>OZ024743.1:46318116-46363116 GCA_964016885.1 Eledone cirrhosa | reverse complement strand
ACGCTTGCATGGGTTTGGACGGGAGTTTTCCCACTTGAGGTAAGATTGGTTGTCTTGCTCGTATAGGACTGTCTGGCGGGTTTTCTACGGCTGGATGCCCTTCCTAACACCAACCACGTTTACAGTGTGGACTGGGAGGTTTTTACCGTGTTACCTACACGGCCACATTACAGCGTGGACTGTGTGTTTTTTTTTTTTGTGACACCTACACGACCTCATTTATTTCGGACTGGATGTTGTGGTACCAACATAACTTTACATCGAAAGGGGTGGTGGGGGTGGTGAGGCGGGGGTGTATTTTTGTTAGAGGTGCCTACTGACTAGGTTTCGCTTTGTACTTAGGCAAGGCGGGTCTTCTGTATTACTGTGCAGCGCCAAAGATCTCGGTCCAGTGACATTGTCTTGGAGAGGTGTAAGTGTGTGAGGTCGGAATTTATCAAGTTGTCTCAGGTTTTTCTGGGTCTGCCTACTCCGTGGCTACCGTATATTTTTATCGCCCTGCACTTTTTTATACAGCTGTCGTCTTTCACTAGGCTGTGTGAGTGTATGTTTATATATCATCATTATTGTCATTTTTACATCCACTTTTCCACGCTGATCTGGGTTGGATAGGTTCTTCTCAGCATAGCATTTCTCCACATGACACGATCCTTTGTCATCGCCTCTGTGAGTTTCAGTGATTTGAGGTCAGCTCTCACAACTTCAATCCAGGTCTTTCTTAGTCTACCTCTACCGCGACTTCCTTTCACTGGCATTTCCTGGTACTTCTGCACCCAGTGATTATTGTCCATGCACACCACATGTCCAAACCAACACAATCTGCTCTCCTGCACACTATCTCAAATTCCTCTTAAACCCAGCTTTTCTTTCAACTCATCCAAGCTCTGCCACTCTCCCATGCTTATATTGCATATCCAATATATTGCATACAGTTATCCTTTTGTATGTAGGGAGAAACCTTTTGTGGTCAACAGTGGGAGTAGCTCTAAACTTTTTTCATCCGTTCTTTATTTTAGCTATTATGCTCTCAGATCACCCCACTCCATTAATAATTACATAGCCTAGCTAGCAGAAGCTATCAACTACTTCTATGGGTCCTTCCTGTGACTGGAATAGGCTTACATCACTGGTTATCTTCCCCTCGGTTAACCCTGTGCATCCTCTATAAACAAAGACTTCCCTTCCTGTTAGCTTACTTGTTATCCCACTACATATTTTGTGTACCCAAGATTTATATAGTGTACATCGTATGGAGTTTATGTCTACTACCTTTTGATTCTAAATTTTGTTTCCTTAGTCGGAAGTTATTTTCTATGTCTTTAATGGATTCGGATATAAGGACCAGATCATCTGCATAGAGAGGTTCCCATGAGTAACCGGTTTTAAACTCCTCTGTTATAGCCTGGAGAACTATAATGAAGAGTAGTGCACTAAGAACCGAACCTTGATGAACTCCTACTTGTACCTTGAATTCCTCACTAAACTCATTTCCTACTCTCACTTTGCTGACAGCTCCTCTGTACATGACTTGCACTGCTCTCACCAACCATTCTTCTACACCTAATTTACTTAAGGACCGCCAGATAATAGATTGGGTACTCTGTCAAATGCTTTTTCTAGGTCAACGAAAGCTAGGTATAGTGGCTTATTTTTGACTAAGAACTCTGAAAAGTGGGCATCTGTAGCACTTTTTCCAGGTATGAAACCAAACTGCATTTCGTCTAATTTGACTTTTTCTCTAATTAGTTGCGCTCTAACACTTTCCATCACTTTCATAACTTGGTTAATTAGTTTTATTCCTCTACAGTTGCTCCTCTCTAGGGTATTACCTTTGCCATTGTAGCATTTATAATTGTACTGCTGTGCCAGTCATTGGGTGGATATGACACTGTCCTGTATTACCTGATTGACTATACAGATCACTAGTTTGACTCTTACTTCTCCCGATGCTTTTAGCATCTCAGCAACTATCTCTGATGGTCCATCAGCTTTACCATTTTTCATCTCTTTAATTGCTTCTTTAACACTATAACTGTCAACTTCAGTGGCTGGGCCTTCTATCAGGTTGGTTAGGGGTAGTTACTCTTCCTCCCACTCATTCTCTGCATTCATCAGTCTCTCATAGCAACATTTCTAGGCATGTGGAATAGTGGTTAGAGTATTAGACTTACAATCATAAAGTTGTGGGTTTGATTCTTAGATTGGGCAGTGCATTGTGTTTTTGAGCAAGATGCTAAATTTTATGTTACTTTTCGTATCATCATCATCGTCCTCATCATTTAACATCTATTTTCCCTGCTAATATGGGTTTGATGAGTCAGCACAGACCAAGTCTGTACTGAAGCAGTTTATACTCAGATAGGCCAGGTAGGCACATCTCACTTATGTTCTTACACTACAGAATGTAATGATATTCAGAAATGTTTCTATATATTTTAATGATGATGTCTTTCTATATTTTGCAGACAATTGTTGGTATATTTCTAATTGTGGTGTTTGAATTGAATAATTTGATTGAGTTCTTTAGTTTTACTGCTTGGATATTTCATGGACTTACTTGTCTCTGTGTAATAATTCTTCGACGTACACAAAAAGATCTTCAGCGACCATATCGAGTAAGTTTTCTACAATTCTTTAAACCCTTTTGTTACCATATTTCATTAATTATGAAAATAATCAAGAATTTGAAGGATTTAGTAAAATAACAAATTTTCTCATTATCAAACTCGTGTTTGGAACGTAATAAAGGTTCTTACATAAAAGTGTGTTGGAAGATTTTTAGATAAATATAATATTTATTGTGGAAGATAGACGTTAAACGATGATGATGATGATAAATACTTTAAAATAAAAAGTTTTGTATTGTAGAACCAAGGGTGGTTTAAGGCAGTTTGTCTTCAAAAGGAATAAAACATGTTTCTGGTAAGAAATATATTAGCTATTATATAAACTTGAGTACAGTGGACTCACATCTTATGCTGTTTTAAATAGTGCAGTTTTGAACATATGCACTTGGAAAATATTAAAAAAAGATTTTCCAAAAGCTGTAAAAGTCTTGTCAAAAAAACGTCACCTGTCATGAAAAAAACAACAAAAAAACGTCACTTGTTTTTAGATATTTTCTGCTAAATCATTACAGGATGTTAAAAGTTAATATTGATAATTTGAAAAAATAAAATTTTTTAAAAATTAATTTTTCATTTGTTTTTTTTTCTATAGGTTCCGTTATTTGTACCAGTCCTTGTTATTTTTGGATCAATCTACCTGATTCTTACACCAATTATTCTAAACCCAAGAATTGAGTTCTTGTATGCTTTCTTGTTTTTGATCAGCGGTCTTTTAGTTTATTTTCCATTTGTCCATTACAAACTGAAATTTCCTTATATCAGTAAGTCACATCATTTTCTTTCTTTCTCTCTCATACACACACATACACATGCATTCTCTTTTGCATACACACTTTCTCATACCCACATACACACTCTCATATATACGCTCACATGCACATACTTTCTCACATATACACACAATCTCTCACACACAGATACTTTATATACATACAAATACATAAACACACATTTCTCTAATTCTGTGTTATTGATGCTAAATCTTCAGTGATCATACATTGAGTTGAAGTATGTAAATGTGATGAGGTTTAGTTGAAGTAGAGCTGGAGTTTATTAATTGTTACTAGTCATACGAAAGGTAATTTTGGGAATAGACTTTTGCCATTGCTTAATCTCAGGTAAAGTTACGTATGTAAAATAATTTAATTTTTTTTCATATTTCTTGATGCTTCTACAATATGATGTGTGTGTATGTTTATGTTTACTGTTTCTTTATGTCCCTTGATGACAAATACAGATAAAATGAGTGCCCAAATTCTTCTTCTTTGTCCAGTTATTCCTAAGAGGGTCATGGGGGCAGAGTCCTCAAACACTCCCACCAGCGGGTCTTGTCAGAAGCAACCATCTCCAATTGATCTGGTTGGATCCTTAAGCATGACCAGGCAAGCTCATGGATATTATCCAACCATCTTGGTCGGGGTCTATTCCTGGGTCTACTACCTGTTGGTTTTGCTCGTAAAATCTGTCCAGCGTTTCTTTCCCGAGACATTCTAACCACATGCCCATAGTATCGAAGCTGTGATCTCTCAATTCAGAGAAGAAGTGGCTCTACCTGGAGTAACTCTCTAATCTCTGGGCTTTGCACTTTATCGAGTAACGTTACTCCAAATTGAAAAAATAGATATTGGTTTGATATGATTAACTAATTCTTTTGAAAGTGGTGCCCCAACATGGCCATAGTCTAATGACTTTAGCAAACAAAAGAATAAAGAATGTTTTTTTTGGTGTTATATACATGGAAAATTGGCAGACTTGTTTGGCCATTAGATTTTAAAAAAATGCCCTGGTATTTGTTCCAGCTCACTGCACTCTGAGTTCAAATCTTACCAAGGTCAACTTTGTCTGTCATCCTATTGAGATTGATAAATAAAGTAGCAGTCTAATACTGGGGTTGATTTTTCCTCTACTCTTTCTCTCTGGAAGAAATCATGTCTGTTCTGATCTGGAGAGCAATGGGCTGTGCAAGGTTTAAAATACCGAAGACATGCTGCCGTCCATATGACTACATCAGGAGTAAAGGGCTCCTTTTATTTTTCATTTTATAAATATATATATATATATATATATATATATATATCATCATCATCATCGTTTAACGTCCATCTTCCACGCTAGCAAGGGTTAGACGGTTTTGTTCCATTTGATGCTGGAATGGTCGGGAGACTATGTCTCGCTTGCATGGAAGCGTTTCTGGCAGGTTTTTTTTTACAGCTGGATGCCCTTCCTAACACCAACCACATTTACAGTGTGGACTGGGAGCCTTTTCACCGTGTCTCCTACACAGCCACCTTACAGTGTGGACTGTTGTGTCATCGAAACAGTGGATGGAATGGGAGAGGGAGGGTGGGGTGTACATTGAGTTAAGAGGTACTTACTGACTGTAGGTTTGTATGCAATGGTAGTCGGGTCTTCTGTACAACTGCATGGTGCCGAAGGTCTTGATCCAATATCATTGTCTTAGAGAGGTGTAGGTGGGCAATATATATATAAACATTTTTGTATCAATTGATATTTTTTTTTCAGATGAAGTTACCAAAGTTGTCCAGAAAATATTAATGATTGCTCCGATTCATGAAAAATAAACCAAAGACATTATCAGACAGGATTTTGATCTCCATGGAACTCCATATCAACTCCACAATTCTTTTACAATATTTACCATGACTATATATATATATATATACAAGGATCGGAATTAGAGTATTCCGCAGTTATCTCACTGTGTAACACTTCTCTCTGTGTAATATATTTGTATATATATATATACATACATACATACATGCATACATATATATATCTGTTTGTTGACAAGAATGTTTTATTTGATAATTGTTACCATTTTATGGTAGTTTGAGGTTGTTTTTATTGAATAATTTTACTCTGAGTTTTGAACTGTGTTTCCTATTATAATAGTTATTTGCAGCCTTCATAAATCAATGTGGTTTATGGAAAGTTTAGGGGCCTTATTTAAAGATATATGCATATATGCATTATGTAAATAATCATACCAAACATTGAAAAAAAAAAGCTGTTAGGGTTTCATTGGTGCATCTATACATATATATGTGTGCATATACACTCACATATATTATACACACACACACACACACACACACACACACACACACACACACACACACACACACACACACACACACACACACACACACACACACATATTAAATTTACATGTGATTTAAAATCCAAACAATGCTTTTGATGAAAACATATAAAACATGTTTTTTTCTTCAAAATTTTCAGTCTTAAAAGACCCTTTTTTTAGAAATGTAACTTCCAACAGCAAATTTCAGTAAATCAGTACTATTTTAATGAATCATGCATAACATTCCTATGCTGGAGAATTAGTCTTGCACTTCGGCTATAGGCCGAAGGCAGGCTTTTAATCATTCTTTGGCTTAAGAATTGTACCTGTTGATTTATTGAAATTGTGCTGATTTACTGAAATTTACCATTGGAAGTTACCATGAAAAGTGTCCTTTAAGACTGAAAATTTTGAATAAAACTGTTTTATCATACACATTGTTCAGCTTGCAAATCACTTCTAAATTTAATATTATCAGAATGCTTTTAAAAATTGCCTCAAATCAATATATATATATATTATATATTTATCTTCATCATCAACTTTTTTATGTTTATTTCTCCTTATGTGTGTATGTGTTAGAAAATGACTCACAGAATCTACTGAACTGCAGATGTCTTCTATATATGTTACTTTAAGACCATATTTAGGATTTCTTGGCATGACACCATCACAAATGAGGAACTATGGAAAGGGTCCAGCTGAGTAACGTATGGGTTACCATCACCATATGATGGTTGAACATGCTTGGCCATGTACTGTGCATGACCACAAAAAGCCCAGTGAAGGCCTCCGTCAAATGGGAGCCAGAAAGAGTGGATAGGAGGCAAGTGAGACTTGTCATGACGTAGTTGAAGTCTGTGCAGAAAGACCTGGCAGACATGGGCCTGGTTTGAGAGCAGGCTTATAACAGGGCTTGTGATCATGCAGGATACAGATCTTTCATTGTCTAATGTTCCATAGGGAACATAAGGAAATATATTTGATTGCATATGTCGAAATGTAGTATATGTTATTGTAGTTGGTACAATTTACAGTATATAGGACAGACAACTCAGTTGTTGCATCAGTGACTCAATGGACATAGACAAGTCTTTTTATTCATATAAATCTTTATTTACGAAGGTTTTCAGCAGCATAAAGAGGGTTGCAAGATGTAGGATCCAGATCATTGACCAGGTTTAGGTGGAAGGCTCTTTGGTTAAACGAGAGTTACTGGATAGGGAGAATTACTGGATAAGGGTAATGTGCAGTATATACACGCTAGGGTTGAATTATAGGGTCATTAGCAATGGTATAGTATCTAGAAAAGAGGTAAGGGATAAGGGCCTTTACTTTTTTCAGCCAGTGATAAGAAGGCACAGTCATGGTAGTAGAAGTTTAAGAAAGGATAGGAGAGGGAAACGCAATGCAGAGAATAAGTGGAAGAAACTTGCCAAATTATACAGGTCAAGGGAATTTTATTGATGTTATTAAGAGCTTGTTCTAGTTATCAGCTGAAGGATCTGATGGGACTTCGTGAGGAAAAGGTGTCTGAGGTTAGTTATTTTTAGATAGTTTCTGAAACTAATTAATTTGAGATGGTAAGGATAAGGCTACAAAGGTTTATGTGGAATACATTAGGATTCTATTTGTTAGTAAAATCACTGGATAAGTTGTATTTAATTTTACTTTTTGGCAATAAGAAGGTGCATAGATATTTTCCTGAGGAGGTAAGAGACAGGAGAATTTGTGTCAGTTATTCGTATCATCTGATGATAGGGAGTAGATTATTTAACTATAGTAGGTACTTGGCAGATATGCCAAGGATTTTGGGGGAACGTGAAGGAGGTTGTGTGAGGGTGAAAATTCTAAGTTTTACTACTGGGACAGGTGATCTGAATATTGTTAGGAAGGAAAATCTCAGGTGACTGTTGATGAAAGAAACTAAGTATAGAAGGCACATGGAAAGTGTGAAGCACTGCCAATTATGTAACAGGGTTGTAGTCACTGCAGATAATAATGATTTTTATTATACAGTAACTACATAATATGATGACAGCAGCTTGATAACATGTCTTCTAGTGATTGGTGCGGAACAGGAAAAAGTTGTAGGAAAAACAACTGGGATTGAGTATGTGTGTATGGTTTATGTCTGGCTTAGGTTTGAAGCTGACTTTCATTTTCTTGGTGTTTTTAATTATGAGTTAGGGCAATCAATGGTCTTAATTGCATATATATATATATATATATATCAGTTCTGTATGAGCAAGACATGGTCATCTGACCTGGCATTGCCCACAACAGGACAACTCGTCTAACCCATGCTAGTGTGGAAAATGGATGTAAAATGGTGATGATGATGATGAATACTATATTTCTGTAAACATATTTTCTTTATTTTAATATGTCATAAAAACGGACAATGATGATGATGTTTTGTCAACGTGAATATGTCATCACATCTGATATTAAACAAAAGCAATAAAAATGGTTGACATGTAAAGAAATTTTAATCTGCTCAAAGTTAAAAAATGGATAATTCTGTTGCATGTGTATCAAATATTTTCCCATTAGGAGGAAATGTTGATATACTAATGGGGAGTGGGGGGTTTATAACACATCATGTTATTAGTGAATAAGCTTATTGGACTTTTAATCCTTTTGATATCAATACATCTGAAACTGCTCCTGGTTCTAAATTAAAAAAAATGTTTTCTTTGAAAGTCACTAGTTATAATTTACAATTAATTTTGAAATTTATCAAGAATTTGGAAGGATTTAGCAATATAACTAACTTTATCATTATTAAGCTGAGTTTTGCCATTCTGAGTTCAAATACTGCTGAGGTTAGCTTTGCCTTTCATCCTTACAGGGTCGATAAAATAAAGTACCAGTAATATACTGGGGTTGAATTCTTCAACTTTCCCCTCCCTACAAATTTTTGGCCTTGTGCCCATACCAGAAACTCTTATTAACCCTTTAGCATTCACATTAATTTGTCAAATGTCATGTTTATCTATTCACATTATTTTCAGTTAACTCAAGAGGGTTATCAATTTTATTTGTTTGTAATTTTCTTAATTTTCTATGTGCACACTTGAAATTTTGTCAGTAGATGTTTAAATATTAATAATTTACAATTATATATTTTTACCTGATTTTTTTTTTTTGTTAAATTTGACTTTCATGGGCAGGTGAAATTAATTAACAGGGGCATTTGAAGTATCAACCAGGTGCAAATACTGGTTTAATTTTAAATACCTTGTTTTCGGCATAATACTTGATATATAGGGGTCACTAAACCTTATATCAGTGTGCTAGTAATTCCAGTGTTGGAAATTGTTTTATACTGAACATGATATTTATGGTAAAAAATGCTTGCATTTCCGCAGCATCTGTCGGTCGCCAAACATATCGGGTTTTCCTCAATTTGAAATCTGTTGTTGGGTATATCGATTAATCTCTTCTGCCACAACTTTGAAGAAAGTTTGTGGCAAAAACAAAACAAAATAATCCAGTGCTTTAGCATTGGGAGCTAATGTGTGTTGTGGACCAGTATTTTGAATAAAATCGGGAACATATATTGGTGTGGTATTTTTCAACCACGTTGCTGTAATATTTTCAATGGCGTCCTGGAGATCTCCTTCGCTTTCACTTTCAAAACAACAATCATCGTCGGATGAAAATTCAGAGATATACACGTCTGATTCATTTGAGGATAAATCACTAATATTATCTTTTGTTTCTTTATTTTGAATGTCATCGTGTGTAAAACCTTCAAAGTCGGTATCGCTATTTTCACAAGCCATGGTGATATACACAAAAATCTGTTGTACTTTCAACGTTAAAAAAACCCGTGTTGTATCAAGTTGTTTCACTATATTAAGCGTTAATTTTCGCTGTAAAGGCCTAATCATGCAGTAATCTCGAATTGATGAGATTTTGATGACGGTATTGTTTATTTCTGGAACAATATTTTAGTGTGGGTGCTGATGGCTGGTTTTGGCCAGTTTGAACACTAAAGGGTTAAGCTGAGGTTTGAAGCATAACTTAAAGGTTTATACATAGTATTATGATGGAAGATAGTATTATGATGGCGGTGGATTGGCAGTATCGGTAGAGGGTCGGATGCCATGCTTTCCAGCATAGTTACGTCCCTTTATGATCTAAGTTCAAATCCTGCCGAGGTTGACTTTGCCTTTCATCCTTACGGGGTCGATAAAATAAAGTACCAGTAATGCACTGGGTAATTGATGGCCTTGTGCCTAAAAAGTAGAAACAATTATGATGGAAGATTTTTAGCTTAGTATGGTAGAACCAGAGGCAGTTTTAGATGGTTTTGTATGAAAGGGTTAATACCAAGAATAATTAGATTATCTATAGTGATAGATAGAATTGACAGAGTTGCTAGAGTTGTTAGAGGAGGAAGAGGCCAATAATGTCTTGTACACTATCACTGGTGCTGTGCTGTGTCTATAATCAAAACATTTAAAACTGTTGACTCTGTTTAGCTGTAATAAGTATCATGCCAAAATACAGCTTAATGTTTGAAGTTGTGGGAACACTTTAAATTAACCGTGTTGTAGTGTTGAGTTCACATTCTTATCTGTGTGTGTGTGTGTGGGGGGGGGGGGGTACTGCCAGGTTGACTTGTCCAGGATACTCTACAAGAAGATCAAGTTTTAACATTGTGACTGTATTTGGAATAATGAATGAAGAACTTTTGATGATTTTACTAAAGTTGTTAATTATTTCATTAAGATGGCATTTGTAACATAACTTTAATAAAAGTTTCTATATTTAAAATTATTTTGATAGATATATTAACATATGTATGTTTTTAATTCAAATGCAAACCCTTTAAAGGGTGGTGGGGATGTCTGGTGTGTTCCAATGATCTCAATTGGGGTCAATCCGGGTCTTACATACAAAGTTGAGCTACATGTTTTAATAATGGTTTCTAATTTAGGCACAAGCCCAGCAATTTTGAGGGAGGGGGGAAAAGTTGATTAAATTTACCTCAGTACTCTGTGTGTAAAGAGCTGTAATTAAATAATGCAAAACATTTTGTCTGACACTCTAATGATTATGGCAATCCATCGCCCTCACATGTTTTAATAATCACATTATTGTGATTGGTAATTGGAAGAACATCCAGCTGTAGAAAACTTGCCAAACAAAGGATGAAGAGGACTCTTCAGTTGTGTCAAAGACATGACAACCTCCTTAGTGTTGGTGCCATGGCCTGTCACGACCCATCCAACCCTCGCTAGCAGAGATAAAATGGATGTTAAATGGTGATGATGATGATAACATGCTTATCTCTAATTATACTAACATTTTTTTTCTAAATATTCTCTGCTGAAATGGGACTTGTCCATAAGTCCTATATGTCCTCAAATAGGACTTGTCCATAAGTCCTATATGCCCTCAAATATTGTCATCTTTTTTCTCTATCAAAAAATGGCTGTAAGATATCACTTGGTTTTTGTATGTGAAGTTGGACTATATTTTTAATACCGTTAAATGCTTACCTGTATTTACTCTATTTTTCCTGGCTTCAGTCTTTAGACTGTGGTCATGCTGAGGTATCACTTTCAATTTTTTGTTAATTACCTTCACCCCAGTACTTTTTTTCAAGTCTGGTGCTTATTTTACCAATCTCTATTTTGTCAAACTGCTAAGTTATGGGATTTAAAACAAACAGTACACATTAACACACAAACCCACATACATACACACTTGCTTATATATGATGGGCTTAAGCACAGTCTCCATCTATCAAATTTCACCGAACAAGGCATTGGTCAACCCAAAGTTATAGTAGAAGAAATCACATTAATAGTGAAGCAAATTCTTTAACTACACCCCTACATTTTTTCTTGATGTTCTCTGCTGAAATAAGGGGCATATGCGTAAGTTCTTATTTGCCTGTGAGTTTTATATGCCATCAAATATAGTAATGAAATTAACTCAGTTTGATAAAAGAAGCACATTGTAAAAAGCCAGTTTAAGTTAAAAGTTACTTTTAGATAAAATAAAAAATAAAAGACTTATCATTTCCTAATTCATATTTGAGTTATATTTTTTCTCTTTCACACACAAAAAGTATTCATACAAAAAAGTAAACAAAATATTTTATGAATTTATTTTTTACAATAAGTCTATTCTAAAAAATATTCTTCTCTATTAAATATAATTATTATTATCCATATCACAGACTAATTTTGTATCGTTTTTACAATCCCACAAGCAAGTCACAACGGATGCAAAATGAAGATTATCATCATTATCATCATTGTTATCATTATTATTATTATTATTATCATTATTATCATCATGATTATTATTATTATTATTATTATTATTATTATTATTATTCTACAGAACTACTCAATAAGAAACAATTTTTGCAAATAAAGTATTTTTTGACAAAATATTTGTTTCTCGATAAGCTATTATTTTCAAATAATTGTTGTGGCTGTTTTTAATTTATAGTTTGTTTTTCTGCCATAAACAATCTTCTATATTATTTATTGTATTTGTTTTTTTACATTCTATGAAACAATATTTTCGGCTATCGTGAAACTAAAAATTCTACTTAACCTTACTGAACAAACTCTTTGCTTTTGTTTTGAATTCTACATTATATGGGTTGTTGTAGACTTGAACGGTTAAGACATTTGTTTCACAATCGTGGTCTTGGGTTCTATCCCACTGTGTGGCATCTTGGGCAAGTTTTTTTTTCTACTAGAGCCTGGAACATTGGGTAATGAGAGATCTCTTTTCAGCTTGGTTGCAAGTTCTGTCATGAGCCTGCTCCCAAGCTAGGTCAGGCCCATGTCTGCCAGGTCCTCCCCCACTCATCAACGAGATCTTGAGGCCTGCTTCGTCTTTCTGGCTTATACTGGAAACACAGCTCTCATTAGCCTCTTTGTGTAGCATGTAGCTGAGCATGTTTCCAGGTTATGGTCATCAAGGAAGAAATATTGTGTAAAATTTATCAACATTGTAATATGTAGGGAAGGCAGTGAATTGACAGTGGTTAGGGTGTTGTACTAAAAATACCTTGGTATTTGTTAGGGTACAGCTCAACTAAAAATACGTTGGTATTTGTTAGGGCACAGCTCAACTTGGCCTTTTATCCTTTCAAGGTTGATAAATAAAGTACCAGTTGAATACTGGGGTTGGTTTTTCTTTTATCTCTCTTTATCACATTATCTCTCTGGAAGAAATTGACTGAGTTTTGCCCTGGAGAGGGTTGGGCTCTGCCAAGTTTAAAATGCTCAAGACACACCCTGTGTCGGAATGGTGAACCTATGACTCCATCAGGAGTTAAGGGCTCTTTACTCTTTTTTTTTTAGTATGTAAGGATAGCAACATTGTGAAATTGTAACTGTGGATCTGCAATTTTTTCAAATATCCTTTTGGTTATGACTGACCATGGGTTTGCACCTGGAAAGTTCCTCGCAAAGCGACCTGTACTTGCCCATGCTTGTAAGTCTCCCATCTCTGCCACCAATGTTCAAGGGAAACATTTTGGCACTAGTGTTGTTGCAACTAATGTTTTCCAGCTGAGTGGACTGAAGCATTGTGAAATAGTGTCTTTGCTCAAAGATAAAATGTGCTGCCCGATCTGTTAAAATCTGCCACCTGGTTATTTAATCGAAGTTACGGTCTTACAATCACGAGCGTAACACCCTAACCCCTTAGCTACAGTCCTTCACAAAAGACAGCAGTAATGTGGTCATTAAAGAGGATAGATGTAATAATAGCAGTAAGCCTATGATACATAAGTTAATGTTATTTTCGTTGAGGACAACTTGAATATTGGAAAAAAATGCATTAAGAAACAAGATTTTAATAGTTGGAAGTTGTTCATAAATGTAGCAATCTCCTGAACACGGCCTGACAATCAATAAAGGAAATAAAGAGCAATGTAATAACAACAACAACGACAACAATAACAATAGATGTGATGGAATACCATGGACCTCAGTCGGTTTCGACTATGAGTCTTCTAGATGTTCAATCAATGGAACAACCTGCTCGTAAAATTAACGTGTAAGTGCTGAGCATTCCACAAACACGTGTATCCTTTACGTGATTTCCAGGGAAATTAAGCGTGATATAGTATGACATGGTTGGATCTTTGAATTCCAGTTACAGTTCATCTTGTATTATAGTGGCATAGAGTTACGGCCCTTTACGTTCCGATTTCAAATCCCACCGCGGTTAGCTTTGCTTTTCATCCTTACGGCGGCGATAAAATAAAGTACCAGTAACACACTGGTTCGATTTAATCGACTTTCCCCTTCAAATTGTTAGCCTTGTGCCTCAATCAGAAAGCATTATAGTATAAGAATATTCCACAGATATCTTTAACATAATTCTCAGTGAGGTCTATCACCGAGTATGACAAGGCTAGACCTTCGGATTACAGACCCTAATACGGCGAAACGGCAGTCATTAGCATGTCAGATAGAATGCTTCGTGGTATTCTGTTCGGCTTTTAGCAGTCAGAGTTCAAACGCCGCCTTTCATCTTTTCGAGGTCGATAAATAAAGTAACAGTTCAACAACCAGGGTCGAATTTTCTTCTATATCTCTTTCTCACTTCCTCTCTTTTACTCTCATTCTGTTTTTCTCTGGAAGAAATCGGCTATGTTCAAACCTGGAGAGGGGTGAGCCCCACCAGGTTTAAATGCCGAAGACACGCCATATATCACTACGGCACACCTAGGAATCCACCAGGAGTTAAGTGCACCAATGGACCTTGGATATACAGACCACTCGACAGTCCAATCCAATTTCACCCGCAATCGTTAGGTTGACCCAAGGCCTAAAATAAGATACTTTCTCCATTATGCTTCGCAGTTGGATCGAGCCCGGGACCTAATGATTGAAAGAGAACTTCTTAATCGTTCGCCCTTGCTGATGTTCATACCACCACCAACAACAACAACGGCATCGGAAATGATGACAACAACAGCAGTAACAACAACAACGGCATCGGAAATGATGACAACAACAGCAGTAACAACAACAACGGCAACGGAAATGATGACAACAACAGCAGTAACAACAACAACGGCAACGGAAATGATGACAACAACAGCAGTAACAACAACAACGGCAACGGAAATGATGACAACAACAGCAGTAACAACAACAACAGCAACAATAAGATTAAGAACAACCACAACAACAACGATGAGGTCGACGATAACAATAAGAGTAACAACAACCACAACAACAGCAAGTGATGAGCGGTAGTAATATAAAACTATGAAAGTTCAGTAATAAATTAGAAGCCACATGAAGTTGTTAAAGTTACAAGTAAAAACAAGAAACTACAAGCAAGGATAACTCCATATTATATCACGCAAAAGCAGAGACAAGCACACAGCACAACATTTTCTTAAGCAGACGATATGGAAAGAGAGGTCTTATACAGTTAGATGTTCTTTAAAAACCTCTACAGTTGGCTTAAGTACTTAGCTAGCAAAAACAGATATTCCATTAGAAATACTAGCACAGCAGTAGAGAAAAGGAAAAAAAATACGTGAAAAGGAAATAAATAAAAATAAATGACCAATGAAATAACTAAACAGTTACACGGAGAAGCCACAAATATCTCAAGTAGGATCACTGACCACAGACACATACATACATACACATACATACACACACATATACATACATACACATATACATACATACATACACATACATACACACACACATATACATACATACACATATACATACATACACATACATAGATACACACACTACTAAAATACTATAGAGTAAGAACACAGAAACACACACATATACACACATACATACACATATACACTACTAAAATACTATACACATACAGAAACATACACATATGCGTACAAATATGCTTGTGTGTGTGAATAAAATGTTTTTACTATATATATATATATATACTAACAGTGGTATCCGGCGTTGCACGGGATAAGGTATTTTGGAACGCGGGCCGCCAAAAGACCTAATCGTGGAAAAACTGCATGCCTGGACAATATGTAAAGAAAATAAACCGAATACTCTGATGGCTGGATAATCTAAGATTTTCCTCGATGAAACAGGAAAAAGGCAGGTTTTCACCTAATGCGGACCCAAAAGAGAACAAGAAAATGATATGCCTTAAAATGATATGCCATAATATGCCTTGAAATTTCGGGAAAATCAGCGAGACGTAACGCCTCAAAAAAGCCCTAAAAAGCTGAAAAAAAAATGAAGTTTTCACCTAATGCGGGCTCTAGGCCATACAAAAGTTGGATTTTCTTTGCTCACGGTATGAAGAAGAGACTGACTAATACATAGTTACAATTTCAAGGAAATCGGTCTGACGTAACGCCTCAAAAAACCCCTAAAAAGCTGAAAAAAACCCGCAGTTTTTCAACTAATGCGAGCCCTAGGGGATCAAAAAGTTGAATTTTTTATGTGCATAATACTCCCTGAAATATAAGTGAAACACATGTAAAGTTTGAAAAAAATCGGTTGGGTACTTCTCGGGTTTAACACGCACACACACACACGTCCTTCCTTCCTCACATTTATATATATACATATATAGATTAAAATAACAGATTACAGTTTAAGCAAAGAATCGTTGCTTTCCCCCTTAACGGGATCTTCTGAAACTAAAAACATCAATCTGTGAACGCAGAAGTAAATATTTCGAAAACCGTTGCAACCGAAGGAAAACAGGAAGACGATACTTTGGTTCGTGAAGACGTTCCCCGGCAATGAACGGAAAACAGCGAACATAAACGTCATCAATGTTCGTCAGAATGTCGTAATGCAGACAGCCAGGCATACAGACAGATATTATAAGAGCGCGACGGAGATGGATAACCGGTGCCTAACACCCCTTTAACAACAGAAAATTGAAAAATAAAAGCTGCTTTAATATCTTTCGACCGCAAGGAATATATAAATGCCAGTTTGAAGTCAATCGGAGTAGAAATGTGGATATGTGGATTTGTATAGACTTTGCAAAAATGAGGACACACACACACACACACACACAGAGACAACATCAGTTTTATATATATATATATATATATATATATATATATATATATATATATATATATACACATACACTCACAAGAATACACACCCACCCACACAATACATATGAGCGGTGAATAAGTTTTATTAAGGAAACAAAAAATTGCCGGTGATTTTGAAGATTCGGTGTTGGTGCTCTTCAGACTGACGTTTGGATCTTTCTTTTGTTGAAATGTTTATCTGATGAGGTCGTATCATTGAATCGTGGACCGGGCTAGTCGTTATTTGAGAATAATGTGGGTGGTGTATGTTTTATGAATGCAGTAGTTATTATCTTATAATCATGAATCTTCACCATAATATTTTGACAAAATAATATAGTCTAAATAATAAGACAGTATGTACATACACGTACACCAGGTCCGAACACAGAGGAGCCGAACTTCCACTGTCATCGCTTCCATCTTTCTCACTCTCCCCACCTCTCACTATTATGAGCAAATGGGGTCCCATGTACTGGTCGCCCACGGCCCCGGAGGACAGAATGGAGAAGACGTTTCCCCGGAGGATGGTAAGGGAGATGCGCTGGAAGAGCCATTCCATCTCGGAAGGCTCATACCTGCGGCTCGCCAGATCAGCGCCTATGGTGGTAAGTAGGTGTGTGTATGTGTGAGTAGGTATTTCGGAGGGGCCTGGAGACAGAGTCCTCACACATTCTTGCCAGAGTGCCCTGTCAGAAGCAACAACCTCCAATTGGTTTGGCTGGATCAGCCGAGCTCACGGATGTTATCTAAAAATCTTGTTCGGAGTTTACCCTGGGTCTCCTTCCAGTTGGTTTCATCCGTAAAATCTGTCCAGCAGTTCTTTCCTGAGACATTCTAACCACATACCCATAGTATCGGAGCTGTGATCTCTCAATTCGGAGAAGTAGTGGCTCTACCTGGAGTGACTCTCTGATCTCCTAGCAACACGTTCTGTCGAGTAACCTTACTCCAAAGACCCTTCGGAGGAACCCCACTTCAGCCGCCTGTATTCACAATTGCACTCGTTTGGTTGTCACTCAAGATCCATAATAAGTGTTGGCACGAATACCCAACCGAAGACAGCGAGTCCAGCTTTTACACCCATCTCCTCTCCCCCGATTACCCAATACTGAAGCTGGCGCACCACGACATCAGCTCTTACAACTTCTGTTTTGACTAAAGTACTTTTTGAATGACTCTGAAAATTAAGTTTTACTGTAATTATTAACAGTTGTAAATGGTAGTTAGTATAGTTGAGTTGTATCTGATCTCTTAGCATAAGGGGTTACTTCCTTTTACTTAGATCCATTATTTAGCGTCAGGCGACAATGTTTGAACTTTAAAAACATCTGACTGATAAAATATTAAGTCAGTCAATCATATTGGTGGCCTCCCCACAGCCCCGGCGGACAGAATGGAGAAGGCGTTTCCCCGGAGGTCGGCAAGGGAGACGCGCTGGAAAAACCATTTCAACTCGCGAAGCTCACACCTGCGGCTGTTGTTTCTTTCTAAATTCTAGAATGTTGCGGGTTGGATGCAGTAAACATTGTTTCCGAAGAATCCCAGGGTTGTAATGTTCCATGTGTCAATGAGTGCGCCCACGTGAGTGTGGGATTTTGGAAAAGAGGAGAAAGCATATTTATGAAGTATATTTATTCATTTATCATAAAGAACTCCCACTCCCAAATCATGTAGATTAGAATGTAGATACTAATAATATTAACAATAGCAGCAGCAGTAGCGACAACAGCAATGACAGCAACAACAATGACAACAACAACAATGGCTACGACAACAGGTGGTTAAAGCAATAAAAAAAATAAGGTGCTTAAAATTTCGTATTTGATAAATGAAAAACAAACAAAAGCACGCGTGTGTGTGTTGTGTGTGTGTGTGTGTGTGTGTGTGTGTGTGTGTGTGTGTGTGTGTGTGTGTGTGTGTGTGTGTGTGTGTGTGCGTGCGTGTGTGTGTGTGTGTGTGTGTGTGTGTGTGTGTGTGTGTGTGTGTGTGGGTGGGTGTGGGTGTGTGCGTCCGTGTATTCAGAATGTATTGGTTGTTTGACGTTTGGTTGTTTCACTGGCACTAATCACCTTGTTTCTACAGTTTTCTATAAAGTCAAACGCATGGGAAACAAAATGATAATCTGTTTTGTATTGTTTCTATTTTGCTTTTTCCTCTTTTTAACAAATAAAATCTTTATTTTGCTAAATCTGACCCAATTGTAAAAATAAACCAAAAGCTGAAGAGAAATGTTTAGAAAACGAACAAGTTGGAATGAATTAATCGCGTTAGCTTGATAAAACACGCCATCTTCAGATTGGAATGAACTTCTGTCGGTTTCAACGATGAGTGATCAACAGACCAGACTACTTGTGAAGTTAACGTGCAAGTAACAGCATTTTACAGAAATGTGTAGGCTTAACGTCATTCTTAAAGAGATTCAGCGTGCTGGACATCACCATAGTGCGATAACTCCGGTGTTTTTTGCATAGCTACGGCTTTCTAAATGCATATCTATAAACATACCGTTACTTATATATATATATATATATATATATATATATATATATATATATATATATGAAAAAGTCCAGAAATAGCCGTCGAAACGGCTTGAGCACTGCCGTCGGGGTCATTCTTTTTCCTATTACCCACTCTACTACCCTAAGTATTGAGTACTCTGGTGCGTTATGGTCCATCTGGTTCCTTACCACAATTCTTTCGTTATATATATATATATATATATAGTATTAATTATACTATTTATGGTTATGCAAATACAAAAACCTTTTGTAGTTATATATATTTTTATAAACCTTAAATAGTGGTAGGCAGTAATATATTACTACCTTATTACCAGTAAGTTAAATAGCTCAATGTAATAACATCAAATGATTTACAGAGCAGTTATATGAATTATAAGAATCAAAGAACTGTTCAAAACATTTTTATGCTTACAACTGTTTCCTCCAAACCGAGGTTTGGATTCTTCGGAGTAATTTATTATTGAATGAACACTTATATGACCTCCTTTTCACCCAAGAGACATACAGATACATATGCAAATATTGTGGGTCAACATTCATTACAGCATTTAGTGTGGCAGTACACATTTAGAGATTACATTCATATTAAAAGATACAATCAAAAATACAGGTTAAAATACAACATGAAATTAAGCGGTTATAGAGTGCAATGGTTATATGTGTGGCAAGCACGTGCGTCTTGTTTATATAGTGTGGCAGAGAGTTACGTGTAATATATATATATATATATATATATATATATATATATAAGGAAAAAATATGAAATCGAAAATGCAACTCGAGTCTTTTTAAGAATATTTATTTGTTTCCTTTACCGGTTTCACAGTTCGCTTTTCAAAAGTAGAGTTGAGATGAAAAAACCCACAAACCCTCCATCTCAATTCTACTTTTGAAAAGCATAAGAACTGTGAAACCGGTAAAGGAAACAAATAAATATTCTTAAAAAGACTCCAGTTGCATTTTCGATTTCATCTTTTTTTCCTTATACTTTCACTCGTGTAGGACATCTAGTTTTTTTTTCATAAAAAAACCCCTCATTTTCTTATATATATATATGTAGCGACGTGGTTGGTCAGTCTGGTCACTACTTCCGATCAGATCCGAGAATAGCCCTTAAAAGAACTGTTATCGCATACGGTCTGATCGTATCTGAAGATAGCCCTTAAAAGAACTGTTGTCACATACGGTAAGGATGAACAGACAAAAGCACAAGTTGAAAGGACGAAGCAAGGAGAGAGATATAGTTTCGATCAGCTATTTATTTTCACATGAAGCGACGATACAAGGTACAAAGCGTGTGTGAGTGACAAGCGTGGCAGAGGAGAGGAACAACGATACGCGAGTTGACTCTGCCAAAGTCGACTGGCGAAAGTGTTTGGAACCACTCTATTTATACAGAAATAATCGTTTGATGTTTAGCCGCTGCGTAGGCGTTTTATTCTGGTGGATTCTAAGGGTTGTTTGTTTCACCGCGAGGTAGCTAGCTAACAGATAGATGGAGCTGTATATTTCACAGATGTTATTTCCGGTGGCTGTACATATATTTATATATGCGATTCCTGATGATTTCTCAAGAATGAAACAGTTCTAGTCCTGTAGAATCTTATCCATATTAAAACTTTTATACTCTGCTATGTATTGAGTACCTTACTTACTGTGGTTTACCTCCGATTCAACCCGGAATCACTTAACTATATATATATATATATATATATATATATATTGCAGGCATGGATGTGCCGTTAAGGAGATTGTTCGTAACCACACAGTCTCGGGTTAAGTCTGACTGCATGCCATGTACGGTGTCTTCTACAATAGCATCGGGTGGACTAATGTCTTGTAAGTGAAATTGTATAGAGGACCGTCGTATATATATATATATATATATATATATATATATGTATATAGATAAGATGAGTGGGTTAAATTTTATCCATATCCTTTTACAATTGCATGTTATCAGGCTTCGAAGGATCTTATTTATAAGCGATATAATTGAAATACCTTAATCGAAGAGTTGGTAGCTTCTCATTGGTAGTAAATGCTTCTGACTTCCAGGATATAAATAAATAGCTCTTTAACCTCAATCCTCTATAAATATAATTTTTTTTGTCGAAAGGAATCTAGGAGTCATTTCACAATAATTCTTCTCGAGTCCTGGTCAGCTCAGTCTGTCTGGTCTCTCGAGTGCTGTCTGAGGTTTTCCACCAGAGAGCGAGAGTGAGATTGACCATGTATTCATACGCAACTTCCCATTGGTCAGTTTGACCTTATTGCATATGAAAATGTTGCGATGTAGTTCCACTACATGTACCTACATTACCTACATTAAAGTGTATGTGTGTGTCCGTCTGTCTGTCCGTGTTTTTGTTTATGTTTACAGTTTGTTATATCATGTTACTTAGCGGTTTGACAGAATGAGATCGATAAAGTAACACAGTCTTGAAAGAAATAAGAAATAAGAAAGCTCTGCTTCAACATGGCCGCAGTTTAATGACTGAAACAAATAAAGAATTAAAAGAGTAAAATTTCTATTCTATTTTATTTGATTTGAAACAAATATGACAAGAGATTTCTATTGAAATTCATCCTTTTCATTCTTTTAGTGAATAATGCCATTCCCAGAATAACATTTGCTTGTGAAGCTGATAATGTTAAGATGAATCTGAGTTTGTCGTTCCGTTTAACAAGTTGGACATCTTTTAATGACAAGAATCATCATCTTGATGAAAGATATTCATCAACATAGCCTCTTGATAGCCTCTCTAATTGAATATATCGACACAATATTGGATTGACTGATCTACTACAACAATAGAACTAAAAAGGTATGGCCTTCGTTCGTTAATAATACTGACAATATAGAAAGCAAGGAGAGAGTGTATGTATGTACGCACGCACGTATGTATGCATGCATGCATATATGTATGTATGTATGTATGTATGTATGTATGTATGTATGTATGTATGTATGTATGTATGTATGTATGTATGCATGTATGTGATATTTTCAAGAGAATTCCGTAATTCTTTTGAACCTAAATGTCAGTGTATCATCAGAATACCGTCTCACCTAACGTACTACTCATTTTCAGCCTGACAGCTTGTCACGAAACTGACCTATCACCCGACTGCCATTCAATCTCCAATTGTTCTAGTTTTTCTGTAGTTAGTTTCGTAGTTTCTCAATCAGAGTCGATGTAGAATTTCATTAAAAATCACAATACATACATATTCCGCTTGTTTTCTTAAATTTTAGACAAAATACCATTCATCTTGTCTATTCCTTTCATTCTATCCAAATTATCAGAAGTTGTCTTGAAATACTAAACATATTTAACCCTACTTCAATTCTATATCTTCTGTTTTCATCGGCAAGTAATGCTTTTATTTAACTTCAGTCCAACCATTATCAAATAGACCTGTTATGTCGTGGCATTCCACCCGTGACCATTCTGTATGTTTGTAGCGATGTTGAATTTTTGGTTGTTGGTGTTGAGAATTGATATTGGTCTTGTGGGGCTGTCGTGAGATAGAGAGGGGTGGGGTGGGGGTGTAGAGCTGCTGTGGGAGGGGGATTGCCGGAAGCAGGAGGACGGGGGCGACTCGAGGCATCACCGTGAACAGCCCTCTCTTAGCTACAGGCCCTGAAAGGTGACGGACGTGTGAAGACAGACGGTGGAGCCAGCGACAGAGAGACGCAAGGTAAGTCCGAATGCCTCCGGCTACAGGTCTGTTCGGTGGTTTATGTTCATTGTGGCGGGGCAGATGTTGTAGTGGTAATGTTGTTGGCTTGATGGGTGATTCTGTGAATTGTCTCTCTACCTCTCATATCAGCGCTGTGGGAAATTTGTGACTTATGGCAAATGTATTGAGAGTATTTGTCTCAGTGAGTCTAGATGTGTGGCTGTACTCAGTTGCCATACATCGTTACTTTAATAATTTTATTGAGAAAATAACTTACGTCGAAGCTATTGCTGATAAAACAGGAAAATAACAAAGGACCAAAAGAATTGTGTGTTATGTTTGTGTGGTTGGTTTGTTTGAATGCAGTCTGACCAGGCATTAAACTAACCTTTATCGAAGTACCAGCCATGTTGAGAGGACAGGAGTGTGTTTTTCGTTTACGCTACACCTCTCTACTGCTTGAGCAACTCGAAGAGATGTCATTCTCCGAGAAATGAGAGCGGAACGGCTTTAAGAAAATCTTATCTCATTTGACCAATCTTATCTCCCAAGTTGGCCAATTTCTCCAGATTATTGGCGCCAACCCGAGATAAATAAAAACAACACGCGTGTCGTCTAGGAGTCAGTATGTATGGACAGATTTCGCTACATGTTTAGGGGTATGTATATATTGTAGATAAGGTCCTTTTCGGACATGACTAACCATTGGATTACATTTGGGAAATTCCTTTCCAAGGGGCAAGCCTGGGAAAAGTATTTTGTAAAAGACCAGCCAGTCGGCCATTCATGCAAGTCTCATTTCTGCACGCTACCGATGTCGTCCAAGGAAAAGGCAAAGGCGAACACAACTTAGCACAAATGATGTCTTCGGCGAACTCAGAACAGAAAGAACTAAAAGAGATACTACAAGGCTTCACGTCCGACACTCTAGCATTTCTGTCAATCCACCATCACTGGAATAGTACTTGAATTTATACTGTATTGACCCCGATAGGATGAAAAGCAAAGTTAAAACTCAGCGGGATTTGAACTCAGAGCTAGAAAGCTGGAACAAGTACTGCGAAGTAATTTTAATCCGACGCTCTAACGACTCTGCCAATTCATCGTCGAAGAGTATATTGGAATGCATTATCAAATGTGTATGTTTCTTGTTTGAGATGATTTATATAATCATAAGGTGTAAATCTCTGAGATTTGGTTGTTTTTACTAGCAGGGCAAGCGACTACCTAAATGTTCTTTGACTGAATGGTTTTGAAGTTTGCATCATAATCATAAGTAAGATCCCGAGTTCAATCCTATGGCATCTTGAGCAAGTGTCTATTGTTATAGACGAGGGTTGACCAAAGCTTTGTGAATGATATTAGGTAGACGGAAACTGTTTCCAACCACATCACGTCGGATGGTTTATACTGTAATCTAACGAGTTGGTCTTGTCATACACTATATCATGCTGAATCTCCCATTAAGGGTACACGTGTCTGTAGAATAACCAGCCACATGCAAGTTAATTTCGAGAACAAGCTGTTTGTTGATCGAATAACTGGATCGTCGAAATCACCTTCGACACTGTCTTGTGTGTTATGTTTGTGTGGTTGGTTTGCATGAATGCAGTAGTATATTGACCAGATGTATTGAACTAACCTACTGTATGAATGCAGTAGTATATTGACCAGATGTATTGAACTAACCTACTGTATGAATGCAGTAGTATATTGACCAGATGTATTGAACTAACATACTGTATGAATGCAGTAGTATATTGACCAGATGTATTAAACTAACCTACTGTATGAATGCAGTAGTAGCCTGACCAGATGTATTGAACCTACTGTATGAATGCAATAGTATATTGACCAGATGTATTGAACCAACCTACTGTATGAATGCAGTAGTATATTGACCAGATGTATTGAACTAACCTACTGTATGAATGCAGTAGTATATTGACCAGATGTATTGAACTAACCTACTGTATGAATGCAGTAGTATATTGACCAGATGTATTGAACTAACCTACTGTATGAATGCAGTAGTAGTCTGACCAGATGTGTTGAACTAACCTACTGTATGAATGCAGCAGTAGTCTTACCGGATGTATTGAACTAACCTACTGTATGAATGCAGCAGTAGTCTTATCAGATGAGTTGAACTAACCTACTGTATGAATGCAGCAGTAGTCTTACCAGATGTATTGAACTAACCTACTGTATGAATGCAGTAGTATATTGACCAGATGTATTGAACTAACCTACTGTATGAATGCAGCAGTAGTCTTACCAGATGTATTGAACTAACCTACTGTATGGCATCTTAGGCAAAGGTCATTTACTTTAGCTTCCGGTCAACCCAAGTGGAATTGAATTAACAGGAACTGTTCAGAAGTCTGTCGAATAGATTGCATCTGTTAACTCAAAGAGCCAACCTTGTTACACACTATGTAAAGCTGAATCTCCCTGGTAATTATGGTAAAAGTACACGTGTCTGTAGATTGTTCAGTTAGTTACACGATAATGGTTTCTTATATAGGCACAAGGCCAGCAATTTTATGGGAGGGGAAAGTTGATTAAATCGACCCCAGTTCGTTACTGGTACTTTATTTTATCGAGCCCGCAAGGATGAAAGGCAAAGTTAACTCGTCGGGATTTGAACACAGACCGTAAAGGAACGTAACTCTATGCTGCAAAGCATGGTGTCCAACTCTTTACCTATACTGCCAATCCACTACCACTCAGTTACACTATAGATACAAGATAGACTGTATCTGAGTAAAAAAGGTCAGCCATGTCACCTATTATGTTGCGTCAACTCTCCCCAAGAATTTCAGTTAGAGTACACGTGTCTGTGGAGTACTCAGCCTCATGAATGTCAATTTCAAGAGCAGGCCGTTCTATTGATCTTAGAAACCAAATGAAATGAACATTAACAATAAGTTAGGTAATTTATCATTCCAAAAAGGAACCGTTGTCGATGAGATAATATATCATACAAATATATATATATATATATATATATATAACCGCGTACACATTCAATCATACGTATATACATGTAAGAATTCATACACACACACATACACACATTTATACACACGCAAGAGGACAATAAGCAAACTATATAAGCATTCCCCCCACTTTTCCTATCTCTCGATATATATATATATATATATTAGGGTGGCCCTTAGCAACAGGTAATTTTCCGAAAGTTAAATTTTGCTGCTCTCACCCCTAATCCTGTTCCAATCAACAAAACAACGGGGTGTGCAAAGTTTCAGTTCAATCGGATTAGGCGACCCTCAAACGCCTTGAAGTTGGAACATAGTATACGCAACCACTAATTATGTTCAAAAGCGGTATACGGTTCCTTATCTTGACCATTTTATTTTTTCTTCTTAGAGAAATTTATGTGGACACATACAGGAACTCCAGCAAATATTTAAAAACATTCTAAATCAAATTTACCAATAGTTAATTTGAAAAATTCCTGAAATAACATGAAAAACTTAAGAAATATTAGGTTTTCTTAATAAAGCGCACAACTTCTATAAGAGAAATGCATTTTTATTTACAACAATAATTTCTATAGAATCAAAAACATAATGTGAACACTGAACACTGAACATTGTTATATGTGGTTATATATACATTGTATATATAGAATGTATATATCAGTATGTGGTTATATATACAATGTATATATAACCACATACTGATATACGTATATATGCTCCTCTCTGTATATATGCTCCTCTCTGCTATCCTTGCTCTCCTTGCTCTCCTTGCTCTCCTTTCCTCATTGCTCTCCTTGCTCCCCTTTTCTTATTGCTCTCCTTGCTCTCCTTTTCTCATTGCTCTGTTTGCCCCCCCCCCTTCTCATTGCTTTCCTTGATCACCTTTTCTCCTTGCTCTCCTTTTCTCATTGTTCTTCTTGCTCTCCTTTTCTCATTGCTCTCCTTGCTCCCCTTTTCTCATTGCTCTCCTTGCTCTGCTTTTATCATTGCTCTCCTTGCTCTCCCTTTCTCCTTGCTCTCCTTGCTCCCCTTTTCTCATTGCTCTCCTTGCTCTCCTTTTCTCCTTTTCTCCTTGCTCTCCTTTTCTCCTTGCTCTCCTTGCTCTCCTTTTCTCATTGCTCTCTTTGCTCTCCTTTTCTCATTGCTCTCCTTGTCTGCTTGTCTCATTGCTCTCATTGCTCTTCTTTTCTCCTTGCTCTCCCTTTCTCCTATCTATGTACTTGTTTATATACAAATACAATGAGAAAATGGGAGCAAGCAGAAACTTGAAACCAAGGATAGTAAGGAGAGTATATATATTCATATCATACACAAATATATATACACAGATGCGGTGGAACGGGGGAGTGGGGGTGGGCGACGACGACAGAGGTGCCCCCCCATCATTATATTTTCCTCCCCAAACTACCAAAAAACACATCTATTTGTTTATACGCTACAATTTATGTACATGTTATATAGAGACAGAAGGGAGAGATAGATATAGAGAGGGAGAGAGTGTGGTGGTAATTGATATAGAGAGGAAGGTTGGGAGAGTGAGTTGTATGTTAGATAGAGAGAGGGGGAGAGATTGATGTTTATTGATATAGAGAGGTGTAGATTTCAATGCTTGTAGATATAATGAGGAGGTTGGGAGATATAAATATCACTAAATATAGAGCGGAGGACTGTATGAGGCTAGAGAGAGAACGATTACGAGAGAGTGTGGTAGAGATGGAGAGGGGTAGTGTTTGGAGATGATTGATATGATTTCTTTATTTGCCACCAGGGCATTGGGTGAAGGACGTTTTACAAACATCGAGTATATATAAAAATAACAATAACAATCAAAATATAACAATCAAGTCCTCAATAGGGAGGAAGCGTTTTGGGTCCCCCCCCCCCCGAAAAAGTGTGCGACCCTTCTGCCAGGGAGCACAGAGAGGGGGTGTTCCCCTCTTCTCTTACCTCACAGACTGATATAGAGAGAAGGCCCATTCACACGGGCCATTCTCGCCACTTTCACCCACCTTCCATAAAATCAGCTGGAGCCGAGGGCCTCTCACGCCACCATGATCTTTCTTCCGAAGTGATATCGGAAGAAGAGGACCAGCTGTTGGCCGATATGAAGAGGGACATTAAAATGTGTTTTGTATGTTAGATATAGAGAGGGGGAGAATTTGGTGGTTGTAGATATAGAGAGAGAGATAATGAGAGAGTGCCGTGTAGTAGAAATAGAGAGGGGGGGGGGGAGATTTAGGGGTGATTGATATAGAGAGGGGGATTGGGAGAGATAAGTGTAGGTATTTATAGAGAGGGATGAGTATATTAGTGTTAGATATAGAGAGGGGTATAAGAGAGTCGATGTCGTGATAGATTTTAGTAGATACAGAGAGGGGGATTAAAAGAGAGTTTTTTTGTGATAGATATAGAAAGGAGGAGAGTTAGGTGTTACTCTCGGGTCCCAAAGTCAATACCGAAGTAGAGTTTAAATATTTATTTATTATGGCTAAGTGATGAGCCTTGTTATTCTGGAGTCTCACCTGGGTACTCACAGGATCATCAGACAAGACTGGTGTTCCTGTGAGTGTACAGGTGAAATTTTAGAGTAACAAATTTCACCAATAGCCAAATAAATGAATATATATATATATATATATATATATATATATATATATATATATATATATATATATAGATAATTTAATATATCAACTAACATAAGCGCACAGATGCACGCCCATGCCAGCAAATACACAGGTTATGTCATAGTACCTAGGTGGTTCAATGCAGGAGAATGCAGAACAATAATATAAAGGACGTAAAATAAGAAAATATTTTTTTAAAAAAAATTAAAAAAAAAAAAATTTTTTTCTTACTTAAATTTTCACTCCAACTAATTAGTTTCTGATGACGCAATGAATTCTCGACAGTTGGATTACGTAACTGTCTTTATCCCATTGCAGAAACTAATTAGTTGGAGTGAAAATTTAAGTAAGAAAAAAATTTTTTTTTAAATTTTTTTTAAAAAAATATTTTCTTATTTTACGTCCTTTATATTATTGTTCTGCATTCTCCTGCATTGAACCACCTAGGTACTATGACATAACCTGTGTATTTGCTGGCATGGGCGTGCATCTGTGCGCTTATGTTAGTTGATATATTAAATTATCTATATTTATCTCCAAATCACTGATTTGTCGAGCAAACTTGTCAAAACCACTTCTAGAAAAATTTTTTTTGGGGTGTTAGTAGGCGTCAGTCATCTTACCATCCCATTCCTTCTAACTAGCCTCTGTGTCACGTGATTGATTCTTTAGAATCGGCCATTTGACTTGAAGCAGTGAGAATTTCGGTACATAGAATCCAGTCCTCGCAAGCTGTTCGATCTACCGAATTATTATTATTTTTATATGAGCCGCCAGTGTCCGCGCATTGCCTGGAGACTTAACTGAGAATAGACTTCCTGATGACGCAATGAATTCTCGACAGTTGGATTACGTAACTGTCTTTATCCCATTGCAGAAACTAATTAGTTGGAGTGAAAATTTAAGTAAGAAAAACATTTTTTTTTTTTTTTTTTTTTTTTTTAATTTTTTTTAAAAAAATATTTTCTTATTTTACGTCCTTTATATTATTGTTCTGCATTCTCCTGCATTGAACCACCTAGGTACTATGACATAACCTGTGTATTTGCTGGCATGGGCGTGCATCTGTGCGCTTATGTTAGTTGATATATTAAATTATCTATATTTATCTCCAAATCACTGATTTGTCGAGCAAACTTGTCAAAACCACTTCTAGAAAAATTTTTTTTGGGGTGTTAGTAGGCGTCAGTCATCTTACCATCCCATTCCTTCTAACTAGCCTCTGTGTCACGTGATTGATTCTTTAGAATCGGCCATTTGACTTGAAGCAGTGAGAATTTCGGTACATAGAATCCAGTCCTCGCAAGCTGTTCGATCTACCGAATTATTATTATTTTTATATGAGCCGCCAGTGTCCGCGCATTGCCTGGAGACTTAACTGAGAATAGACTTCCTGATGACGCAATGAATTCTCGACAGTTGGATTACGTAACTGTCTTTATCCCATTGCAGAAACTAATTAGTTGGAGTGAAAATTTAAGTAAGAAAAAAATTTTTTTTTTAATTTTTTTTAAAAAAATATTTTCTTATTTTACGTCCTTTATATATATATATATATATATATATATACACACACACACATAGGGGTGAAGAAATTGGGTATAATATCAGTTTCTTACCAAATGCGAATAAGCTCAATATATTAACCCCTTAGGATCGGATACAGAGTCTATCTTTTAAAAATTATATATATATATATATATACAGTGGCGGTGGAGGTGGGGGCGTGTCCCACATAATTATATTTTCTCCCTAAACTACCAAAACACACATCTATTTGGATATGCGCTACAATTTATGTATATCTTATATTTATCTCATATCGAAGTTTTTTTACCATTTTAGAGTGTAAAGAACTAAACTAATCACTACAACTAAATTGACAAAATTTTGGCCAATTCAGAAATGCTTCCACTGCCCCTGATATTAGCTCAAAGAATAAAGCAATAATACGAAGAGATAAAAGAATAACGACGATGACGACGATAGCAATATGAAGACGATGAGATACATTTCCAGCAGCAGCAGCAGCAGCAGCAGCAGCAGCAGCAGCAGCGGCAGTAGCAGCAGCACCACCACAACAACAACAATAGAACCAGAAGTATAAGAACTATCTTGAAAAATAAAATGGTAAACACAAAACAAATCAAAAAAGCAAAAACAAAAAAACAAAAACAGCAAACAAAATGAAGAACGGAACAACATGAAATTGTAAAAACAAAGAAAAAGAAGACCTAAAACAGAAACAAATCATGTGAACCAATCAGGACATTGGATAAAGAGTGAAGAAATGATTAAGAAGGGAAAAGAAACGAAGTGCAATAATGGTTTCTTATATAGGCACAAGGCCAGCAATTTTGGGGGAGAGGAAAGTCGATTATCTCAACCCCAGTGTATTTGGCGATGTGTTGTACGTCAAGCATTATTTCTTTCAGTGCTCTTTCAATCTCTGCTCGTACACACTTGTTTCAACCTGATCGATTGAACCAGTCGCGAGTTATTGCTGTTTATATACACACGTGTTTATAACCTCTGTTACTTTTGCGATGCAGGAAAATATCTAACAATGGTACGCGATCAAATTCTGTGTGAAACTCAACAAATCTGCCACATTCAATTCAACATTCAATTCTTTAATACAAGCTTATGGAGATGCCACTCTATCGAGAAGTAACAGTTTTTCAATGGCAGAAAACCTTCAAAGATGGCTGAGAAAATGTTGGAGACAAATTTCGTTCTGGAAGGACAAACTTGACAACAAATGAACAAAATGTGGAAGTGGTGGAAGTGGTGAGAGTGGTGATGGCGAAAGATCGCTGATTAAGTGTTAGGATGATTGCAGAAGAAACGGGTTTGGATAAAAACGCAGTTCACAGAATTTTAACAGACCATTTGCACACGTGAAAAATTTGTGCTAAAATAATTGTTTCTATTTTTGGTACAAGGCCAGCAATTACTCAGTGCATTACTGGTATTTTATTTTATCGACCCTGTAAGGATAAAAGGCAAAGTTAAACTCGGCGAGATTTGAACTCAGAATGGCAAGGGCCGTAACTCTAGGCATCAAAGCATGGCGTCCGACCTTCTACCGATACTGCCAATCCAATGCCCTAACATTGGTCTGTGAAGCAAAAAGCCGACCGGTTGGAAATCTGTCAGAATTTGTTAGAAAGACTAAAAATTGAGTCAAATTTTTTAAATAAATTAATAACAGGAAACGAATCATGAGTGTCTGAGGACGACCCCAAGACAAAATAGCAAAGTGAGGAGCAATACATGAAAAATTCTCTCGTCCGAACAAAACAGGCACGAGCCGATCCACGGTAAAAACGATGATTATCCCTTTTTTCGATAGTTGTGGTATTGTTCATAAAAAAGTTTTACCTCAAAGACAGTGAGCTAATCGCATCTTCTACAAAGATGTCTTGTCCGACTTCAAAAACGGGTTCAGCAAGTCCGAAAGGACATTGTAGGATATTGGGTACTGCACCTCGATAACGCGCCTGCCCACACAGCACTTTCAATTAGAGAATTTCTGGCGAAGAAAAACATTCCTACTCTTCTACATCCTTCCCACAGCCCAGATTTAGCTCTTCACTAAGTTGAGATCAAAGTTGAAGGGTCATTATTTTAGGACTGAGGGTGGTGGATTGGTAGTATTGATAGAGCGTCAGACACCATGCTTTGCAGCATAGAGTTACTGCCATTTATGATCTGAGTTCAAATTCCGCCGAGGATAATTGCTGGCCTTGTGCCAAAAGTAGAAACAATTATTTTAGGCCAGTGGAAAATATACAAAAAATTGTAACTGACAAGCTGAGGACACTCATAGAAAATGACTTCCGGTACTGCTAAGATTAATAGAAGAAAACGTTGGAACCACTGGCTTACTTCCCAAGAGTCGTAGTGTGAAGGAGATAACTTGTAATTTTATGTAAGTCTAATCATCATCATCATCATCATCATCATCACCATTTTACGTCTGTTCTTCCACGTTAGCATGGGTTAGACGGGTTGTCCTGTTGTGGGCAGTGTCCAGTCGGCTGACCTTGTCTTGCTCATATGGGAACTGATTCTGGCTTGATTTCTACAGCTGGATGCCCTCCCTAACACCAACCTCATTTACAGTGTGGGCTGGGTGCTTTTTTGCCGTGGCACCTCCACGACCACTTTACAATGGAATGATAGAGACCCCAGTCCTATCATCTCATTTCTACAGCTGAGTAAACTGGAGATATGTGAAATAAAGTGTCTTGCTCAAGGAAACAACACATCACCCGGTCCGAGAATTGAACTCACAACCTTTCGATTGCAAGCCCAATGCTCTAAGCACTAAGCCATGTGCCTACATTTAAATAACACATCAGTATCCTTACTTTAGGGACAAACAAATAAACACACACACACGCACGCACACACGCGCATACACGCACACACACACACACACACACACACACACACACACACACACACACACACACACACACACACACACACACATGCACACTCACACGCACACAATTTTTTGAGGGGATGAGAAAGTCGATAATACCAACCCCAGTACGTTTATTTTATTAACCCCGAAAGGATGTAACGCAAGCAGGATTTGAACTCGGAACATAAAGAACCATAACTAAATACTGCAAAGTATTTGTCTAACACTCCAAAGGTAATAGAGAAAGCTTTCAGTCATTGATCTGTTCGATTGACTCGGATCTGGGATTAAACAGCAGCAGCAGCAACTACAACACCAGCCACCACCATCACCACCACCACCGCCAGCACCACCAGCACCAGCAGCACCGCCTCCACCAGCACCACCAGCAGCACCACCCCTACCACCACCACCACCACCACCACCACTAGCAGCAGCAGCAGCAGCAGCACCACCACCACCACCACCAGTACCAGCTCTACCAGCAGCAGCAGCAGCAGCAGCAGCACCACCACCACCACCACCGCCAGCACCACCACCACCACCACTACAACCACCACCACCACCAGCAACACCACTACCAGCACCACCACCACCACCAGCAGCAGCACCAGCACCGCCAGCAGCAGAACCACCAGCAGCAGCACCACCACCATCACCAGCAGCAGCAGCAGCACCACCACCACCACTAGCACCACCACTACCATCAACACCAGCACTACCAGCACCACCACCACCACCGCCGCCGCTGCCGCCGCCGCCTCCACCACCACCACCACCACCACCACCAACACTGTATCTGTGTGTTGTGGGTGTGTATGTGTGTGTGTATGCCACTGTATGTGCGTGTATATACGCCTGTGTATGTGTTATGTGTGTGCCTCTGTGTATGCCTGCGTGCCTTTGTTCATGTGTGCGTGTGTGCGCACGTGTGTGTGTGTGTGTGTGTACGTGCGTGTATGTGTGATTGGCATTTGAATTTTCATATATAATAATTGTCGCCACAAACAAATATATAATTCCAATACTAATCGATCTTTTCAAATCATTCGGACTATGTTCCATAGGTTGTAAATCTAGAATATATTTTAACTGTCATCACACAACATCACTCTTGGCAATTTACACTCAATTGTCCTTCCTCGAGGGACGATTTTCACATATTATTTCCAGCTTGTAACAATTTATCTTGAACTGTTATAAAGTAGTCGATATATCTTCCATTGAAATAGCAACCAAGTTTGCAGGCACCTTGTTGACGCCACCAATTTCCTGCTAGAAATCACACACATTCGACTCCTTTTCGAAATTGACAAATATTGAATTAAAATTCTATTATCAGGTATTTGAATGAAGCGTAGGAGTAGGGAGACAAATTATATTATTATTGTGCAATTAATCAATGTTGGAAACATGGAGCTTTTCAGCTAATGGCGCTTCTTACGATGATACTTCGAATTTATTTCTTGAGGACTGGAGCTCAAGTAGGAGAGATTATAGTCAGTCAGTGGAAAGAAAATGAACAGAAATAATCAGAATTCAGTGTTAGACCTTCGTCGGTTTTGACGACGAGTTTTTGAGTTGTTCATCGACAGAATAATCTGCTTGGGAAATTAACGTACACGGGGCTGAGCATCCCACAAACACGTGTATCCATAATGTAAATCTCAGGGAGATTAAGCTGTGATACACTCTGTGACAAGCCAACACTTTGAATTACAGATACAACCAATTTTTCCCATCTGAGTGGACTGGTGTATCCTTAAATATAGTGTCATGCTAAAGGACTCAATACATTGCCTAGAATAGAATTCATGACCTAAAATGTGTCATGCTCAAGGACTCAATATATTGCCTAGAATAGAACTAATGACTTTACAACTGAGAGCCGAACAGTCTAACCACTAAGCCACACAACTACTATCAGTGAGATTAAAAATAATTGCTCTTCATTAATTATCCCGTCGAGGTTAACTTTGCCTTTCATCCTTAAGGGGTCGATAAAATAAAGTTCCAGTAACACACTGGGATAATTGCTGGCCTTGTACCAAAAGTAGAAACAATTAATTATCAGCAGGTTTCATTCTTGAGTTGAGAATATATAATTTCTATTTAGGAAATTGTTTATGTCATGTAAATATCGATGGAGATGGCCATCTGCAGGAACTAGCCTCGCCAGTTCGATTACTCTTTCAGCACATCTTTTTCACCAGAGTAACGTACTCGGCATTCTGTCCGTCAAGACCATGGAAGAACAACGATAAAATAGCTAACTCTATGCGTCAAAGCATGGCGTCTGACCTTCTACCGATACTGCCAATCCACCGCAATCTTGCAAAATAATAATGGTTTCTGATTTAGGCACAAGGCCAACAATTTTTGGGGAGGGGATAGTCGATTAAATCGACCCCTGTGCATTACTGGTACTTTATTTTATCGACCCCCGTAAGGATGAAAGGCAAAGCTAACCTCGGCGGGAGACAGCAATTTGGAACAAGGAGGAAATCGATGAAATCGACCTAATACGTGACTGGTATTGATTTTATTGATCCCGGAAGGATGAAAGGCAAAGTTGACGTTGGCAGGATTTGAAACCAGAACATAGAAGACCGTAACAACATACTGGAACCCAAGGCCATACTGCTAACATACTGAAACCCAAGGCCATACTGCCAACATCGCTCTAATCTTACTAAATAAGAATAAAACATGAAAACGAAATATATATAAAATGAAATTTGATAATTTTCTAGTTACAAACTTTTAAATTTTTATTATTTTTGTCAATTTAATCAAGTCTATATATTATTTTTATTTTTCCAGGATTGTTTTAAAAAAGATTTTCTACCTTGCCGAAGACCGAGTTTCTATATCCTGGCCTCGTCTGCCAAGTCATGTTTCATTGATCTAAGCTGTCACATACAGCAGAGCATAATCCAAAATCTATAGAAGAACATTATTTTTCAATATTTAGTTTCATTAGGCCATGAGAAATGTTTACATTAAAAGAGATTTACAGAAAAGTTTCAATGAGAGAAATTACAATCTTTCTACTGCTATCGTCTCAATGAACAGTTTTGGTAGAGTAGTTCAAACTTCATTTAACAATTTTCAACATTTTCTCCACACCTACACGCATACACCCCAACGCGCATGCATACATATAGTTGTGGCCGGAGCTCGCTGAAGTAAATTTGGTGACACTCGTAAACTGTATATAGCCTACTAATAGAGAAAGAAGGACAAACACGTACAGAGATATGAACTCTCCTTTCAAAATATTTATGTAAAAATTAATAATTTTTTTCCACTTTTTATTATTATTCGGTAGAGGGTCAGACGCCATGCTTTGAAGCATAGAGTTACGGCCCTTTATGATCTGAGTTCAAATCTTGCTGAGGTTAACTTTGCCTTTCATCCTTACGGGGTCGATAAAATAAAGAAATAAAGTACCAGTAATGTACTGGGTAATTGCTGGCATTGTGCCAAAAGTAGAAACAATTATTTGTATAAATATGGAACTTAACCATATTATGCATATCCGCAGTTGACAATGCATATAATGTTGAAACCGGTACCATTATTAAATGCGGAAATATCCTCTTTATAAATATATATAAACAAATAAATGTTTTGATATTACACTGAAAGGATCTCTTTAGCATTTTCTACTGAAAAAATCTTTTTTCTTTCTACTATTTGTTTTTATATATATCAACTCGTGCGTTACTTTTCTACATTCGATATATATATATATATATATCGAAGGAAGTGTGGTAACGAACCAGGTGGACCATAACGCAACAGAGTACTCGATACTTTGGGTAGTAGAGTGGGTAATAGGAAAAAGTTTCAGGACCCCGACGGCAGAGCTCAAGCCGTTTGAAGGCTATTTCTGAGTCCAGAAATAGCCGTCGAAACGGCTTGAGTTCTGCCATCGGGGTCCTGAAACTTTTCCTATATATATCTATATATATATATATAAAGAATGAATAATAAGAATGAATATATATATATATATATATATATATATATATATATATATATATATATATATATATATATAGAGAGAGAGAGAGAGAGATTTGTAAAATCCTGACCACGGCGCCAAGCGGTTTCGGCTTGTGTTTTAAGTAAGCCTTACCAAACATACAAGCCGAAACTGCTTGGCGCCGCGGTCGGGATATGTAATACATAGGCAATTCATGTAAGGTTATATAGTTACATGATATTTTGGAAATGCTGCTCGTTTGAAAACACTCTATTATTATGAGGGCGGTGGATTGGCAGTATCGGTAGAGAGCTGGACGCCAAGCTTTGACGCTTAGAGTTACGGCCTTTGCCATTCTGAGTTCAAATCCCGCCGAGGTTAACTTTGCCTTTCATCCTTACGGGGGTCGATAAAATAAAGTACCAGTAATGCACTGGGTAATTGCTGGCCTTGTGTCAAAAGTAGAAACAATTATTATGTTTCATTGTAACCAGTAAGTTAATTATGACCCATTCTGTATATATTATCACTCTAAATTTGATAGGTTTTACTTCTGTTCAACACTCTCGCCTATCATTTGCTAAGGAAAATGTGTTTTCGGTATAATATTGAAATATTTATTAGCATGATTACTATAAGAAGTTATTACAGTAAGAAAGAAATTAACTTGATACATTGTTGTAGGATGAAGCAATGTTTTACTGTTCCCGTAGGCAGAGAATAACACTGATTATAACTCAATGATGCATCTTAAAGAGGTATGCTTCGATGTTACGACATTTTATGATGTGCTTTCCACAGCCATTTGTAGATATTTCACTTCACATACATTACTGTTATCGGAAAGGATTTGAAGGTGGCAACTTCTCATTTACTCAACACCCCCCCCCCCCCCCCCCCCACACACACACACCTACCCACGCACGCATATATATATATATATTACAATCGTCACTCGCAATCGATCATATTTTCTGCCATGCTTACGTCAATGGTTTTAAGTGACCATGCAGTCACGAGTAGTCATAAACACTGTCTCGACCCTCCCTCCATTAGTCACAGCTATCTTAGTGGCTTTGTGGGAAGGTCTGACGTTAGCGTTTCATAATTGTTATCCATCAACAGTGACGTTAACTCACTCGGTACTAAGACGTGGGCAGGCATAGCCTATGTACGGTTTACGTATAAATCGACTGCTTTGCATATTGTGCGAGGTTGATAAGCTGGAATTGATTGGTGGTAGTACTAACATAGTGTGATTCACAGTAGAAATGTATATAAAGATATATATGATATGTTTATTCATAATACACATATATAAATCTCGCGACGAATATTTTAAGCAGTAATATATATATATCTATATATATAAAACTGAGGATGTCTGTCTGTGTGTGTGTGAGTTCGAATCCCTAAACCTCGAGAACCACCCAACCGACTGTTTTCAAACTTTACACATGTAATACTTATATTTCAGGGAGTGTTCTGAGCAAAAAGTTTTAAAAATTTTCAATGCCCTAGGGACCGCATTAGGCGATTTAGCGATCTCGCTCTATAATTCTTAGTCTTTCTCTTTTTAGATAGATACATACATATAACGTCGCACCCTTATAATATCTGTCTGTATGTCTGACTGTCTACATTACGTCACTTCCCTGAGGATGTCTGTCTGTGCGCGCGCGCGCGCGCGCGTGTGTGTGTGTGTGTGTGTGTGTGTCTGTGAGTTTGAATCCCTAAAACTCGAGAAGTACCCAACCGATTTTTTTCAAACTTTACATGTGTCTTACGTATGTTTCAGGGAGTGTTATGCACATACAAACAAATTCAATTTTTTTATCTCCTAGTGAAAAACTGCATTTTTTCAGGTTTTTAGGTTTTTTTTTGAGGCGTTACGTCAGACCCATTTCCTTGAAATTGTAACTATGTATTAGTCAGTCTTTTCTTCATACTGTAAGAAAAGAAAATCCAACTTTCTTATTGCCTAGGGCCCGCATTAGGTGAAAAACTTCATTTTTTCAGCTTCTTAGGGCTTTTTTGAGGCGTTACGTCTAGCCGATTTTTCCCGAAATTTCAAGGCATATTATGTACATAAAAAAATTCATTTTCTTGATCCCCTAGGGCCCGCATTAGGTGAAAACCTGCATTTTTCCTGCTTCACCGAGGAAAATCTTAAAGATTATCCAGCCATCAGAGTATTCGGTTTATTTTCTTTACATATTATCCAGGCATGCAGTTTTTCCACGATTAAGTCTGTTGGCGGCTCGCGTTCCAAAATATCTTATCCCGTGCAACGCCGGGTACCACTGCTAGTATATATATATATATGACAATAATAAACAAGTTAATAAAGGAAACAAAAGTCACGTGCTTATCACATCCTGACATGGAGCCCTGGAAGAAGACAAACAGACAGACAGAAAAGATGGCGAGTGGACGAAGAGAAGACAGAGAGAGGCAATAGTCATTGATAAGATGTGACGAATGAATTGATTAATAAACTGATTGAATGATTAATTAATAATAATTGTTTCTACTTTTGGCACAAGGCCAGCAATTACCCAGTACATTACTGGTACTTTATTTTATCGACCCCGTAAAGATGAAAGGAAAAGTTAACCTCGGCAGGATTTGAACTCAGACCGTAAAGGGACGTAACTATGCTAGAAAGCATGGCGTCCAACCCTCTACCGATACTGCCAATATGGTTTCTGATTTAGGTACCAGGCCAATAATTCTGGGGGAGGGGGAAAGTCGATTAGATCGACCCCAGTGTATTACTGGTGCTTTATTCTATCGTCCCCCGTAAAGATGAAAGGCAAAGCTAACCTCGGCGGGATTTGGACTCAGAACATAAAGGGCCATAACTCTATGCTGCAAAGGACGGTGTCTGACACTTTACCGATTAATGTAGTGAAATCAACCGTTGCCTGTAGCATGACCCACCCAAAATACATACAACAATTTATGAGAAAGCTAGAAGTTTCATCGAAATTTTTGACTATGGAACAATAGTATAAATATGAAGCCCCTTTAACGTGTTTTACGTTAAGAGGGCTTATACGCCCTTTTATTTAGACTATTTTTCTATAGTAAAAGATTCAATGAAGCTTCTAACTTTCACATAAATTTCAAAGTCCGTTCATAGTTTCCAAACACTCGTTCGTTCAGATACAACAATATTAGTATCAACACACGATTTCACATAAAGAATCTAAACAACTCAAAAAAACAACAACAAAGAAAAAAAAACAAAAAAAAAACAAAACAAAAAAAACAAACAAAAAACAACAGATATCGGGGAAAAAAATATATGTGAAATCAGATTGAAGAATTGAACATGGTCCAAATTGTTTTGTAAATTATTGAACATAATTGTTTCTACTTTAGGCACAAGGCCAGCAATTACCCAGTGCATTACTGGTACTTTAGTTTATCGACCCCGTAAGGATGAAAGGCAAAGCCAACCTCGGCGGGATTTGAACTCAGATCGTAAAGGGACGTAACTATGCTGGAAAGCATGGCGTCCGACCCTCTACCGATACTGCCAATCCACCGAACGATAAATAATGTTTCCGTTCCGTCATCAACAATTTTCTTATTCTCCCTAAGTTTTATCGCATAACATTACATTATCAATAGATTCGTTCTCTTCATTCCCTGTCTTATAATATTTTACCCACTCACGCTATTGCTTTATTTATTTAATCGTTCAGAAAACCATTCAAAACATATATTTGATCGAAATATCTAAATATCTGAACGTGACTATGAACTGAATTTTTTCATCCTATCATTTTAGTCTAAGAGGATTGCATCCTCTTTATTTCCGCTTAACCTAGTGCTGTAGCATTAAGTAATTTTCTCCATTCTACTTATTTATTTTTTAAATTTTATATCTAATATCTACCTCTGCTGCCAGTTAAGTGGAAACAAGTGTGGTTCAATGATTTACTTGGAACACTATCGTTACGTAAGGCGGTGAACTGGCAGATTTACTAGAACGTCAGAGAGAATGCTACACGATATTCATTCCGGCTCACTGCACTTTGAGTTCAAATCCTGTCTATGTCAGCTGAGCTTTTCATCCTTTCGAGTGCAGTACTGGGGCTAGTTTTTCACCTATCCACCCTCTCTCTCTTTCTGCCTCCCTATCTGGAAGAAATCGGCTGTGTTCCAGCTTAGAGAAGGCTGGACTCCATCAAGTTTAAAATGCCCAAGGCACGCCGTGTGTTGTGACGGTGCTTCTACAAAACCACAATGAATTAAATGCTTTACAAATGTTACGCAACAGATCAGACAACATATATTTAACAAATACATTTTGATTCGAGATTTTTGTTTTTAATGTAGCTTTTAATTTACGACTATCTGTGTTCTGAGTTCAATCCCTTCAAAGTTAAACTTTGCCTTCATCCTTTCAGCACCAACGGCCATTATTAACCCTTTAGCATTTACATCACTCTATATATCCTATTATATTTTCAGGGTAAAGGCTTTACCTTACATAATTATCTCATATAATATCGAGTTTATGAGATTTTGATATTATTTATTTTGAGAACAATACCTTAACATCAGTATGAGTCGCCAGTTACAGCCGGTTTGAACAGAAAGAGGTGAGAGAATTATGGCCAGATACGGCCGGTTTAAATGCTAAAGGGTTAAGGCCTCATTAACTAGAGAGAGAAAGAGAGGAAGAGGGGAAGAGAAGGAGGAAGTTGTCTTCAAACTGGAGACCAGACAAAGATGCATGCTACAGAATGGAGTCCATTAAAGGTAATCATGGACCAGACGATAGTGTTAAACCGGGTGAGGCGACGATTTAAGTCCTCGGCTCTATACACACTGAGTTCAAATTCAAACTTTGTTTTTCATGTTTTCAGGGTCGATAAGTAAGGTACCAATCTTGGCACGGTGGATGGCCAGAATTGTTGAATCGTCGGACGCATGTGATGTGTCTATGTATTTACGTGTGTTCACACAGGTACGGAGATTGCATGTGTAGAGTAAAACCATGTATGCATGTATGTATGTATGTACGTATGTATGCATGTACGTATGTATGTATGTATGTGTGTATGTATGTATGTGTCAGGTCACCAGTTGGTGCTACTGGTAACATGTATCCCAGTACAACCTGTCTCATGGTCGGGACGTTGGCGACTAAACTGGCAACCCCACCAAGGTTTCTTGGTGAAGAGGGTGACTTTGGACATCCTGCAGGACTAAAAACAAAGCCTGTCAAAGGGCAAAGGAGCTCTTAAGAGTCAATGGCCATCCAAAATCACCGGGAGAGATGACCCCTTAGCCTTTGTCAAGGCAGAATTCTAGGAGAAGGAAAACTCTGATATAACACCTGCAACCCTGATGGTATCCAATGATGTTGACTTGTTCTTCTTTTTGGTAAATATCATCTTGGTTAAGAGAGTGGGACTGGCTTTGTGCAGTGCCTTTGCTCACTATAAAAGCTTCACGGCACAGGCATTGCTTTATATCTGGAGATCTCTCTGCACTTGTCCTCACATGGTACCATGGGCCCAGCACTATGTGTCAATAATTGTCACAAGTGTAGTGTTTGTACCAGAGTTTTCAATACGCTGGCTGGACTAAAAAGTCACACTCGTTCAGCGCATCGGTAGGCGTTCTCCTACATGGATATAAAGTAGTGGCCATACTCGAAAACGAGTTGGCAGCCACCACCATGTATGTATGTATGTATGCCAGGTCGCTTTTCGGCGTTACTGGTAACATGTAACCCAGTACAACATGTGCATGGTCGGGTCGTCGCAACTAAACCGGCAACCCCACCAAGCCTGCTTGGTGAGGAGGGTGATTTGGGACACTCTGCGAGATGAAAAACGAAACCCATCAAAGGATGGAGGAACTCAGGAGAGTCAACGGCCATCCAATAAAGTTTTTTTTTGTGGAGCGAGAAACTCCTAGTCTTCATTATGACATCTCTCTAGGAGAAGGTCACTCTGATATAAAACCTGAGACTGTTTGCATCCAATGATGTAGACTAGTTCTTCATTTTGGGCAAATGCATTTGATGCTCAGCGAGTGGGATTGGCTCCGTGCAAAGACTTAAGAAAGCTTCAAGCGCAGGCATCGTTTGATACGTGATATTTTTTGCGATGCATGGTATTACTGGAAAAGGCAAGTTCCCAGCAGGACTAAAAAGCCACGTCCATGATGCTCATGCCTAAGTATCAAGCAATGACATTACTAGAAATCGAGTTACAGTCATCATGTATGTATGTATGTATGTATGTATGTATGTATGTATGTATGTATGTATGTATGTATGTATGTATGTATGTATGAAATTGATGATGAGTTCATCCGGTCGATTCCATCCAGACCTACAAAGCTGGCAATGGCTGATCCTCCTTCATTTGATGAGGTGGCGAAGGCCATTGCCAAATTAAACAGCGGCAAGTCACCTGGAATGGATGGACTGAGTGCCGAGATTTTCAAGTGTGCTGGTGATAACTTCTTAAACCGCCTCACTGATCACTTTGTGAATGTTTGGAATGAAGAAGATGTGCCACAGGATTGGAAAGATGCACTGATGGTGGTACTTTACAAAGGAAAGGGAGCCAAAAATGATTGTGGCAACTACAGAGGTATTTCACTGCTATATGTGGCTGGGAAGATCTTGTGCAGGATATTGTTGGACAGATTGATACAGTACATTGCTGTTGAGGTACTTCCTGAGTCCCAATGTGGCTTTAGGAATGGCAGAGGAACTGTTGACATGATCTTCTCGGCCAAACAACTTCAAGAGAAATGCATTGAGAAGCGCATGGACTTATACCAAGTTTTTGTCGATCTGACCAAGGCATTTGACACCGTTAATCGGAAGGCTTTGTGGGTTATTTTGGAGAGATTGGGCTGTCGAGAAAAGTTTGTGAACATTCTGAAACTCTTCCACGATGACATGCAGACATGGATGAATGCTGGAGGTAAACTGTCTGAGCCAATCTCGGTTGAAAATGGTGTCAAGCAGGGTGATATACCTGCACCAACTTTGTTTGCCTTGTATTTCGCGATGGTGTTCTTCATGGCCTTCAAGGATTGTCAACACGGTATCTATCTCAGATATCGCACTTCCGGCAAGCTGTTTAACCTTAGGCATCTCACTGCCAACACTAAGGTACTGAGTACCTTGATCAGAGAATTTTTATATGCAGATGATTATGATCTCTTTTCACACTCCCAGAGTGACATGCAACATCTTATGGATTCTTTTTCCAATGCGTGCAGTGTTTTGGAACTGACAATCAGTCTGAAGAAGACTGTTGTCATGTATCAACCTGCTCCAACCCTTCATACACGTATACGGTCAAAAGCTGAAGGCTGCTGACACATTTGTGTATTTGGGGAGTACTCTGAATGTAACCTGCTCTCTAGATGCAGAAGTTGGTCTACGTGTTAGTAAGGTAAGTGAGTCATTTGGAAGGCTCACGACCGTCTTTGGTGCAGGAGAGGAATCACAATGAGGACCAAGGTGAGAGTGTATGTTGCATGTGTACTGTCAGCTTTGCTGTATGCATGTGAGACATGGGTTGCCTACAAACGGCATATCCACAGACTGGAACGGTTTCACCAGCAGTGTCTCAGAAAGATGCTTGGTATCAAGTGGCAGATGCATGTGAGTGATGTTGAGGTCCTTGAGAGAAGTGAGTGTCGGAGCATTGAGAATATCATCCACCAACGGCGTTTGCGATGGACCGGACACTTCTGAAGAATGGAGGATGATCGAATCCCAAAACAACTCTTGTATGGCGAGCTTTGTAAAGGTAAGAGACAACCTCACAAGCCAAAGCTCCGATTAAAAAAAAAACTGGTTTGATGATGGCTAACTGGGAGATAGAAGCTCTTGAAAGAGAAACTTGGCATGGAATGGTGAATGATGGGGTC
>OZ024743.1:46270616-46315616 GCA_964016885.1 Eledone cirrhosa | reverse complement strand
CTCTCTTCCATTCACCCAACCATTCACAAATAATCCTTATTGAATGTCATCGTTTTTGTGAGGTAAACACAAACATTAACTTAAAAAAAATCCAATCTAAAAACAACCCCCTACATCTGCCATAATCTCAAGCGAGCAATTATGTCCAGTTGATGTAACCGAATTAGATTAGAGGGTCATCCCCCCTCCCGAACCCTCCCGCTCTTTATCTCCCCCTCTCTCCCTCTCCCTCCTTCTATCTCCCCCTCTCTCCCTCTCTTTCCATCTCTCTCTGCCTCTCTCCACTGTAGCTAGATGATAGGAACGCCCCCCCTCTCTCTGTCTATATTCACCTGTTTCTTTCTCTGTCCATTGAAGCCAGATTAAAGGAACGCTCTCTTCTTCCCACTTCGCCCACTATCCCTCTATCTATCCATATATCTACTGGCAAGGGCGTAGTAACGCTGATCAAGAAAGACGAGAAAAAGGGGGACGAAATAAACAGTTTCAGGCCCATAACTCTGCTCAACACAGAGTTAAAGATTTTGGCCAAGTTGCTAGCAACGAGGATGGCGCTTGTCGTCGAAAACCTGGTAGGGAAAGCGCAAACGTGTCCATACACGACAACCTCCACCTCATGCGATACATCATAGAGAGGGTGGGGTGTAAACGCGGCTCCGGTGGGGCTCTGATCAATTTAGATCAATCTAAGGCATTCGATATGGTCGACCATCGATACTTGGAAGCGGTTCTCAAGGCAGCCGGTTTCGGTCCCATTTTCAGAGGCTGGATCAAGGCGATGCACACCAGCATCAGCTCGAAGGTCAAGGTGAACGGCTACCTATCGGAGCCGTTCGCAATCACACGTTCTATTCGACAGGGATGCCCTCTCTCCTCCATTCTGTACGTATTGACTCTAGAGCCACTGCTGCGGAAGCTGGAGCTTTTGCAGGGCATCCGTTTAGAACCGGGACTGCGAAAAGCAGCGTCGGCTTATGCCGACGACTTGACGGTAATGGTGTGGAAAACCTCGGAAATCGAGGTAATCGGCAACCTACTATAGGAATACGAAAGGTTCACAGGAGCAAAACTGAATCCGGACAAGTCTGTCGGTTTGCAACTCGGAACGTGGAGAGGAAAACCGATGCCGTCCGATAGCGTCATCGGACGCTGGACGGAAGGATCGGGGAAATTGCTCGGGGTCTGGTTCGGTCCAGACCTGCAGGTGGAGAAAAACTGGAACGAGGTCATGGCCAAGGTATTTGCGCTCACCCAGAAGTGGGCAGAGTGAAAACTGTCTTTGAAAGGTCGAGCGGAGGTGGCGAACACTTTCATAGCGTCCGTCACCTACTACCGCTTGACTGTCGTGCCTTGTCCCCGTGAATACCTCACCAAGATGGAATGCATGCTCTTCCAGTTCCCGTGAAAGAAGCAGGCTCCACTAGTGAGGAGATCCGTCTGCTGTAAACACCCTTCCAACGGAGGGCTGGGCATGCCGTGGCTAATGATGCGCAAATATGCGCTGAGGCTACGGCATCTCCAGGTATTCCTCACCTACCAACCGGCGTGGGCACCGTTTGTGAGACAGGCCTTCCCACAACTTGTCTCGCTGACGGAGCTGCAGTCCTGGGTCAAGCGAAGACCGAAGAAGATGGGCGCCTGGCACATTGAATGCGCCCAGGCGCTCACAGTCCTCTGTCAAGCGGGAATAGCAATCAGTGGAGACTCCACTTCGACTTTCTATAGAGGGTTAGTACTTTACAAGTGCGACGACGTGCTCGGGGAGACTCTAGGCATCGAAGACGACGAGCTCACCAGTCTGTTCAGTAGGACTTTCCGCCCGGGACCTATGGACAACTTCCAAAGGTCACTGGTCTGGCAGTGCTACCGAGGAGCTCTACCCGTTCGAGATAAGATCTACAGGCACGGACGCCCCGGCAGGGATCCTCCCAAGAGGACGTGTCCAAGATGCGAGCAGGATATTGAAACCGTCTTGCACGAAATTGTACACTGCCCGGGCGTAAGCAACCTGTGGAAATATGCAGAACAAGTGCTGTCGCGTATAGGTAAAATCCAGTTGACTGTCGAGTCTATAGTAAAGATCAAACCTCCAGCCTCTTTCAAAAACGAAAGAGAGGCGGTTTTCCTCTGTACAGTGGTTAAGGTTGAAAGAACTTATATGGTGGACGAGATTGAGAGGACTGAAGACAGATGCCTTTCTCTCCGGACAACAATTGACTCCCTTCTTTAAGTATCACGTTAGAAGGAGAATCAGAGTGGAGAGAGAGGCACTGCACTCCAGTAAATTTACTGAAAGGTGGGTGAATGTAACAAAAATGGCCCGAGTGATTGGGCCTTCTCTGTTTATAAGCCTGTAGGTTAAAGAAGAGAGCAAACGGAAGAAAGGAGAACTTGCACAACACGCTCCTGAAGTTGAGAGTTGTTCTATCGACGGGGTATTAAACAACCCATTTGTGGCGCTTCCCCCCTATTGGGGTTTTCGATTGTTATAATTGTTTGTTTCAATATTTTTACCAGACTGTATGTAAAATCCCCGGCATGTGTCTTCGTATTGTCCTCTTTTCTTGTGCGCCCTTGTGGCAAATAAAGAAATATATCTATCTATCTATCTATCTATCTATCTATCTATCTATCTATCTATCTATCTATCTATCTATCTATCTATCTATGGAAGAAGCAGGCTCCGCTGGTGAGGAGATCCGTCTGCTGTCAGCACCCTTCCAACGGAGGGCTGGGAATGCCGTGGCTGATGATGCGCAAACATGCGCTGAGGCTGCGGCATCTCCAGGTATTCCTCACCGACCCCCCAACCGGTGTGGGCACCGTTTGTGAGACAGGCTTTCCCACAGCTCGTCTCGCTAACGGAGCTGCAGTCCTGGGTGAAGAAAAGACCGAAAACGATGGGCGCCTGGCACATTGAATGCGCTCAGGCGCTCACAGTCCTCTGGCAAGCGGGCGCAGCAATCAGTGGAGACTTCACTTCGACATTCTATAGAGGGATTGTACGTTACAAGGGCGACGACGTGCTCGGAGAGACTCTGGGCGTCGAAGACGATGAGCTCACCAGTATGTTTGGTAGGACTTTCCGCCCGGGACCTATGGACAACTTCCAGAGGTCCCTGGCCTGGCAGTGCTACCGAGGAGCTCTACCGGTTCGTGACAAGATCTACAGGCACGGACGCCCTGGCAGGGATCCTTCCAAGAGGACGAGTCCAAGATGTGCGCAGGACATTGAAACAGTTCTGCACGAAATTGTACACTGCCCGGGCGTAAGCGACCTGTGGAACTATGCAGAACAACTGCTGTCGCGTATGGGACAAATACAGTTGACTGCCGAGTCCATAGTAAGGATCAAACCGCCAGACTCTTTCAAAAACGAAAGAGAGGCGGTTTTCCTCTGTACGGTGGCTATGGTGAAAGAAGTTATATGGTGGACGAGGTTGAGAGGACTGAGGACAGATGCCTTTCTCTCCGGACAACAATTGATTCCCTTCTTTAAGTATCACTTTAGAAGGAGAATCAGGGTGGAGAGAGAGGCACTGCACCCCAGTAAATTTACTGAAAGGTGGGTGAATGAAGCGAAAATGGCCCGAGTGATTGGGCCTTCTCTGTTTATAAGCCTGTAGGTTGAGGAAGAGAGCAAAAGGAAGAAAGGAGCACTTGCACAACACGCTCCTCGAGTTGAGGGTTGTTCTATCGACGGGGTATTAAACAACCCATTTGTGGCGCCTCCCCCCTATTGGGGATTTCGATTGTTGAAATTGTTTGTTTTTATATTTTTTACACGACTGTATGTAAAATCCCCGGCATGTCTTTGTATTGTCCCCTTTCTTGTTGCGCCCTTGTGGCTAATAAAGAAATCTATCTATCTATCGTTCTATCTTTTTTTTTCTGATTCGTTTTTTCAAATATCATTTTGGAAGAAGAATCAGGATGGAGAGAGAGGTGCTGTACCCCAGCAAATTTTATAAAAGGTGGGTGAATGTGGCAAAGATGGCCCGAGTGGTTGGGCCTTCTCTTTATATAAGGTTGAGGAAAAAGAGGAAGAGAGGAAGGGAGTACTCACTCTTGGTGCTCCTGGAGATGAGAGTTGTACATTTTTTCGGGGTGTGTACAACCCCTGTGTAACGCCTCCCCCTATTGGGGATTTCAATTGTTATTTGTTATTTTATTAATAGTTTTATTTTCATATACCTGTATGTAAACTCACCATTTGTATTTGTCCCCTTCTTTTGTGCCCTTGTGGCTAATAAAGAAATTTATCTTTAGAAGGAGAATCAGAGTAGAGAGAGAGGCACTGCACTCCTGTAAATTTACTGAAAGGTGGGTGAATGTAGCAAAAATGGCCCGAGTGATTGAGCCTTCTCTGTATATAAACCTATAGGTTGAAGATGAGAGCAAAAAGAGGAAAGGAGCACTTGCACAACACGCCCCTGAAGTTGAGGGTTGTTCAATCTACGGGGTATTAAACAACCCATTTGTAACGCCTCCCCCCTATTGGGGATTTCCATTGTTAAATTTGTTTGTTTCAATAATATTTTTACACGATTATATGTAAAATCCCCGGCATGTATCTTGTATTGTCCCCTTTTCTTGTGCGCCCTTGTGGCAAATACAGAAATCTATCTATCTATCTATCTATCTATCTATCTATCTATCTATCTATCTATCTATCTATCTATCTATCTATCTATCTATCTATCTATTTGTATGCCCTGGTGGCAAATAAAAAGAAAATTATCTATCTGTCTATCTCCATTGTATATCTCCATTGTATATAGCCTGCTGTATAACAAGGCAATTTAACTATAAATTTCTGTTACTTGAGTGGAAAGATTATTTAATTGGACATCTTGTCACCAGTGGGTTTCTCTCGAGGATCTCATCACACTACCTCCACCACCATGACCCCACTACCAGCACCACCATGACCTCCCCCCATCACCTCCCATCACCACCACCACCACGACCCCCACCATCACTACCACCATCACCACAACAACAACACTACTATACTGGAACATTCCAAGTAATTAATCAATAATAATAATTATTCAGTCGTTTCTTTTGCTTTTCTTTATTTTTATCAACTTTTCTCACAGCTATTGATATAAATAGTTGTTATTGTTGTTGTTGTCGTTGTTGTTATTGTTGTTGTTGTTAGTGTTGTTGTTGTTGTTAGTGTTGTTGTTGTTAGTGTTGTTGTTGTTAATGTTGTTATGGTTATTGTTGTTGTTGTTAGTGTTGTTGTTGTTAGTGTTGTTGTTGTCATTGTTGTTGTTAGTGTTGTTATGGTTATTGTTGTTACTGTTGTTATTGTTGTTGTTGTTGTTAGTGTTGTTATGGTTATTGTTGTTACTGTTGTTATTGTTGTTGTCATTGTTGTTGTTAGTGTTGTTATGGTTATTGTCATTGTTGTTGTTGTTCTTCTTATTATTGCTGCTATTGTTGTTGTTGTTGTTATTGTTGTTGTTGTCATCGTTCTAGCTGATGAGGTTGCTTTTGTTATTATTTATTTAACAAATAAAAACCCCAACCAAAACCTCATAAAATTATAACAAACAAACCTACATTTATTATATCTGAAATAAAAGTGCAAAGTCAAAGCATGAAAGTCAAAGCATGAAATAAAAAAAAATCATAAAGGAATACATCAGTAATTATAATTATCATTGTATTCTCATTAAATTCATTATGGTAATTGTCATTATCTTCTGAATCCTACCTCTAAAATGCCGTTTCCATAACTATCTAAGAAATGATTGCTATCATTTAGTAGTAGAGATGGTAAAAAGCAGTAGGAAACCTAATTGATATTTTATTTAAAGCCAACATGCTCTTTTTTTCATTTCTAGAGTTGATAAAAATCAATATTTTTCAATAAATCTACATTATAAATCTACAAACATAGGTGGCAAATTAGTAGAGTCGTTAGAACGTCTGCTGTGCAGTATTTGTTCTGGCAATCTGCGTTATGAGATCAAATCACGAGCAGGTCAAATGGAATAGTTGCCAGCATGATTAAGAAGTTTGCATAATCTTCTTTTAGTGGTTTCAGTTATTAGATTGCGGCCATGCTGGGACACCGCCTTGAAGAGATTTAATAGATCATAGTACGACAGTTTCTGTAAAATTCTGCTCGCAGCTGTGGTAATGTACAATGGTTTATACAACAGAATTGCGCAACAAACGGATGTCATATTAAAGTCTTCATCTTTTACTTAAATATATAATATTGTTTCTACTTTTGACACAAGGCCAACAATTACCCAGTGCATTACTGGTACTTTATTTTATCGACCCCGTAAGGATGAAAGGCAAAGTTAACCTCGGCGGGATTTGAGCTCAGAATGGAAAGGGCCGTAACTCTATGCGTCAAAGAATGGCGTCTTACCCTCTACCGATACTGCCAATCCACCGCCCCTTTTACTTAAATATATAATGTGTGTGTGTATGTATGTGTGTGCGTGTGTGCTGCGCGCGCGCGTGTGTGTTTTGCTTTTACTGTTTATTTATGTTCCATAACTTAACAATTTAGTGAGGATGGGCTTAGTCTTTAAATCCAGTACTTACTGGTATTTTATTGTCCCCGGAATGGTGAAAGACAAAGTTGACCTCGACGGCCTTTGAACTTTCATAGTAATAATAATGATTTCTAGTATAGGCACAAGGCCAGTAATTTGGGGGAGGGGAAAGTCGATTAAACCGACCATAGTACATTACTGGTACTTTATAGTAATAATAATAACTTTTGATTTAGGCACAAGATCAGCAATTTTGTTGGTAAAGAGCATGTCTATTAAATCGTCCTCACTACTTGACTGGTACTTTATTTTATAGACCCTGGAAGGATGAAAGACAATAAGGTTAACTTTGCCTTTCATCCTTACGGGGTCGATAAAATAAAGTACCAGTAACGTACTAGGATAATTACTGGCCTTGTGCCTAAAGTAGAAAAGATTATTTCTCTATCTAACATTAGAATCTTAATAATAATGTAAGACAAATGGTGGTGGATTGGCAGAGTATTTACAGCACCCAACAAATAGTTACCAATATTGTGTCTAGTTCGTTGTTTTAGTTATGGACGTTCATTTTAGTTCTGAGTTCAAATTTTGCCGAAGTCGATTTTGCCTTTTATCCTTCAGAGGTCGATAAAATAAAGTTCCAGTTAACAACCACCACCATCACCACCACCACCACCACCACCACCACCACCACCACCACCACCACCACCACCACCACCACCACCACCACCACCGCCACCACCGCCAGCACCGCCACCGCCACCACCACCACCACCACCACCACCACCACCACCACCACTGCCACCACCGCCACCACCGCCAGCACCGCCACCGCCACCACCACCACCACCACCACCACCACCGCCACCACCACCACCACCACCGCCACCACCGCCACCACCGCCGCCGCCGCCGCCACCACCATCATCATCACCACATTTACCATCACCACCATTATCATAACCACGACCACCACCACCATGACCACCATGACCACCACCACGACGACCACCACCATGACCACCACCACGACGACGACCACCACCACCATGACCACAACGACGACGACGACGACGACGACGACGACGACCACCACCATCATCATCATCTTACTGAACAGTGTTCATTGGAATTCGTTACATAGAATCAACACATGCCAACAGAGTTACCATTTCTTTGGAATCCATTCATTAATATTCAATTTTGTAGAATTAGTTTCCGCTCAGGAGCAAATAGAAAGGAATCTCATTACAGTGCAATGCTTTAGTCAGTGAATTCCTGTCAAAAATCCACCAGAAAAGGATTATTTCGACAAAAAATGTATATGTGAGTTGTGTGTGTATTTGTGTGCATGTATGTGTATGTATACACACACACACACACATATATATATATATATATACATAATATATATGTATAAACACATACACACAAACACAAACATAAACATATATATATATATATATATATATATATAAATTAGCGAGAATCGTATTTCAGCTCAGGAATTAACGAAAAACAACTTCCGAGATGTGGCAAGCGTTCGATGATTCATATGAATCAGAGCTACAACATCCGTATATAACCATATATATATATATATACGTTATTCTGGGTTGAATCGGAGGTAACCACAGTAAGTAAGGTACTCAATACATTGCAGAGTATAAAAGTTTTAATATAGATGAGATTCTACAGGACTAGAACTGTTTCATTCTTTAGAAATCATGATGATTTCTTTAGAAATCATGATGAAATAGTCCTGTAGAATCTCATCTATATTAAAACTATATATATATATATATGTATATATGGTTATATTGGAGTTTACCAATATATATCCTGGTGTATATATATATATATGTATGTATGTATGTAAGTGTGTGTGTGTGTGTGTGTGTGTGTGTGTGTGTGTGTGTGTGTGTGTGTGTGTGTGTGTGTGTGTGTGTGTGTGTATGTGTGTGTGTATATATACATATATATATATATATAAGTATTGAAGTTTCCGTTGAAAATTGAAAAAGTCATAGGAGTGAAGAGTGCTCTATGTAAGTTACAGAGCTAAATTCAATGTATAATAAACAATACAATATAATTACCTCATTACCAGAGGTTTCCAGAATAAGACGAATACAAGAAACGCCCTCATTCGTTCGTCAGACAAGGCAATTTAAAACATAGTGAAATGTTTGAAAAATCTTCTCAAGGAAGGCAAAAGTTTAACGGGCAAAAAATTAAATATAAATAAAAGTAATGCAAGAGATATATAAAAATAAAATAAGGAAATATAGTAAGGGTATGTGTATAAATGTGTGTATATGCACCTACAAATGTACATATGTGTGAATGTATAAATGAATGTGTATAGTGAAAAAAATGTGTGTAAGTACATACATGAGGGCAAGCATATCAGTGTATGTGTGACCACAAATACGTATATAATATATGTTGAAAAAGAAATTGTAAGATAATAGAGTTAGCGTACATACATACTCAGGCACTAAGGATTGAAATATATACACATACAAGTATGAAAGCACGCGTATAAACACACACACACACGCGCAACCACATACATGTATGTGATATATACAGGGAAGGGAGTGTATCAGTTAAAGCAGTGTCAGGCTGAAGGTCGATTCAGATATAAAAATATAAAATATGAAAATGAAAAAATATATGAGAATAAAAAAATTAAATCAAAGAGAAAGTAAGAGGGAGGGGTTATCAATTATAAAGTAACACTAGAAAAACAAATAAAAAGTAGAAAACATACAGAGGTTCGTCCGCACATATATATATATATATAAAAATATATAAATGAAAATAGAAAAATTAATATGAGCAAGAAGCCAACAGTATTTCATAATATATAAGTGACTATAACGTCAAAATGGAAAATAATTAACGTAAGATATGGGAAAATAATTCAAACTCAATTTAAAAAAAATCAAGACTATTTTATCCATATATTTTGTGAAATCCAGGGAAAAAACCAATAGAGTCTTAACTCAGAATAAAATAAAGTTTAAATACTCATCCTTCAATTTGGAAATATATATATATATATACGTACAGACAAAAGCACATAAATACGTACATACATACAAAAGCGCGCATACATACACACGAAGCACATATATATACATAGATGTACATTTAATCACACGCACGTACGCGACCATATATATATATATATATATATATAAAAATGAAAGTATAGAAATTGTTGTGAGCGTGAAGCCAACAGTATTTCATAACATATAAGTGACTATAACGTCAAAATGGAAAAATAGTTAACGTAAGATGTTGGAAAATAATTCAAACTCAATTAAAAAAAATCAAGACATAGATTTATCCATAGAATTTTGTGAAATCCAGGGAAAAATCAATAGAGCCTTAACTCAGAATAAAGTTTAAATACTCATCCTTCAATTTGGAAAAACTACAAATGCTCTGTATAGTCTTCAAAAGACTATTTCGTGAAACTCTCCGTGGGGATGGTCACGGTTAGTAATCGTTCATCAGCAGAGCTCAAACACGATAACCCTAATATATATATATAAGTATGTAAAAAACATAGATATAAAAACACACATACACACACACACATATACACATACACGCGCACATACGAATGCATACGTATACATATACAAACACGTATACACACATATGCACACTTACACGCATACATACAATATAAAAACTAGCCGTATGAATAAATGAGTACAAATTATACGCAAGTAAACATACATAAAAGCGGCTGAGGGACAACAGAATATATCTGGAGTTGAAAACACAAGTGACATGTGTTATCAGGTAGTGAAAGAAAAGGGGGAAGTAAAATATGTAAAATTGTGAAGATATAAAGTAAGTGAATAAAAAATCAGGGGGGTGGGGGGTCACTGGTGGATGTGAAGTAAAAATAAAGTTAAAAATAAAAATAAAAGTAAATCAGAAAGAGAAGTCTGTAAAGCAGGCAAGTTAAGGAAAGTGAAGAACAAGAGTTTATGGAGGATAAGTATCTGAAAGTGAGTTAAGTTTATATGAGCTGGAAAGCAAGTGTGATTTCATTTGTGGGCAACAGGTGAAAATTTCTGTTTTTGCATTTAGGCAGGTTTTTGGTGATTTAAGGTTCTGTAAAATCCAATATTTTTCACTTATGCAGAGTGCGCATCTTCTTGTTCCTCTTGCATATTCTTTAGATTGGTTCAAAATTGACCAATCTAATTTTATTGGATACCTTGGTCTTTCAAATCCCATATTCTGCTAGCCAGAGCTGCTGTAAATCTTTTTTCAGGATGTCGCAAAGATGCGACATGTGAGTAATAACGCGTTTTGAATTTGTCTTGTGTCATACTCACATATCGTTCGCTGGTGGCTGGTAGGTTGTTGCTGGTGGTTGTCACTTTATTTTTTACTTCACATCCACCAGTGACTCCCCCCCTGATTTTTGATTCACTTACTTTATATCTTCACAATTTTACATATTTTACTTCCCCCTTTTCTTTCACTACCTGATATCACATATCACTTGTGTTTTCAACTCCAGATATATTCTGTTGTCCCTCAGCCGCTTTTATGTATGTTTACTTGCGTATAATTTGTACTCATTTATTCATACGGCTGGTTTTTATATTGTATGTATTCGTGTAAGTGTGCATATGTGTGTATACGTGTTTGTATATGTATACGTATGCATTCGTATGTGCGCGTGTATGTGTATATGTGTGTGTATGTGTGTTTTTATATCTATGTTTTTTACATACTTATATATATGTGTGTGTATATATATATATATATATATGGTCATGTGCGTGCGTGTGATTAGATGTACATGTATGTATATATATGTGCTCCGTGTGTATGTATGCGCGCTTTTGTATATATGTACGCATGTATGTGCTTTTGTCTGTACGTATATATATATATATATATATATTTATATATATATATATATGTGCGTACGAATCTCTGTATGTTTTCTACTTTTTATTTATTTTTTCTAGTGTTACTTTATAATTGATAACTCCTCCCTCTTACTTTCTCTTTGATTTAATTTTTTTATTCTCATATATTTTTTCATTTTCATATTTTATATTTTTATATCTGAATCGACCTTCAGCCTGACACTGCTTTGACTGATACACTCCCTTCCCTGTATATATCACATACATGTATGTGGTTGAGCGCGCGTGTGTGTTTATACGCGTGCTTTCATACGTGTATGTGTATATATTTCAATCCTTAGTGCCTGAGTCTGTATGTACGCTAACTCTATTATCTTACAATTTCTTTTTTCAGCATATATTATATACGTATTTGTGGTCACACATACACTGATATGCTTGCCCTTATGTATGTACTTACGCACACATTTTTTCACTATACACATGCATTTGTACATACACACATATGTACATTTGTAGGTGCATATACACACATTTATACACATACCCTTACTATATTTCCTTATTTTATTTTTATATATCTCTTGCATTACTTTTATTTATATTTTATTTTGCCCGTTAAACTTTTGCCTTTCTTGAGGAGATTTTTCAAATATTTCACTATGTTTTAAATTGCCTTGTCTGACGAACGAATGAGGACGTTTTCTTGTATTCGTCTTATTCGGGAAACCTCTGGTAATGAGGTAGTTATATTGTATTGTTTATTATACATTATATATATATATATATATATATATATATATATATATATATATATATATATATATATATATATATATATATATATATATATATATATATATATATATATATATATATATATAATATATATATATATATATATATATATGTATGTGTGTGTGTGTATATATACATATACATATATATATATATATATCAAAAGATAGATAGATGGACGGGAAGGCAGATAGAGAATAGATAGATAGATAGATAGATAGATAGATAGATAGATAGAGAGAGAGAGAGAGAGAGAGAGAGAGAGAGAGAGAGAGAGAGAGAGAGAGAGAGAGAGAGAGAGAGAGAGAGAGAGAGAGAGAGAGAGAGAGAGAGAGAGAGAGAGAGAGAGAGAGAGAGAGAGAAGATGTATAATAAAAGAAGAAAAACAAACCAACAAACAATCTTCTATGAAACAAATAATGAAAATTCTTTCAAAAAATGGTTGTGTGCACCTGGCGGTAATGGAATTTAGTAGTTTTTCTCCCAAATCATTTTCTAATTTACGGCGCTGAAGAAATTTTGATTATTTTCTCTAAGATATCTACATGGGCAATGTACTGAAAGGCAAGTAATACGGAGTACAATACTAGGTCGTTCCGTCTCTATTAAACATATCTATTATTCACTACAGCGTGTATCAAAGTGAGCGTGAAATCACGTGGATTAGTGGTTAGGGCGTTGAGATATCCGATGGTGAAGTTGTGAGTTCCATTTATTTCACGTTGCCCCAGGGAAAATAAGTTGCAGCGACTGATGATAATATATATCAGTCTTTGACTTTCTTTTGGTCAACATCAGTGACATTGAGAGGACACAAAACACCTTGTCGAGGCCTGTAAACCCCTTTCAGTGATGACTGAAAGGGGTTTTCTCAGAATTAATAGGAGGACTGGTACTGAATCCAAAAACGAGATTATAGAAAATGTTCTATTTATGTATTCTCTTGCACCAACGTGAACACTACACTAGAATTATATACACATATAATTGTACCTGTGAGTATATACATAAATACATCTTATATATATATATATATATATATATATATATATATATATATATATATATATATATATATATATATATATATACATACTTGACAGTAGCAGTAAGACAGCTTTTGTATATCAGGGTTGTATATCAAAGCATACACTATATATCTATATCTCCTTATAATATATAACCACCAATTTCTCTGTCTGTCTGCCCGAAAGTGGAAACACGTGCGCGCGTGGTTGCTATCTCTCTCTCTCCAACTATCCCTCTCTTTTAGTCTGTCTGTTTCTCTCACTCTCACTCTTTCTCTTTGTAACACACTAACATTCCTCCCCTCTATCGCTGTGACGAATGGAGAGATGGAGGAGGAGGAGGAGGAGGAGAGAGTCACTTCGTCACTTCACCTCTGCCTTTCTTTCTCTCCCCTCTCACTCCCTCATTACGTACAGACATTAGGGCGGTGGATTGGCAGAATCTGTAAAGAGTCGGACACCATGCTTCATAGCATGGAGTTACGTCCCTTTACGGTCTGAGTTCAAATACCGCCGAGGTTAACTTTGCCTTTTATCCTCACGGGGTCGATAAAATAAAGTACCAGTAATGTACTGGGTAATAGCTGGCCTTGTGCCAAAAGTAGAAACAATTATTAGAAACATTGCTTCATTTTTACATATCTAAGCATTAGTAAAATAACTAATAATTTCAAAAGTAATTTTTCAATTCCAATTGTTATGAACAGCAAAACATTAATAATAATTTTGTTCTAAGAAATATATATACATTTCTGTGTGTGTAATATATATATATATATACACACACACAGAAATATATATACATTTCTGTGTGTGTAATATATATATATATACACACACAGAAATATATATACATTTCTGTGTGTGTAATATATATATATACACACAGAAATATATATACATTTCTGTGTGTGTAATATATATATATATATATACACACAGAAATATATATACATTTCTGTGTGTGTAATATATATATATATACACACACAGAAATATATATACATTTCTGTGTGTGTAATATATATATATACACACACAGAAATATATATACATTTCTGTGTGTGTAATATATATATATATACACACACAGAAATATATATATATACACACAGAAATATATATACATTTCTGTGTGTGTAATATATATATATATATATATATATATATATATATATATATATATATATATATATTACACACACAGAAATGTATATATATTTCTGTGTGTGTGTATATATATATATATATATATATATATATTACACACACAGAAATGTATATATATTTCTGTGTGTATATATATATATTTCTGCGTGTGTATATATATATATATTACACACACAGAAATGTATATATATTTCTGTGTGTGTATATATATATATTACACACACAGAAATGTATATATATTTGGACTAATATCAAAGCATTTTAGTCCAGAATTAGCCGTCGAAACGGCTTGAGCTCAGCTGTCGGGGTCTTACTGGTTCCTAATACCCACTCTACTACCTCAAGTATTGAGTACTTTGGTGCGTTATGGTCCACCTGGTTCCTTACCACATTTCCTTCGTTATATATATATATATATATATACATACACACACAGAAATATATGGGCATTTCTCTGTTTGTCTGTCTGTCTGTCTGTCCTTCCCTAAAACTCAAATGTAGGTGCTACAGAAATATTACCTTCCCCTTCCTTTCTCCACTTTGGTACTACCAAGAGAAACACTGTCGCTATAGAAACATTACCTTCCCCTCTCCACTGACTTTGGTCACTGAGGCCGAGGGAATCGCTGGTTGCTATAGAGACACCTTGCACAAGCCAGAAGTAACCAGTTCGAGGCGGTTCTGACTTGACACCATGCCAAGGACCATTTGAAGATATATTTCCATCGTTATATCATAACGTTTATGTATCATAACGTTTATATTTCCGTCACTAATCTCTTTTTCTCCTTTTTCGTTTTAACATATATTTATTTCAAAGATTTCACCGTATAGATAACATATATATTTATACATGCATAAAAGACACACCGAGAGACGGTGAACATGTGGTGCCGAAAACATTTCTCATCCAAATCTCAACAATATTAGTATATACACTAGATTTGCTAGCAGAAAACCGCCCACCGGGTGGTTTTCTGCTAGTCTATATATATATAAAACTGAGGATGTCTGTGTGTGTGTGTGAGTTTGAATCCCTAAAACTAGAGAAGCACCCAACCGACTGTTTTCAAACTTTACACATGTAATACTTATGTTGCAGGAAGTGTTCTGAGCAAAATTCTTTTAAAATTTTCAATGTCCTAGACACCGCATTAGGCGATTTAGCTATCTCTTTCTATAATTCTTAGTCTTTCACTTTTTAGATAGATGCATACATATAACGTCGCGCCCTTATAATATCTGTCTGTATGTCTGGCTGTCTGCATTACGTCACTTCCTACAATTCGCTCTGCGTCCAGAACACGCCCTTATAATATTTGTCTGTATGTCTGGCTGTCTGCTGCCTCCCGTTATTCTGCCATCCTTGCTCAAGACAAATCTCACACTAATTCCCCAAACAGTTGGTAAGTGCACACAACTTCTTCCTCACGTTTTAAACCACAGTGTTGCTTACTTACGTATCACCAGACCCATACTTCTTTGCCAGCCGTGGTTATGGCAATACTAAGCTTAGCTAAGGCGGTTATATATTTCACAATACCTTATACCGTGCAACGCCGGGTACCACTGCTAGTCTATATATATAAAACTGAGGATGTCTGTCTGTGTGTGTGTGAGTTTGAATTCCTAAAACTAGAGAAGCACACAACCGACTGTTTTCAAACTTTCCACATGTAATACTAATGTTTCAGGGAGTGTTCTGAGCCAAACAAATTTCAAATTGTCAATGCCCTAGGGACCGCATTAGGCGATTTATCGATCTCTCTCTATAATTCTTAGTCTTTCCCTTTTTAGATAGATACATACATATAACGTCGCGCCCTTATAATATCTGTCTGTATGTCTGACTGTCTGCATTACGCCACTTCCTCGAGGATGTCTGTGTGTGTGTGTGTGCGTGTGTGTGTGCGTGTGTGTGTGTGTGTGTGTGTGTGTGTGTGAGTGTGTGTGTCTGTGAGTTTGAATCCCTAAAACTCGAGAAGTACCCAACCAATGTTTTTCAAACTTTACATGTGTATTACTTATGTTTTAGAGAGTGTTATGCACATAAACAAATTCAACCTTTTGATCCCCTAGGTTTTTTTTTTAGTCGTTACGTCAGACTGATTTCCTTGAAATTGTAACTATGCATTAATCAGTCTCTTCTTCATACCGTGAGCAAAGAAAATCCAACTTTGTTATGGCCTAGGGCCCGCATTAGGTGAAAAACTTTTTTCAGCTTTTTAGGGCTTTTTTGAGGCGTTACGTCTAGCCGATTTTCCCGAAATTTCAAGGCATATTATGCACATAAAAAATTCATTTTCTTGATCCCCTAGGGTCCGCATTAGGTGAAAACCTGCATTTTTCCTGCTTCATCGAGCAAAATCTTAAAGATTATCCAGCCATCAGAGTATTCGGTTTATTTTCTTTACATATTGTCCAGGCATGCAGTTTTTCCACGATTAGGTCTGTTGGCGGCTCGCGTTCCAAAGTACCTTATCCCGTGCAACGCCGGGTACCACTGCTAGTATACAATAAATATGGTAGTCTCGCTATCAAAGAAATATATTCTTTCATAACGAAAACATTATATCGGTAAAATTCTTATGTACATCTGTTTATTGTAATTTATCCGAGGTTAGCTTTGCAGTTTATCCTTACGGAGTCGATAAAGTAAAGTACCAGTAATGCACTGGGGTCGATTTAATCGGTTTTCCCCTCCCCCCCAAATTGTTGGCCTTGTGCCTAAATATATATATATATATATAAATGTAATATTGAAGAATGACGCGCGTTTCGCGATTGATCACTCAAGGTTCTATCTGTATCGAGCGGGTCCGAATCTAATATCAAAAGCTCGTCGGACTTCTGTTATATATATATAAATGAATAAAAAAAGGGTAAAGATAGTAAAATGAACGAATACAGACTGTCGACCGCTAGAGACACGTTGTTTCAGTACTTTAAGGTCGATACAACTGGCTCTAGTACAGTAACAAATGGACAAACGACAAGATGATAGTCTTGATGACTATTTACAAATAATGATTTCTACTTTAGGCACAAGGCCAGCAATTTTGAGGGAGGGGAAAGTCAATTAAATTGACTTAGTGCATTACTGATGCTTTATTTTATCGACGCCGTAAGGATGAAAGGCAAAGTTAACCTCGGCGGAATTTGAACTCAGATTGTAAATGGGTGTAACTCTATACTGCAAAGCCTGGTGTCCGACACTCTACCGATACTGCCAATCCACCGCCATATACTGCCAATTCACTGCCCCATTTACAAATAAGGCACAAATAATTGTCCCAGTGCATTACTGGAACTTTATTTTATCGACCCCGTAAGGATGAAAGACAAAGTTAACCTCGGCGGGATTTGAACTCAGACCGTAAAGGGACGTAACTATGTTGGAAAGCATGGCGTCCGACCCTCTACCGATACTGCCAATTCACCGCCCTTAGGGTTTCTACTTTTGGCACAAGGCCAGCGATTACCCCAGTGCATCACTGGTACTTTATTTTATCGACTTGGTAAGGATGAAAAGCAAAGTTAACCTCGGCGGATTGAACTCAGAACGCAAAGGGCCATAACTATGCTGCAAAGCATGACGTCTGGCGCTCTACGATACTGCCAATCCACCGCCATATTTACAAATGAGGCACAAATAATGCACAAAGGACAGTAACAAATGGATAAAAGTCAAGACGATAGTCTTGACGTCTATTTAAGATAAGAGAGAATATTTGCCACTAACCCATGATCTGCAACTGAAAAGATATCAACATATTGAGTAGCAAATTTTTCTCTTACTCTTTCTCTTTCTCTCTGCTCGTTGTGGCTGGAGTTTTAGGACTTAACGTCCAAACAAACGAAAAATAATAATATTAATGTTTGTATATTCTCTATCTCTTCTTCTTGGTTAATCAATATGTTGGACCTCGTCGATATCTTTTCAGTTACATATCATGGGTCAGTGGCAAATATTCTCTCTTACTTGTCTTTTGTCCATTTGTTACTGTCCCTTGTGCAATAGAGCCAGTTGTATCGACCTTAAAGAACCGAAACCACGCGTCTCTGGCAGTCGACTGATGAGATTGGACTGTCTGTATTCGTTCATTTTCCTGTTTTCGCCCGTATTATATATATATATATATATATATATATATATATGGGGTAACAATTATCGTTATAGGTAATCCAGTTAGAGGTTGTGAGTACTCTCCAGTCTTTCACTATAGATATATAAGCTTAACAATGGAATGAGAATAAGAAGAAAACAAGAACAGGAAGGGAGGGAGTTTTCCTCATCAGTTGTCTACTGGGGGTCTCGGATATTTCAACGCTTTAAACACAATATATCTACCCTCAGAGCCTTCAATATCCGGGTAAGTTATTGGGAAAACGGAGGAGGGAGAGAAGGAAAATAGAAGGGAAATGGCGAAAAGGGAAGAAAAGAGAAACACACCGAAGAATGTGAAGCAACTGAAGGCAAGAGAATCCAAGACCACAGCGGTAGAGAACATAAGTTCAAGAGCGTGTGATCGAACGAAAAAAGATGCGACTGACCCAAGCGAGTGTGAGAAAAAGACTGCTAGAAGGTCAGGCGAGAGAACCAATGAGGTGGCAGGAATACACACACACACACACACACACACACACACACACACACACACACACACACACACACACACACACACACATATTTATATATATTTTTATATATACTAGACCACCTCTGACCCGTTGAGTCACGTTCAGTTAAAAATAATTTTTAAATAATCAAAATATATACAGACATATATGTAATGTAAAATTAAATTTTTAATCTACTTACTCACAACCACTATCTCACTCTCTATATTTCTCTCTATCTATTTATAAAAGTATCTGGAAAGACCCTCATATCTCGAGAAGCTGTGATCCGATTTACGCGAAACATGTTTTATTTCATTTGTATTCCCATTCCAACGGCAACTTTCTTTCAAATTATTTTCCCATTATTCGCAGTTTTGGCTGTATTAAATAACAAACAAGCACACAACCACAGAGTTTTAGTAGTATATAGATATATCGGTCGCACAGTGAGCTGATCGATTGCGAAACACGCGTCACGAATGAATAAGCATGATGTTATATTGATACTTCGTTCCAGCACCTTACTATGTAATATATATATATATATATATATATATATATATATATATATATACTGTATATATATATATATATAGAGAGAGAGAGAGAGAGAGAGAGAAAGAGAGAGAGAGCGAGAGAGAGCGAGAGAGAGAGAGAGAGAGAGAGAGAGAGAGAGAGAGAGAGAGAGAGAGAGAGAGAGAGAGAGAGAGAGAGAGAGGGGAGAAAGAGATAGATATGTATTCAGTTGATGCTGTTTGTCTTTAAGTTTCAGGTTAATACAATCTGAAAGGAAAATGTTTCTTTATAGAGAATCATGCCGCCTTACTGATCGTATAAACATGGAACTTAAAGAAATGGAAAACATCATCAATCGAAAGTGTGTGTATATTTGTGTATGTGTATGTGTTGTGTATGTGTCTGTGTTTACTACCTGTTGATATACATGTGTGTGTATCTATGTATATAAATAAGAGTATGTGTGTTTGTGTATCTATGTATATATGTATGTATACATATAGATGTAAACATATGTACGTATGTATATAAATTGTAAGGTTTTGCTACTTACTGTCAGATTCTTCAATAACCATTTGCTAACGCGAGCTTTTCGAAAGAAAGGAGTTTTTTAAATTTCTTCTCAAACTGCATCCTTTTGTATTATTTCCCTGTTTGTTTTTATGTTGATGCGAATAGCCTACATAACTATTGCTAAATTTCCGAAATAAGTGCAAATTCTCACCTTTTGAAACACCTTTTCACAGATAGTGCCTATTCAAACAAAATCTACTTCGGAAATTACGACTAGAACTAACTAATACTAAGTCTTAAATGTATGTCTTTCTAAAGATGTTAGTTTACGATGGATATATATATATATATGCATGTGTATATATATATATATATATGCATGTGTGTGTATATATATATATATATATATATATATATACATGTATCTATATTTGTATGCATATATATATATATATATAAATATTATATAAATAAATATAAATGCATATATATATATACATATAATCATTCATCTATGTGTGTATGTATGTGTATGTATGTATGTATGTATGTATGTGTATATGTATGTATATTTCCCACTGCTTTATATGTAATTATTTGTAATTATATAAAAGTTTCTCACAAACGAACAATGTACTTAAACAATAAAATATAAGTAAATTGCTTCACTGTGATCATTAAATTAATTTAAATCCCTCTCCTTTTTCAATTTACAACTTGATGAAGTTAAGGATAATTTCATGCTAATCTAGATGAATGTTAGCTCGTTAGAACAAAAATGCTTTGCGGTATTTGTTCCGGATCCTTACACCCAGGGTTCAAATACAGCTGTGGTCGACTATGCAACATGGGCTTGGTCAAATCTGGTCACGGATGGGTTCTGCCAGTTTTAAATGCCCAAGGTGTATGTCATGACGGCGTCCTTACAATGACTCCCATTGCATAAATGAATATTAATGGTCGTGTTTCACATGAAAGTGGTGTCAGATATTACTGTTAACATGTGAAACCACGTGACCAAGTTGTTTAAATATTCGACTCGCGATCGTAAGGTCATGAGTTTGATTCCTGGTAGTCTGTTGTCTCCTTCAGCAAAGCACTTTATTTTATATTGCTCCAATCCTCACAGCTGATAAAAATGAGTTATACCTATTATTTAAAGGGCCAGCGACCTGCTTTGCCACACACAGTGTCACGCTGAATCTCCCTGAGAACTATCTGTGCAATGTTCATCCACTTGCTCATTAATTTCACGAACAGGCTGTCCTGTTGTTCGAACAACTGTGGCACTCATCATCGAAAGTGACGGAGGTCCAATAATAACAGTGATTCTTAAAATGTGGTTTCAAGGAAAAGGTTTTATATATTCTTATTCTTAAGAATGAAAGTTGAGCATCATGAAATTCTGGCAAAGTCACTCGGCACTAAGAATGGTAAATTTATATTCTTTTACTACTTTATTCTTTTACTGGTTTCAGTCACGAGAGAGCTGGCTTGAGGGGGTTTCTTGTCGAGTATATCGGTCCCAGGGGATTTTTCACGTCCAGCACATATTTTATCGATCTCTTTGATACGGAACATAAACGGTAAACATAAAAGCATACATGAATACACACACATACATACGTCTACCAAATTTTTCTCACAAGGCATTAGTGAACTGGAAACTATATTAGAAGGCCCCAGTCAAAGGTGCCACGCTATGGGACTGAACCTGAAACAACATAGTTACAAAGCGAACACTTTAAGCACGGCTTAAGCACGGAGCATGGCTTACTGGTTAGAGCATTGGGCTTGCAATCGAAAGGTTGTGAGTTCAATTCTCGGACCGGGTGATGTGTTGTTTCCTTGAGCAAGACACTTTATTTCACGTTGCTCCAGTTTACTCAGCTGTAGAAATGAGATGATAGGACTGGGGTCCCTATCATTAAATTACCCAAGACACCTCCAACGAGGAGGCCAGCTAAACCTGCACAGGTGTGAGCTGTAACAACTACCAAATTTTTCCCACATACGTCTACCAATTTTTGCCCACAAGGCATTAGTTAACTGGAAGCTATATTAGAAGGCCCCAGTCAAAGGTGTCACGATATGGGACTGAACCTGAAACAACATAGTTACGAAGCGAACACTTTAAGCACACTGACATGTTTGTGCTTATAGCATTTCTTTATTTACTAAGGATGAATTGTGTGTAATTTAGCAGAAAGGCGATATATGTTGGAGTAAGTTCTATTGAAGTAACTTGGCACCAGAACAGTAAGTTTGAATGACATCTGTTAAGAAATATTTAGACAAGAAGAGTAAAGTGTAAAATAAACTCCTTTGTGTCAAATGTAAAGAAATTACTATTAATTAAACTGATTATGGTGAACACCATTGAATTTTAGCTAGGAAGGAATGGACCTCAGTCGGTTTCGACAATGAATGCTCTATTTATATCAATACTCTATTTATATCAACGGATCAACCTACTAGTGAAATTAACGAGGACAGACACATGCCCCCCTCCTAACGCAGTTCTCAAGGTGATTCAGCGTGTATGTGTGTATATATGTATAGATGTATATATTTATGTATAATAGGGGTGTATATGAAAGCATTCACTATATGTTTATATACAATAAACATATGGTAGCATCTCTATGAAAGAAAAATAGTCTTTCGTTATGAAAAAAAATTATTTTCTCCGTGACCACGTCACAGATTTGTCAGTAGCAGCTGAGAATATCAGAGAGCGCTGTTTCAAGATTTGTTAATCTTTCATCAGTGACGTTCACTCAGTTGGTACTGACATTGAAATAAACGAGAGTCTATATAGATTTAAAGAACACTTGCTGGAGATGCTCATTTATATACAGCAAACAGAAAACATTGGCTGGAAATGCTGATTTGCATATAGTGCGAACTTGGCTGGTTATAATTAATTGGCAGTAGCACTAAGAGGGCGTTAAGCACAATAGGGGTGTATATGAAATCATATACATATGGTAACCTCGTTGTCAAAGAAAAAAAAATCATCTGTGTCATTCACTCAACCAGTACTGACATGGAGTCGCAGGGGCACCGTAGTGACATGCATGGGTATTTAAAACCCACTGAACCCATTCCTCTCTAGGTCTGAACACAGTCAATTTCTCCCAGTACTGCTACTTTATTTATTGACTTCGAAAGGATAGGCAATATTCACCAGAGAGGGATTTGATCTCAGAACACAAAGAGCCTGAACGAGTACCGAAAAGTACTCTACCCGACGTTCTAACGGCTCCGCCAATTCACCGTTACAGATACGATATATAAAACAACTATTTACAACAACGCTATATAAAATCCCCGAAAATTACCTCGATTTCTGTACATTATCAAAGAAGTTAGAAATTAACTGTGGTATTTCTATTGATTTTCCTTTGAAAGCCAGAAATTAAGGTGGAATTTCTGTTGAATAGCTTCCTCTTAGGGTAAAAAGTTTACAAGAGGTCATAATAATGGTTTAGTCTTTAGGAGGTCACCATTTCTGAAGAATTATATATATATATGGTAATTTTCATTGTACAACAACAACAGCAACAACAGCAATAATAATAATTTCTTTATAATAATAATAATAATAATAATTGTTTCTACTTTAGGCACTAGGCCAGCAATTACCCAGTACATTACTGGTACTTTATTTTATCGACCCCGTAAGGATGAAAGGCAAAGTTAACCTCGGCGCGATTTGAACTCAGACTTGGGAAAATAATAATTTATAGAAAGTATTACTTCCGGAACTGCTACGGTTATATATAAGGCAAAATATTTCAGAGTAACAAGAATAATTGTTTCTACTTTTGGCACAAGGCCAGCAATTACCCAGTACATTACTAGTACTTTATTTTATCGACCTTGTAAGGATGAAAGGCAAAGTTAATGGTTTCTAAATTAGGTATACAGCCCGAAATTTGGGGCACGGGGAAAATCCATTTAAATCGACTCCATTACTAGATTGGTACTTTATCTTATCTACACCGGAAGAACGAAAAGTAATAAAGTAGTGACAAGTATAACACCAGAAAATACACACACAAACACAAATACACACACACACATATACACACAGACACACACACATATATACACAAACATCCACGCACATACACACACACACACAAATACACACATACACAAACAAACACACACACACAAATACAAACAGACACGCATATACACAAACACACACACACACAAACAAATACAAACAGACCCACACGCATACACAAATACACACACACACATACACAAACCCACACACACATACACAAACATACATCCACATACACAAACACACATACACATACACAAACACCCACACAAACAAACACACACACACACACGCACATACACAAATACACACACACACACAGACAACCACACGCACACACGCACACATGCACACACACAAACACCCACGCACATAAACAAACACAGACACACGCGCGCACACACACACACACACATACACACATACACATACACATACACACACATACAGACACATACACACACACACACGCATACACACATTCAGACATTCTTGTTACTCTCTTGCCTTTCATTTTTCTGGGATCAAATAAAATATAGCACCACTCAAATAATTAATGGAGTCAATATTATATATATATATATATATATATATGTGTGTGTGTATTACACACACACACACACACACACACACACACACACACACACACACACACACACACACACACACACACACACACACACGACACGTCCAGCTGGATAGAAAATGTACATCATTGAAGTATTTTCAACATTTTCAGCCTCGTAAATACACCATTTTACTGTACTATTACTCAGAAAAATAACCTTGAGAATAGCTTGAGGGTTCTTCTTCATAACGGTTTCTATTTCCTGTTAAAGCCAAGGTGGTGGATTGGCAGTATCAGTAGAGCATCGGACAATATGCTCTGCGGCATAGAGTTACGTCCATTTACTTAATGAGTTCAAATTCCGCCGAGGTTAGCTTTGTCTTTCATCTTTACGGGGTCGATAAAGCATCAGTAACATACTGGGGTCGATTTAATCGACTTTTCCCCTCCCTTAAGGTTGTTGGCTTTGTGCCTAAATTAGAAATCATCATTTTTTAAAGCTGATATAATAATATCCTCTCTAATAGTATGACATTCTTATTGTTATATCAATGAGTACATTGTAAGAAGCCTTAACAACCCCTTTAAACATGGGTATGTGGTCGGGACTTCAGAAAAGCCATTAAAATTGGACATTTTCCAAACCAGTATCTTAAACAATTGAAAATATTTGTTTTACTTATCTTGAGATGATCTTTCATCTTTAAAGGCTTCATTATATCATTTCCAAATGTATTTTTACATAACAGACTCATAGATATTATTTCATTAGTGATCGAAGAATACAACTAAATTTCCAATATTTTCCTAACATTTCGTGGTGTGTCGCTTCTGGGCACTTCAGATTTTACTTATAAGAATATTATTTCCATGAGTGTTGTATCTCCCAACATTCCAGAATGCATTATTTATTAGATAGCTGAGGTAGGCGGTGAATTGTAAGAGGCGCTAGCGCGTAGAACAAAATGTCTTTTTTCTACTGTTTAGTCAGAAAGGGAAGGACAGTACTCATGACCATATTCAAAGCCTCCATGACTGGATATGAGGGAGAAAGGGAGGAAAGTATCCCAGAACTAAGTAGTGGGGTTAAATCGGGTGACGTGTTAAGTCCCCTGATGTCTAAATTAAATTGAGAAATCTGAATATCTAATTTGAAAGTCAATTGTTTCGAGTGTAAAACATTTTGATTCGTTTTTGTTAGAAACGACTTAAATAGGGCTGTCACTGTTGCTGTAGACATCTTTTCAACTTCATATCTTTACTGTGTGTATTTGGTTTACAATAGGTACACAGTATGCCTGCATGTCATAAGAGGAGACTAAAAGGGTTGGCGCCAAGAGGGGCATCTAACTGTAAAACATCGCCTCAAAAAGGATCCAATGATGAGTATGAAGTTTGTCATGAGACCTGCAAACACTAACCTCTGCTTGAGCAGGGAAAACGGCTTGAAGACGCTTGTTGAATCTCCACTTCATCTAATAAGTGTCTGGTTTACTTACATAATGCTGGATAATTTCCAGTTAATTCTTTCTTAGGATATTAAACTTCAAGATAATAGTATTTACTTTCATTTAATATATTGGTCAACATCCAAATCAAAACTAGTCGGACTTAACTGATCGTTTTTAATTCTCGTATTTAGCGATCTTTCACTGCTATACACAGTACTCGAATCAGCAATGCTTTTGGATTTCTGCCTGGCAATTTCGAACTTACGTCTCTTGATTTCTTGCCAGATGGATTTTCGATAAACTTTGATTTAATTCCTTTCGATCAGTTGGCTTTCAATCATTTAAAACACAACTTTCTTTGCATTGCATTGCATTCTATAATTTGACCGACTGATTTTAATCTGAACTAATACTAAGATAATAACCCAGATAGAGACCACAACGTCATTTTCGCTTTACTCGCAAAAGTCTTAAGATTACCCAAATGTTTCTACTGGACGAAAGTGGTATTAAATAATTCAACAACCTGCTATCTACCAATCAGAATCGGATTTTCATCGATTTTTGAGGAAACATGGAAGTAAATTATCTTTATAATTTTGTTTGAGAACCAAGAAGAGAATTTTCCTCTTCTCCCCCTCCCCTCATTGGCCCCACCATAATACACACACACACACACACACACACACACACACACACACACACACACACACACACACACACACACACACACACACACATATCCGTAAAACCGACAAAAAAACAACAACAGGGAAACAAAGAGTTAAAACGTAAGAATTTAAAACAGAGTAAAGAAAGAGAGAAAGAAGTGAAAAAAGAAGAAACGTGGCTAACAAAATATATACATAAAAATATGAACAATACGTACAGAGTGGAAATGTGAACGCCGAATAGGAAGAGAAGATGGTATCTGACGTTTCGGGTTAAACAATTTATCAAAGCAGTATGAGAAAAGAAAGGAATAAGAAATAAGAAAAAAGTGTAGGAACGATACCGAGTTCGATGGGGTTTGAATGGTTCATGCCTGTGAAACGAGAAGTTTGATTATTAGCATAGGAAGTTGACAAACTTACAAGTAGAGAGATCAGTTAGGAAGAAGTGAGAGTGACGAACTGGATGGTAGTACGAACTCCTGGAGAGAAAGAGGGAATAAGAAAGGGAGAGAAAGAGAGAGAGGGAGAGAGTGGAGTGAGGAAGAAAGGGAGAGGTGGAAGGGCAGAGGGAGGGGAAGGTAGGAGGTGGTCTTTGCAGATAGACGAGTACTAGGGGTTACTTATATAGAGAGGGGTTGGGAGTGGTGTAAATTGGCAGGAAGAGAGAGAAAGAGTGTGGGGGAGGATGAGGAGGAAATGTAGCGAGGAATGAGGGAAGTGATCTGTGTGTGTAGAGGTGTAAACTACTATTTATAGGAGTTTGTGTGTGGAAGTAGGTGTCGAGTTAGTGAGTAAGTTTGTGTGCTGTTGTATGTATGTGTGTGTGTGTGACAGCTCACACCTATGCAGGTCTAGCTGGCCTCCTCCAAGGTATATCTCGTTGGAGGTGTCTTGGGTAATTTAATGATAGGGACCCCAGTCCTATCATCTCATTTCTACAGCTGAGTAAACTGGAGCAACGTGAAATAAAGTGTCTCAAGGAAACAACACATCACCCGGTCCGAGAATTGAACTCACAACCTTTCGATTGCAAGCCCAATGCTCTAACCACTAAGCCATGCGCCATGTATGTGTGCGATATATGCATTCTATATAGATACATCGATGTGGAAGATTGATGTACGAAGTCTATGAGGTGTAAATGTGCATATAGTAGGGTGTATATGCACATTTACACCTCACATGGCGGAAAAAAAGACTTTGTTCTTTGTGATAGTGAGAAACTTGGAGCAAAAGAACACCACAGACTGAGAGTTCGGGGACAGTGTCAGTAGATAAGTTGAAATGACGAGCAATATGGCGTTATTTTAGGGGTTGTCCTGCAGATGTTCGGTGAAATGGGCTGCTAGTCTGCGGCTAGTCTCTTCAATGTATACGACATTACAGAAAAGGCATTTCATACAAGAGATGACATTTCTTGTGGTGCAGGTGAAGTCATCAGGAATAGGAAGGGAGCGTTGGTTGGATTCAGGGAGGATGGTAGAGTTGTAGATGCAAGGAGAGACGTGCTTGTAACTTATATGTATGTATGTGATGTCGGGTCACTCTTGAGTGCTATTGGTAACCCAGTTCAACCTGTCGCATGGTCGGGTCGTCGGCGACTAAACCGGCAACCCCACCAAGTTTACTTGGTGAGGAGAGTGATTTTGAACACCCTGCAGAACAAAAAACAAAACCTGAAAAGGGTGGAAGAACTCATAAGAATCAATGGCCATCCGAAATTGTGTAAATATGTATATAGACATGTACCACCCGGTTAAACCACTGGCATTCTTCTAGGAGAAGGCAACTCAGGAAACTGGGATAACTCCGATATAAAACTTGAGGCTGAGTAGTTACCGATGATGTTGATCTTTTCTTCTTTTCGGGTTATAGCTACTGTCGCTCAGAGAGTGGGATTGGCTCAGTGCACAGTCTTTCTTCACTTTAAAAATATCTTCACGCACAGGCATTGCACGATGGAATTAATTAATAATTATTAATAATGGTATATCGTGCAATGGCCATACTCGATAACGAGGGGGCAGCCATCATGTATGTATGTATGTATGTATGTATGTATGTATGTATGTATGTATGTATGTATGTATGTATGTATGTATGTATGCATGTATGTATGTATGTATGTATGCATGCATGTATGTATGTATGTATGTATGTATGTATGTATGTATGTATGTATGTATGTATGTATGCATGTATGTATGTATGTTTTCTGTATTGCATTCAGGAATTGCGAGCATGGTGTTTACATCCGATATCGAACCTCAGGCAGCATATTTAACACCAGGCGCTTTGCTGCGAAGACAAAAGTATTTACATCAGTCATAAGAGACCTCTTGTATGCAGATGATTGCGATCTTGTAGCGCACACAGAGAGTGATATGCAGCACATTTTGAATGTATTTTCTGACGCTTGCACTGCCCTGGGTTTGACTGTCAGTCTCAAGAAAACCGTCGTCATGTACCAACCTGCCCCTGGTAAGCAGTACACTGAACCAAACATCTATGTGTATGGCAAACGACTTGGAGTGGTTGATCAGTTTGTCTACCTGGGAAGCACTGTCAATCGATACGGCAACCTTGACGGTGAAATCTCACTTAGGATTAGGAAAGCAAGTGATGCTTTCGGAAAGCTAGAAAGGCGACTCTGGGGTCGGCGAGACATATGCAGGAGGACAAAGGTAAAGGTGTACAGGGCATGTGTACTCTCTTGTCTTCTTTATGCCTGCGAGACCTGGGTCACATATCGACGCCACCTTAAGCAATTGGAGCGTTTCCATCAGATGTGTCTCAGACGGATCCATGGCGTTCACTGGAGGGACCACATCAGTGATGTCGAGATTTTGGAAAGCTCTATGTGTGACAGTATAGAAGCTCTTGTGCTTAAGCAGCGACTCTGTTGGAGTGGTCACCTTGCCAGGATGAAGGATTCTAGAATACCAAAACAACTCTTCTATGGAGAGTTGGTTAAAGGAAAACGACCGCCACATAAACCAAAAAAGAGGTATAAGGATTACTTGAAAGCCTCTCTGAAAGACGCTAACATCTCTGCTGATACATGGGAAAATATTGCTGCTGATCGTAATAAATGGAGAAAGACTGTATATGAGGGAAAAGTTGCCTTTGAGGCATCTCGAATCGCATACGAGAAAGTAAAGCGGGACATGAGGAAGGGCATTGCTGTTGCACTTCCAGACGGCGAGGGTCCTCCTATGGTTCTGACATGCAGCGTCTGTGCGAGACTCTGCCTAAGCAAAGCTGGACTCGAAAGTCATCTTCGCAGTCATAAAGTAAGACCAGTGGTTGACTACCAGGCTGCTGTTGGAGATGCTACTCATCATGCTTGCCAAACATGTGGTAGAGAATGTAAATCAGCAGGAGGACTCAAGCGACATGCAAAAGTACACGAACTCCAACCACAGCCGACTATTCCCAGTAAATGTTTTGGTTGCCGACTCTGTGCAAGACATTTTAGATCATTGGCTGGGCTAAAAAGCCACATTCGATCGCAGCACTGTTAGTTGCTATCGTGTGTGTGTGTGTGTGTGTGTGTGTGTGTGTGTGTGTGTGTGTGTGTGTGTGTGTAGATATGCTTATGTGCGTGTGTGTGTATATATATATGAATATGTATATTATTATTGTTGTTGTCGTTATTATTATTATTGCTATTATTATTATTATTATTATTATTATTATTATTATTGTTATTAATGTATGTGTGTATATATGTGTGAGTGTATGTGTATGTATGTGTGTGTGTATGTATGTATGTATATGTATGTGTGTGTATATGTATATGTATATATATATATATATATATATATATATATATTTTTCCCTTTTTTTTTTTTAAAATTTATTTATTATTATTATTATTATTATTGTTGTTATTCCTTGAATCTCAGTCATTGATGTTGGTTAACTGGAAAGTCCGTTGGATTGAATATCAAGCCACTACCTGCAGCCTCAGATATTCAGGACGTATCGGAGGGTTCTTGCTGTTCCAAGCAAGCATGCCTTTATATTATTATTATTATTTGCATTTATCTTGCTTTATGTTTATACGAGTTATCACCAAGTCACAACCAGTGACCTCAAGAGACAACAAGGTCCGCCATGTTCAAGAAAGAACATACATATTTACACATGCATCCTTAGTGTTTAGACTTGTGATGTACTTATATTGACAGGATCTTCCTTAGTATATGGGCAGTTCCCATTAGTACTATCTTTTGTATTTCTCCTATACGCGGGTTTCCTGGGATTTGCGATAAGTAGTCGTTAGACCCCTTAGGTATCATTCCCAGAGCGCCTACAACCACTGGTATTGTTTTAGTTCTCAATTTCCACATTTTTCCAATTTCTATCTCCAGGTCCTTATACTTGCTCAATTTTTCAAATGTTTTTATAGATACATTCTTGTCTATTGGAACAGACATATCAATTAGCAGGCATACCCTCCTTTGAAAGTCCTTCAATATTATATCAGGTCTATTTGCATCTATTTTTCGGTCTGTTTGGATGCTAAAGTTCCACAAGATTGAGATGTGATCTTTTTCAAGTATGGGAGGTGGTTGATGCTCCCACCAATTCTTTTGATGGGGCAGGTCAAAATGCTTACACATTATCCAATGTATGTATTGTGCAGCTCTGTCATGCCTGTTTAGGTATTCGGTTGAAGCTATAGGACTGCACATTGAAATTATATGGTCAATGGTCTCTGGTTGTTTTTTGCATACACGGCATAATGGGCTGCACCCATTTTTTATTATGTTGGCTTGGTAATTTTTTGCTGGCAGACACTGATCTTGTGCGGATATAATCAGTCCTTCAGTCTCCGATTTCAGTCCAGAGGATGCCAACCACTGATGGGTTAAAGTTTTGTCAACATCAGGATTGTTAGCTCGCTCTGGGTATTTTCCATACAGAGGCTTTTCTTGCCATTTCTTAGCCAGTTTCTGTAGCAGTTCTTTCTTTGCAGTTACTTTTACCTGCTTTGCTTTTTCTGTGTTTTCCATTTCAGCAGTAAATGGGACTTCTGAAATTTGTAGTCCATTACTGTATCTTTGTGCATCTTTTGTAATGGAATATGATCTTTTGGTGCTTTCGTGTTTGAAAACGAGTTTGATCATCCAATCATGTGATTCCCTTAGATATGTGGATAATCCAATTGTTGCAGTTTTCAACGCAATGTCTAACTGGATTAACCCACGTCCTCCTTCTTTCCTAGGGAGATATATTCTATCTATGTCTGCCTTAGGGTGATGCATTCTGTGCATGGTTAAGAATTTTCGGATTTTTGTATCGAGCCTACGGATCTCTGTGCTTGACCAGTTGATGACATTGTAACTGTAGGTTACTACTGGTATGGCAAGCGTGTTTATGGCATCGATCCTATTCCTTGCATTCAATTCCGTTCTTAAGATTGCTCTGACTCTGCGGTAACATTCCTTCCTTATCCTTTCCCTCATTGTCGAGTGCTTGATTCCGTCTCCTTCACAAACACCTAGATATTTGTAAGTTTGTTCTTGATCAAGCTCTCTTATCACGTTCCCCCGATCAAGATTAATGTCTGAACTCTTCAGCAGCTTTCCTCTGGTGAACGTTGCTTTGGCGCATTTATCCAGTCCAAACTCCATTTTAATGTCATCACTGAACTGCTTCACAGTGGATAATAGCCCTTGCAATTGTTCATCATTTTTTGCAAATAGTTTCAGGTCATCCATGTAGAACAGGTGATTAATGGTTTTATTATTATTATTATTATTGTTATTGTTATTCCTTGAATCTCAGTCATTGATGTTGGTTAACTGGAAAGTCCGTTGGATTGAATATCAAGCCACTACCTGCAGCCTCAGATATTCAGGACGTATCGGAGGGTTCTTGCCGTTCCAAGCAAGCATGCCTTTTGAAGCGTTCCAAAAAGCGTGAAGGGGCCGATTTTCTTTAACCATCCCTGGAAACCTTTGGAGATAGTCCCCAGTGCGCCTATGACGATCGGGATCACTTTGACTTCATGGCAGTTCCAAATCCTTTTCACCTCCCACTTTAGGTCCTGGTATCGGTTAATTTTCTCCCTCTCCTTCTCTTGCACTCTCGTGTCGAACGGGCAGGCCACATCCACAATCAGGCACGATCTTTTTTCTTTGTCCACAACCACCAGGTCAGGTCTATTGTGCTCCAGTTTTTTGTCCGTCTGTATCCTAAAATCCCACAGCACCTTCACCTGACTGTTCTCCATCACCGCCTCTGGCCTATGCTCATACCATTTCTCAGAATGTGGTAGATTGTTTACTTTGCACAGGTGCCAGTGGATCACCCTGCCCATCACATCGTGTCTCCAGCCCTTATAGTGGGTCTGGGCTAGGTGTTTACACTCGGACACAATGTGAGCCACAGTCTCCTCTCTCTCTCCACAGATCCTGCACAGTGGGCTAGCCTCCTCCTTGTAGATATGGTGCTTCAACCACTTCGTTTTGAGGGCCTGCTCCTGCGCAGCCATTAGCATTCCTTCTGTAGCCTTTTTGAGGTCTCCTCTTCTCAACCAGTTCCATGTCTGTGGATCTCTAAATTCAGTTTTCTCAAAGAAGGTACTATGAAGGGATTTTCCCTTAAGGCTGCTCTTCCTCCTTGATGTTATTTCCTCCTTGGGTATCCCCTGGTCTACTGTCCCCTCCTTCAGTACAGCTCTGAGCATTGGCTCCTTACTATAGGTCACGTATTTGTATAGGTTGTTTTTCTCCATCTGAACACAGTCCTCTATGCTGATAAGACCTCTTCCACCCTCAGATCTCCTTAGGTAGAGTCTATCGACATCACTCCTCTTGTGGAACATGTTGTAGATAGTCAATAGCTTCCTAGTCTTCCTATCCATTTCTTTTTGTTCAGCAACATTCCATCTCAGAATTCCCGCACTGTACCTAATAATAGACACAGCTCGGGAATTTACTGCGCTTATGGCATTTCTGCTGTTCAGATGTGACTTCAATACGCTCCTTACTCTCCGAATGTATTCAGTTCTTAACAATTCCTTCATTTTTTTGTTCTTTATGCCATCAGCCTCCAGAACGCCCAAATACTTGTATCCTTCCTCAGAGTCAATTTCCTTTATCATCTCACCTGTTGGTATCTGGATCCCGTTACTTCTGCTCAACCTACCCCTCCTCATCACAATGACTCCACATTTACCAATACCAAACTGCATACATATATCACTGCTGAAAATACGGACAGTGTCAACAAGCACATCCAACTCCTTCTCACTTTTCCCGAAGAGCTTAAGATCGTCCATGAAGAGGAGGTGATTGATGGTAAGCTCTCCCCTTCCCAACTTGTATCCTGCTCTCACTTTTCGCAGCATAATGGTCAAGGGCATCAGGGCAAGGACAAACAACAGAGGGGACAGGCTATCTCCCTGGAAGATACCTCTCTTGATCTTCACGCTTCCCAAGGATACTCCAGTTGATGTCAACTCTGTCTCCCAGGACCCCATACTCCTGCCCAGCAACTGTCTGATGTTATCTGCCACCCTGAAGATCTCCAGGCTTTTGGTGATCCAGGAATGAGGCACCATGTCAAATGCCTTTCTGTAGTCTATCCATCCCATGGCAAGATCAGTGTGTCTCCTCCTGCAATTCCCCATTACCATCTTATCAATAAGCAACTGGTCCTTTGTACCACGTGACTTCTTTCGGCATCCTTTCTGTTCGTCCGGCAACAAGTTGTTTGTGTGGAGGTGATGGTAGATTTCCTCAGACACAATGCTCGTCAACAGTTTCCACATTACGGGCAGACATGTGATAGGTCTATAGTTGGTAACATCATTACCCTTGATTCGGTCTTTCATTATCAGAACTGTGGTACCTTTTGTCAACCACTCTGGCACCTCACCCGACACCAAGCAGTCATTGAACATGGCCGTCAGCTTCGGGTGGAGGGATGTTAAATGTTTAATCCAATACCCCTGCACACCATCTGGGCCTGGTGATTTCCAGTTGGTTAGTTTTTTGGCTTGCCCCTTAAGAGTTTCAACTGTGATACTCAAATCAGTCTGTTGCTGTGCCTGCTCACCGATCTCCCTCTGTACTGTCTCAATCCACCCTGCCTGGGCATTGTGTCTAACATCCTGCTCCCATATTCTTCTCCAGAATGTTTTAGCTTGTTCCGCCCCAGGGATCAAGTCGTTGCCTCTTTCTTTCCCCTCAAGCTGTCCAAACAGCATCTTCTGGTTGTTGTCGAACATGCGGTTCTGTTTATACTGACTGACTCTGTTCTCGTATCGCCTGATTTTGGCACTCTTTGCTACAATGCGTTGCTTCAATTCCTCTATGATAATATTTAGCTTTTTACTCCTAGTTTTGTATTTTATTTCCAGTCTATTTTTAGTGCCTATGTTTTTTAGTGTCCCATTCAGTAGTGACTCAAGCTTTCCTATGTCATTTCTCATTTCCCCGATTTACCCACTCAGTCGCTTCTTCCACCACGGCTCTGCTCTTTCTTGTCTGTTGTTTCCTCTCGCTTTTATACCAAGTAGTTTCCTCACCGTATTTGCTGTTGCTTTGAGGATATTGTTGCACTGGTGAAGACTCCTCGCCTCAAGGTATGGGATGACTTTGTTTACCTTAGCTATTGTTTCTTTTAACTTTTTCCTGTCTACAAATCTTAGGTTCATAGGTCTCCCACTATCATTGTTCAACTCATCTACCACTAAATTTAGGATGTCAACCGAATCTTGTCCTAGCCCGTCAGCATTCATCTCCTCAGTGGCCGTTTCTCTGTTCCAGGTATTATTTATCTCAGTATTCAGATCATTGTCTGCTTCGGGTGGTTCCTCCGTTCTCAGGACCTCCTCACCTTCATTTCCCGCCGGCTCGCTTGTCTGGCATACTACACCCGCCATCTCCAAGCCATTCTCTCTGCTCAGTTCCTCCAGTTCCAGCTCGCTTATCCACCCATTAGTTCTTATTACCCGAGCCTGCCCGGCCAATTTTTGTTCATCTAATTTAAATAAACCAATCTCGTTCCAGATGTTATGCATCCGTCTCCTGTAGCCCCTCTCCTTGGGGTTACTTTTCAGGTAGCATTGCATAACAGTTCTATTCAATTCTTTCGTCCAGTTGGTTCTGGCCCCTTTCCTTCTTCTTCTTCCTCCAACATCAGCAGTATTTGGTTGACAGTCAGGTTCCTGCTGCTGAGCCAGGGGGCACCTGTTGGGTGAGAGTCTGTCACATGACGTTCTAGTCTCCATTTCACCGTTATTCGAACTGTTTATGTTCGATATTTAAACACTCTTATCGAGGATTGGCGAATGTATGTTTACATAGCCATCTGTGGATCCGCCATCCCACTTGGCCCTTGTGTGGCATTATCACCACGCTGTATACGGACACACATAAACAAACAAACACACGGGCAGAAAGGGCCCCAAAAATGAATAAGCATAAGTTTCATTGTAATGTAGTATTCGAATGTCTGACTTAGTTTTTGTTTTTTAAGTTTTACTTTTCCCCCCTCTTCTCTGTCCGTCCGCCTGCTTCTCTCTTCATTCTTATTTTCTTTATTATTATTATTATTATTATTATTATTATTATTATTATTATTATTATTTTTTTTTTCTTTTTCTTGTGCAATGGCCATACTCGATAACGAGGGGGCATCCATCATCATGTATGTATGTATGTATGTATGTATGTATGTATGTATGTATGTATGTATGTATGTATGTATACACACATTATATATTCGAAAGACACAAACACAAGGTCAATTCTCGCTCATCGGATGTCATTTGTGGATCATTATATTATTATATAATATAAAAGGCGGTGTATTGGCAGTATCGGTAGAGGGTCGGACGCCATGATTTCCAGTATAGTTACGTCCCTTTACGGTCTGAGTTCAAATCCCGCCGAGGTTAACTTTGCCTTTCATCCTTACGGGGTCGATAAAATAAAGTACCAGTAATGTACTGGGTAATTGCTGGCCTTGGGCCAAAAGTAGAAACAATTATTATATAATAATTTCAAATGCTTTAAAGACAGGACTATTCACCACAGGGCATCAATATCTGGCCTCGGGTAACTATTCGGGAAGAAAACACAACGGTCGCTGGACGAAGAAAAAACAAAAAAAAACAACGAAGAAATATCGACATAATGTGGGTAGTAACCTCAGGAAGGGATGGAATAAGTTAAATAAATTGGTTCGGGCATTAGTCCTGAAACAAGTATTAACAAGCACAAGTGAAGAGACCGACTGCATAGGTCGGTGGTCAACTTGCAAGACCTGCAATTTGCCCGATTATGTAACTATCTGCTAATAATACGTAATGTTCTTAACACTACAGATTTAATATCTGTAGTTGTGAAGTATGTTGTACAGAAATGGATTCCATCCAGGAGAGAGATGTATAACATATCTCTACCAAAACACAGCCACCGTACTTGATATTAACTAAAATGTGTACTCTGAACTACGGGTTGCAGTAACATTACTGCAATCTAGCAGATTTATTGAGTAGAGACCGTTGAGTTCATATCAACGATTTTCGTAATCATTGTATATATATATATATATATATATATATATATATATATATATATATATTAAATTCAAAGGGTATATATATATATATAAATTAGACAAATTCACAGATACATATATGCGTTTGGCAACCATTCACGGCGTGGCTCAATGAAGAATTAATTAAATAATTATTAATCAGAGCAATTTATAAAAATGAAAGTCCAAAGAATTGTAAGTGTCATATAGCTGTACATCGCGGAAAAGAATCTGTATCATTTGTCTATTATTTCTTTATAAGTACATTTTAAACTTATAACCTCGTTTAAATGATTTTTTGTGTGGTTAATTTATACTGATTGGGAGAGGAAATACTGTATATATTTTATCTAATAATTCTTTGGACTTACACACACACACACACACACACACACACACACACACACACACACACACACACACACACACACACACACACACACACACACACACACACACATATATATATGTATATATATATATACATATATGTATATGTGTGTATATATATACACATATATATAATATATATATATATATATATATATATATATATATATATATATATATATATATATATATATATATATATATATATATATATATATATATATATCGTTTCTGAATTTGTTTAGCAAGATTCTTTATCTGAAAACGTGTGTTGAAACCGATATTGTTATACTTTGGGAGGGTCATGTTGCCAATAAGAAACACACGCACCAGTTGCTTTCACTTCAATTTATTATAATAAATTGAAGTGAAAGCAACTGGTGCGTGTGTTTCTTATTGGCAACATGACCCTCCCAAAGTATAACAATATATATATATATATATATATATATATATATATATATATATAAAGGAAATGAATACAAAGAGTTTAAAACCGTTAGAACATGTTTATATAATAGTGCGCCTACGTATATATATATATGTATATTCCAATTCCAACCCGCCCGTCCATTCAATCTATCTTATTTCTCATTCTTTCTTCTGATGAAAGACTAGAGTCCGAAACATAAAAAACCTCTTCCTACTATTTCAAGCGTTAACCTAATATATTCCTTCCATATACTGTACCAATTGTGTTGTTATTTCTGTTTACATTTTACCCCCCTCCCCATATATATATATATATATATATATTTATTTATTATGAAAATAAACCAAAGAAGCCTTCAATACATCAAAAGTCTTTATTAGCCAACAATGTTTCGTCCTATTAAGGACTCATCAGGGCAAGTAAAGTTATAAGAAGCACTATCGGCCAATACAAGCCCAAAACTCAGAAGAATATGGAGTATACATACATTAAAGCATAGGAAAATTATCAAGTAAAAATTGCTAAGGAAGTGAATAACATTTTGAACCATATTACAAATATAGTACAATGCAAGAACTGTTTAATTACATTGAGCTATACCTTTACTGTCATTTCTATAATATGAAGAGGGTGTTTAACTCCAACACACTCTAGTATTTTAACTCATATATATATATATATATATATATTTCTATTTTACTTCTCTCTCTCCTCATTTTTCCCAATAACTTACCTAGTTATTGAACGCTCTGGGTGTAGATATATTGTCTTTAAAGCGTTGAAATATCCGAGACCCCCAGTAGACAACTGATGAGGAACCCCCCCCCCCACCGTTCTTGCTTTCTTCTTAATTTTAAGCCTATATATATATATATATATATATATATATATATATATATATAGACACCCTATATATCTCTATGGGTACTTAGTACTCAGTGAGATATTTACCTCATTTATATATATATATATATATATATATATATATATATATATATATATATATATATATATATATATATATTTATTAAAATAACAGATTAAAGTTTAAGCAAAGAATCGCTGCTTTCACCCTTAACGGGATCTTCTGAAACTAACAAAGTCAATCTGTAAACGCAGAACTGGATATTTCAAAAAACGTTGCAACCGGAGGAAGACAGGAAGACGATACTTTGGTTCGTGGTAACGTTCGCTGGCAAAGAACGGGAAAAAACGAATAATACGTCATTAATAGGAGCGGTGAAAAACAATTACGCGCAAAGACAAAACCACGTTTATGGTATAAAAGAGGTCGTAGACTAATGTTCTCTTAGGTGGTGCATAGAGACGTTCTCTGGCAATGAACGAAAAAACGAAGATAATATATATATATATTTTGCACAGTTCCCATATACCAAATTACACATACAAGGCATTGGTCACACCTAAGTTATTGTACAAGACATTTGCTGGCGTTGTACCTAAATTGGAACAGCCATTAAGACAGGCGAGTGCCTCCAGTACTGGTGTAATACACAAATGGATATTGTAATATCTGTTAAGATGTTAAGACAGGATATCACTCTAGTCATGAAAACTGACCAGTTTACATCAATCCAGTTGTACAACTTTATTAATTGCCCTACATTTTTATTTCTCCATTCAAAGCATTATTTGTATTTCGGACAACACGTCCATCTTCCTTAGTCCTTGTATATGTATGTATATATATATATATATATATATATATATATATATATATATATATATATAGGTATATATATATATACATATATATATATATATAGGTATATATATATACATATATATATATGTGTATATATATATATATATATATACACACGTACATACGCACACACACATACACACACACGCTCCCTTCACACTTTAGTAATGCCTATCCATCAAAATAGACATGTTTGTATGTTTGTTCTAACAATTAATCGATTGGTTACTTATGTACTTAACATTACTTCAATAAATTTACTTTTACGATACTGCAAATGGCGGATGGAGAATAAGGATTTGCTTAATTGATTCCTAAAGGAGAAATTATATATGTTTAATGGATATGTGTTCGAATTTCCAAAGAGTTGTTGTTGGACTCCGTAGGTTCTGACGATGAGTGCTCCAGTCTTTCAATCACTAGAATATTTTGCTCATAAAGTTAACGTGCAAGTGACCAAGCATTTCACAGTCACGCACACCGTTAAGGTAGTCCTCAAGGAGATTCAGCATTACACAGAGACAAGACCAGGGTTTACAAAGGACCCATGGCTAATTCAAAACCATCATGGAGAATGATACGAATGAGATTTGCCCATTATACAGGAGCAAATGATGGAATAGCATAGAAAGGACTAAGAAAAAGATAGGGAACGCCAACTCATCGTATGACAGCCCAAAATACCAGTGTCATGTTTGTTGATGTTACCCCTAGAGGCGAACTAGCGTATCGTCGAAGAAGAACTTTAGACAAAATGAATTAACGCACGTTTCTTCCAAATTTAATACAGATACATAATTAATTATTACTAAATTGGAATCATCAGAATCAATGAATAGAAAATATAAAGAAACTAATACCTCGTTGAAGTCACACATTTAGCCTAACGATGCATATATATATATATATATATGATAATTTCTGAATATTTAGACACCATCCTCGCCCCGTTGGTCGGCAATATCCCCTCCCACATCCACGATACAAATCATGCCCTTAGACTTTTTAACTCTTTCTCTTTCTCTCATGGTCCCTCCCGCCCTCTCTTTACCCTGGACATCACTTATCTCTATACCGTCATCCCTCATGATGACGGCCTCCGCGCTCTCCACCATTTTTTAGATTTATGCCCTAACCTTTACCCCAGCACTACCACACTTCTCCGTCTGGCTGAGCTTGTTCTCATCCTTAATGGATTTTCTTTTTCGGGTGAATTTTACCAGCAGGTCTCTGGGGTAGCGATGGGGAACAGAGTGGGTCCAAACTATTCCAATTTGTTTGTTGGCTACGTCGAAGCCCAGATCTTCTCCCAGTACGTTGGACCGACTCCTGAACTATACGGTCGTTATATCGACGACTGTATCGGCGCCACCTCTCTATCGCGAGAACAGCTCGACTGTTTTCTTTCTTTTGTCCAATCTTTCCATCCTGCTCTTAATTTCACCGCCTCCGTCTCCGATTCTTCTGTCGCTTTTCTAGATATCTCTCTATCTATTAATCACTCTCACCACACCTTCTCTACTTCCTTCTACATTAAACCAACATACTCCCAATCTTATCTCGACTTCACCTCCTCCCATCCAGCCTACACCAAACACTCCATAGTCTATTCCCAATTCCTTCGTCTTCGTCGACTCTGTAGCCAGGACGACAATTTCGAAACCCATTCCCTTCGCATGGCTTCCTGCTTCATCCAGTGTGGATATCCCCCCCCCCCCACCTTGATCCAAGCTGCTCTCACCCGCGCCCGTGAAACAGACCGCACCACAGCCCTCTAACCTCACCCTCGCCCTGCCAACACCCGTGTTCCTTTCCCTCTCACCTACCACCCCTTGACTCTACCACTCCGGCGACATATCCTCCGTTCCTTCCGTATCCTCTCTTCTGACCCCGTCACTTCTCGCTTTTTTCAAAACCTACCCATTACTGCTTTTAAGCGCGCCCGAAACCTCCGCGACCCCCTGGTTCGCAGTTCTTTTTCGTCCTCTCCCACAACTCCACCCGGCTCTCATTCTTGTTCCCGTTCCCGCTGCAACACTTGTCCCTTTATTTCCACCCTCACCACTCTTACAGGCCCTAACGGGTCTTTCTGTATCCGCCATTCCTTCACCTGCACATCAACCCACGTTGTCTATGCCCTGCGGTGTTCCCTTTGCGGATCTTCATATATCGGACAAACGGGACGCCGTATGGCGGACCGTTTTGCCGAACAATTGAGGGACATACGACTCGGTTTGGATACTCCTGTCGCCCGTCATTTCTGTTCTCCTGGTCATTCTTCCCTATATGTTTCAGTGCTGGGTGTCCTTTTACATCATGGAACACAGGCCTCGCGCACCAGGACTGAACAAAGTCTGATTCACCGTCTTGGGTCCTATTCCCCTCTTGGACTCAACTCACCTCCCCAATTTCTCTAATACCCCGTCCATTATCACACCCCTAGATTCCTATCGCTTTCTCTTGATCATTTGCAGTTTCTCTTACTATTAATACATGCCGATACACACCCTTATATTAACATACTTTTGCTCATAGCTTTATACTTACATGCATACACACTCTTTTACTCACATATACACACACATTTCTTCTTAGCTTCGTACGGACTTATAATAACACACACACACACACACACACACACACACACACACACACACACACACACACACACACACACTAACTCATGCTTACGCACGTGCTCAAGTATAGCTCTTTTAAAAAACGTTTTTTTTTGCTATTTCATTTATCTGAGGGTTCTAAACCCCGTTATCAAGGTAAAATTCCTTTAGTTAAAATACGATGAAAGTTATATATTTTCTAATTTCAAACTCGTTCACTGTTTCAAAACATACTTACTTGCCATATATATATATATATATATATATATAGTAACCAGTAAGACCCCGACGGCTGAGCTCAAGCCGTTTCGACGGCTAATTCTGGACTAAATGAAAATTTATCCTGGTATTTAAATAGCCGAGCTTCTCAAGGGGTAATTCCATATATGGTCAAAGTGATTGTCAAAAGTCAGTAGTAATTCTGTGATTGCAAATTAGTAGGGGAGATGGTGGCTAAACCTGCCAGTAGGAGAAAAAGGGGAGGGGGTGGAGTAGACCCAATCATGCGTTGGTAGTGCCAGCTACAGCTGGGCATGAGGTCAAAGAAGATACTGGGGAGGGGGAGGGGGAGGAAGTCGGAACGGTAGGTAGAACAATGAGGGGTAAAAATATATATATGAAAGAAAAAATACTGAGAGTGATGAAAAGCGAATAAGTGTAAAGAAAAAAAAAAAAGTATAAAACAAGTTCTACGACCTAGGTCTCTAGCTATTGTTAGGCTAGATAAATAAATAAATAAATAAATAAAGAAATAAATAAATAAATAAAGAAATAACGAAATAAGTAAATAAACTAGGTGGGACGGAATAGGCAAGGACCCTTTTAAGAGGTATAAGTACGTAAATCATACGGTGACGGGTCAACAAATGGGGCCAAAATACTAAAGAAACTACCACGAAATAAATAATAAAGGTTTCTATCCCGGGCACAATGCCAGCAACCACCCAGTGCAGCAAAGTAAACTAGTAAGAGATAATAATTCTGAGTCCCGAAAAAAAAAAATACTAATGCTAACTCTAAGAGATCTTATACAAGCTACATGAAAGTTCGTACGAAGTAAAGGTAGAATACGGAAAAATAAATTCAGAATCCACCCCGCCCAAAAGAAAAGAGAAGAAAGAAATACTGAAACGAGAAAATAAGGCATAAGTGCCACTAAGAAATATAGAAGGCACGGAAAATAGTGGGAGCGGTCGGAAAAGGGGGCAAGTATCCGAGGTCTAACACAACTGCTATAAAAAGCGGAGTCCGCCAAATCTTTCATAGACTAGGGGAGGGGGTGGGGGTACTGAGGCTACAAGAGGCCAAAGGGCAGCCTCGGGTGGGCGAGAAAAGACGCCGACAAAGAAGAAGAACTGGGGTAGAAGGACTAAGGAGGGATGGGGGAAGAAGGAAATAAAGGAAGCGATAAAAGAATAAAAAGAAGATCTTACGTCTCCCTTGGCAAGCAGGGGTTACCCATTGCAAAATCGGCAAGTGGGGTGTTATAGCCCTAGTCTACCCTGCCCGGGTCATTATGGGGTTTGAGAGCGAGGTAATTCCTACGCAATCTATGTTTACATGCAGTAACCAGTTCATCTTTCTTGTTTAGGAGTTGGTCCGTCGAAAACAGCATTTGTAAAGTTTCCTCCGAACATAAATTGCACGGACGGCGTCCTCCCGTGTAAGAATTGGCTCTGGACAGTAATCTCCAAGTGAGATCGTAGGTGATGTTGTTGTCCTTGAGGTCCCATATGTGGCCCGAAAGTGTAGTGGCGTGACGCCGGGCCGGGTTTCGGAAGGTATGTCTATGTTGGTATAGCCGGGTCTTGAAGTCACATGCGGTTAGTCCTATATAAGCTTTGTTGGAGGTGTCCGTCCTCACGTTGCACTGGTAGATCACATTACGGTCTCTGCATCTATTGTCGAGTGGGCAAATGGATCTATCCGGACAGTTGCACCTCCTGGTCGGCTCTCCACTGCTATTTAGGTTATTTCTGCCATCGGGGTTGAGTTTTTTGTTGTTAGAGGAGACGATGTTTTGTGCGAAGTTTGGTGTAGTGCTGTAAGAGAGTTTGATGGTATTTTTGTTAATTATGTTGTGGTAGCGGTGTTGTAGTGGGAAGTGTTTTTCAATGAGCCTAAAGAATAGTTTCCCGATGGGAGTTGTCACCTCTGCGTTGTGGGGGAGGATTGAACCATGTTACATTGCGTGAGCGGCGGTGTCTCCTGCTGGTTCCGCTAATGGGAGCTGGACAGTAAGATATTTCCTCCCGGAAACCACTCCGCTTGAGGGCCTGGTTGTAATAAGGCGCATGTTCATCGAATATCCGCTCATTAGCTGACAAACGGGATATGCGGAGGGAGATGTTTTTGACCAGGTTGTTGGTGATGTTCCTAGGATGGTTTGATCGGCGGTGGATGTAGTG
>OZ024743.1:46253116-46265616 GCA_964016885.1 Eledone cirrhosa | reverse complement strand
ATGTACACAGGATCAGCCTCAGTCCTCCATCAGACATCATGAAACACAGACGGCTATGTACGACATGATACCATACAATTAGCGTCTAAACACACCGGGTATAGCGGGTCTCGGAGTCCCAGGTACAAAAGGCTCTGGGAGCCGTGTGGACTCAAAAGATTCACATCGCTCGTGGGAAAATATATGGAACCGTGGACGTGTTCTTTACCATCCCACAGGAAGCCAGAAAACACTCCATGACGCCACTAAAGAACGATGAGCTCACTCTGGCCCCAAGTTATTGCGGTCCAAAACTTGTAAGAGTGCGAGTCACCCAAGTTCCGCCCGCAATAGCTATTCCCTTGTTGATGGCTGATGTCCTCGCCGACATCGAGGATGACACCAGAATCCTGCAAGTAATTAGAATCAAACAGGAGAACTGGTCCGGATCAAGAATGGAGGTCTTGATCCCAAAAGACCAGAAAAATATTGAACAAGATGACATAGACCTAGATGGTGGCAGCCCCCTCACTGTGACCGTCGAGGGTAGAATGTCAAGGTGTCGTGTGTATGGGGACAAAACCCACCTAAAGGCCTTCTGCCCTTAGGAATTGGTAAAAGAAATCAAGGCCACATTTCCTGCCTTCACCACTTCCCATACTGGCTTCACTACCACCACCAACAGCAGCAACAGTAGCAAGAGCACCACTATCATCCATCATGCTAGAAGCAACAGTAGCGCCAGCACCATTCACCACGCCACAAGCAACAACACCTGTGGAGGACATGCCCTTCCCCGACCTCGCACAACTGGAGCCGGATTGTGATGAGGAGAAAGGGTGGAAAACCACCAAAAACTGAAAAAAAGAACTATTGTCCTGCACACACTCGTCGAGTGTCCGAATATTGCTGGCTTGTGGGTTTATGTCGAACACCTGCTGGCATTTGTGGGACGGATCCGGCTATCAGCTGAATCTATCGTGAAGCTTGCCTCGCCACCTTTCTTCAGCCGGGAATGGCAGACAGTTTTTATCTACCTAGTGAGCATGGTGAAAGAGGTCGTGTGGGGGTACACGTTTGAAGGGGTTGAAGACAAGCACTTTCCTCTTCACTGAGACTCTGAGAGACATTTTCAGGTTTCACATGAAGAGGAAAATCAGGGTGGAGAGGGAAGTGCTATCTTCCGACCAGTTTGTTGAAAGGTGTGCGAGAATGACAAAACCGAAATAAATGGGCCTGCTCTGAGTGTGCATCTGTAGATTAGAGGACAACTGGGAGGGGGGAGTTCCCTAGCATTCAGGGTGTCCGTGGTGTTTTGTGGGCTTTCTTCACGAGTGGCCCTCGGAAATTTCTCCCTATGAGAGAATTTCCTTTTGTTTCGAATTTTTACATGAAAAAAAGCCACATTGTACCGCCCCGTGCCGTCCTCTATCATTTTTTAGGTTTTTTCTTAATGTGAGTCCTGTGTGGCTAATAAAGAAACCATTATTATTGTTATTTTTATTATAAGGACGGTGGATTGGCAGTATCATTACAGCGTCGGACGCCATGCTTTGCAGCATAGAGTTACGGCTCTTTATGATCTGAGTTCAAATCCCGCCGAGGTTAACTTTGCCTTTCATCCCTACGAGGTCGATAAAATAAAGTACCAGTCACGCACTGGGGTCGATTTAATCGACTTTTCCCTCCCCCAAAATTGCTGGCCTTGTGACTATATCATTATTATTATAAAACGCAGGTAGATATTTTACATCAAATTTTGGGGTAAAAAAATACGTTTTATACAACGGAAAATATGATCGTTTCATAATTTTTTTCTGGTCTGATATCTATTTCAATTGTATATAGAGTTTTTCAATTTTTAATATTAATCACATTCTAAGTTTTCAACGTCACACATTGCAAATCTTATATAATAGTAAATTTTGAATTATGACGTTGATGTTATCATTTTGGGGCCGTTTCAGATGTAGAATATGACAGATCGAGATAAATAATACAATTCCAGTTTGAAAGATGGTACATTGTATACGTCTGTGAATAAGATATATTCAGAAAACAAAAAGTAAAAGAAAAGTTTTTTCTGAATGGTTCTTAATATGAATGTAATAGGAAGTGGCAGAAATATATAACAAACTAATGCTCCCATGGAAATATCTCTCCCAAAAGTATGTAACATCTGAAAATCTCGACAAATTCAATGTTTGTAAACTATGAAACAGACTGCTGAATTGCAAGTTTGAATAAACAAGAAACGTCGTATGTGACAACAACGCCCCCTATGAGTTTATCAGAGGTTAAGGGCTCAAAGATGATGATATAAGTGGTTTTATTTGTCCATCAATAATCGATGAATATCATAAATCTGATTTCATAATTGGTTAGGTTTGACGTGTCCATAGATAACTGTGAGTTCGATTCTGACATTTTATTGTTTTACATCATACATATTGTTTGAAGAACCCCCACCCCCGTAATTAGATAAGAAGATCAAAATAAGGGAATGTTAACTCCTTTCATCAGGACATTGCAAACGGTATTCTAAAGAGGAAGCGGAGAAGTTTCTTCAACAGAATTGACGGCACAAAGTGAGAAAACGTGATGGATGTCATACATAGACAATAGGGGAGCCCTTATTTTTTCAACCTTCTAAACGTTTAGCTCCCACCCACCTATCTTGTTCCAATTAACAAAGAACCAATCTGTGCAGACTTTCAGCTCAAGCGAACAACTGCAAGGCGACCCTCATCGACCGTGAAATTTTGAAGCTTTCGTCCGGAAAGTCATTTTTTCAGATAAAAATGTATCTTATATAATTTTCTCTTAAATTAAAAACTTGTTCAGACTTATTTTTGGTATTAGAAGGATAAATGACAATAAATATAATGGGGAAGGCAAGTTGCAAAGCTCAGGACAGAGTGCAGGTATAGGGCAAACACCTATTTTTCGCTGTAGGAGCAGTAAAATTTTAACTTTCTGAAAATTACCTATTGCTAAGGGCCACCCTAATATACATATATCCGTATGTGGTTGACAGCTGAGAGAAATGAGTACTTGGTATTGAGTAATATATATACATATATACATATATATATATATATATATATATATATATATATATATATATATATATATATATATATATATATATATATATATATATATATATATATATATATATTATATATATATATATATATATTATATACTCTCCTTACTATCTTTGCTTTCATATTTCTCCTAGCTCCCATTTTCTCATTGTATTTGTATATAAACAAGTACATAGATACAAGGAGAAAGGAAGAGTAAGGAGAAAAGGAGAGCAAGGAGAGCAATGAGAGGAGGAAGGGAAGGGGAGGAATTGGATGATGAGGAGGAGAGGAGCGTATATACATATATATATCAATATGTGGTTATATATTTATGTACAATGTATATATAACCACATATAACAATGTTCAGTGTTCAGTGTTCACATTATGTTTTTGATTCTATAGAAATTATTGTTGTAAATAAAAATGCGTTTCTCTTATAGAAGTTGGGCGCTTTATTAAGAAAACCTAATATTTCTTAAGTTTTTTGTTATTTCAGGAATTTTTCAAATTAACTATTGGTAAATTTGATTTAGAATGTTTTAAAACATTTGCTTGGGTTGCCTGGATGTGTCCACATAAATTTCTCTAAGAAGAAAAAAGAAAAGATAGGGAACCGTATACCGCTTTTGAACAGAATTAATCGTTGCGTATACTATGTTCCAACTTCAAGGTGTTTGAGGGTCGCCTAACAGTTGTTCGATTGAGCTGAAATTTTGCACATCCCGTTGTTTTGTTGATTAAAACAGGATTAGGGGGTATCTATAAGGGCCACCCTAATAGACAACCTGAAACAGGATACTGGCCAGAAATATCTCCATGAACTTGGCAATGACGACAAGGGAAATGTGGAAAACGGAAAAAAATGTGTAAAAATACATATCCATCTATAAACAATGATTTGTATTTTAACGTTGATATTGTTGAATAATTACTTTATGCATATATTATACACGAAGGTTAATAAACAGCAGCCATTTTGTCATCCTTTAAGTTTGTGCAAAGGTAATCTTATATAAGAAGATATTCGAAAGTATTGACTTTATTTCTCTCTTCACCCTTCTTCAAATAGAATGGATTGAATGTCTGATTGAATCTGTTCCTGAAGTATGTTGAAATAAATATTCCACGAAAGGTAAATGAACGGTCTTTCTTACACAATCATCACACTAATGAGCTAAACTTCGAAATGATAATGGCATTGCATTGGAATTACCTTACAGCGAGTGGTATCTATTACAGCACGCTCACCGGGAATAGGAGATAAGCGCAAAGATTCTGCCACTCAATAAAGATTTATATGTTTACTCCAACTCTATGTAAATATACACAGCACTTGATGACGAACATTAATAAAGGTTATTTAAATATACGTAACAAATAATGACTTTGATAGTATGAACATATTTTAATTGATACTTTATATATCAGTTAATATGATCGTAAATTTACGACAAAATAGTTTCATATCTAATGATATATTATTGCCATTGTCATCATGTTTTTAACAATGATATGCAACATTCTACAGTGCCGTAAGGTGTGTCTGTAACAACTTCTTTGAGTGGAGTCCAATTGTGTTTGTATGCTGCATTTATTTGACTTTGTTATGCGGTGTGTTTTGTTGTTTCTAGTGTTTCTCTGGCACAGACAGAATATTTACCACAAAGCAGTCGATCAAACGCTTTACCAATTCGGCCAATCTACTGTCACTGAACTGATGGGACGAATGAAGTTGTTTCAACTAGTTTTTTCATTGCAGACACACTCTGACTGATGTAACTCTTGGCAGAAATGTAACCGGAGGGTTAGATTTGCATTCGGAATGCACAGAATTAGAACAAATACCGCTAACCCATCTCCCATGAGCTGGTGCTTTGTTTATTGATATCCCCCGCCCCTAAAGAATGAAAGACAAAGTTGACCAGAGTGGGACTTGAACGCAGACTGTAGGAAGTAGGAACAAATACCGAGTCATTTAATCCGAGGCTCTGACAGTTCTATCAATTTGCCGGTATAACAATGTTTTAACCAATTTGTCCGCCGAGTGCAGCTGAGACACGCCGCCAAAACTAGTGTGTAGAGTCCCCCCACCTTGCCCTCCATTATTTAACCCTCCCTCCACCGTTGAATAAAGTTATTGCGCTGTTGAATAAAGTTATTACTTAGCACCCCACAAAAAACCCCGAGAAAAACCTACGATTATACGAACGAAGTGTTTGACGAAGCTTTCAGCAGAAAGTCTCGTCAATAAATGAATAAATATATTTGAATTCAATTACTTTCCTTCTGTGATTTATCTCATGATTATATTCCTTCATTCTTTTACTAGTTTCAGTTATTAGACTGCGGCCAAGCTGGGGCACCGTCATGAGGAGATTTAGTCGATCATATCGACCCCAGAACTTCTTTTTTTCAAGTCTTATTTTATCAATCTCTATTTGCAGAATCACTAAGTTCCAACACACACACACACACACACACACACACACACACACACACACACACACACACACGCACACGCACACGCACACGCACACGCACACACACATACACACATACACACTCACACACACACACACACACACACACACACACACACACACACATATATATGTATGTAAAAGTAATAACAAAAATAACAAAACAAACAGCACAGTACATAGAAGAAATATATTAGTTTAACACTTAAATTAGCATAAAGAGAGTCATAACATTTCGGACACTAGTCCTTCATCAGAAGATAGAGTTAGAAATAAAAGATAAATAGAAAATAAAGAACGATGAGAGGATGGAACTGGAAAAATGAGAAAAAAAACACACGTGCGTATTTAGTCAGACATCTTATATATATACGAATGGGTTCTGCACACTTTCCGTCTAACAAATTTCACAAGGTATTAGTTTATCTGAGGATATATTAAACCCAACCAAATGGTTGCCAAAAGAACTTCTTAACCACACAGCCACGCATCTCTCTATATCCTGAAATTTATAAGCTAAACTTTTACCGTAATTGAAATAATCTTTCATAAATATATTCTGCCAAATTCAAAACACTTCGAATTTTATTCATGTCTAGACAAATATTGCATCCCCGGGAAAGGAAACGAAATATATTCCCTTGGGAATGAAGCTGTCATTCACCATGGCCTTTCTCAGTCACTTTCCCATTTTCATATGATTAATAATAATAACAAAATCATCATCATCACCACCACCACCACCATTGCCGACATCGTTGTCAACATAATCATCAACATTTTTAACCCCCCTCCTCACCATCACCACCAGTACCTCCATTGTCATCGTCATTGCCATTATTTTCACTTTAACCCATCATCATCATCATCACCATCATCTTGTTTGTGATATAAATAATATTCGAATTTAAAAAAAATGTTTTATTCTACAATATATTTAAAAATAATGATAAGAATATCTTATTTGTTCTTTAATGTGATTTCTTTCTGTTTTAGTTTTTGCACAGATGATTGAAATTCCGAATGACTGTTGAAATGTATATTATAGATACTAAATAAAAGAACATGGTGAGTGTACTTTTCATTTGGCACAAATATAATAATAGACAAATTGGTTGTGTAAACAAGAATCTATTCTAAATATAAACCTGTATACATGTGCATATAATTATAACAAATTGGATGAAACCGCCTCCAATACAAACCCTGCTGGAAAACTACCAAATACGATTGGCAGGCCATGTCATCCGCATGGACAAAATGCGCTTATCAAAGCAACTCCTCAACAGTGAATTTGCTATTGGGAAGAAAAGGAAAACTGGTGACCAGAAAAAAATACACTGCATGGGTAGTCTGAAGGTAAGACTGAAAATCCTGAGTATTGACACCCAATCCTGAGAATAGGCCTTAATAGCTCACCTGTATAAAGGGGCAAAATGTTAGTAGGAGGGACACATACAGACAGCGGAAATCAAACGACAGTTCCGCAAAGACCGCGTACATTTCACACCAAATGAAGTCAGAAAGCCTATGTGCCTGATGTACGGCCATTATTTCGGTGTCAGAATCGGATGCACCGGTTATCTATGGACACATCAAACCTAACCAATCAAGAAATCAAATTTATGGTATTCATCGATTATCGACGGACGAATAACATCACATTTCATTATCCTTGAGTCCTTAACCTCTGATAGATTCATAAGGGCGCTGTCATAACATACAGCGTTCCTTGGTTATTTAAACTTGGCGGGGCCCCCTCCTCTCCAGCTGATTTATTCCAGAGAGAAAGAGAGAGATAAGGAAAGAATGGTTTCTCATATAGGCACAAGGCCAGCAATTTTGGGGGAGGGGAAATCGATTAAATTGACCCCAGTGCATGACTGGTACTTTATTTTATCGACCCCATAAGGATGAAAGGCAAACTTAACCTCGGCGGGATTTGAACTCAGATCATAAAGGGCCGTAACTCTATGCTACAAAGCATGGCGTCCGACCATCTACCGATACTGCCAATCCACGGCCCTTGGAGATAAGGAAAGAATGAAAATGAGAAGCAAACTCGACCCCAGTATTTGACTGGTACTTTATTTATCTGCCCCAAAAGAATGAATAGCTAAGTTGATCTCGGTGTGATTTGAATTCAGAGCGCAGAGAACCGATAAAATAACAAGAAGCATTTTAATTCGATGCTTGAACGGCTCTATCAATTCGCAGACAACTGCTAGAGCTACGGTCACTGTAAATTAATAACGTGGACGCAGTGGTTAGAGCATTGGGTTTGCAATCGAAAGGTTGTGAGTTCAATTCTCGGACCGGGTGATGTGTTGTTTCCTTGAGCAAGACACTTTATTTAACGTTGCTCCAGTTTACTCAGCTGTAGAAATGAGATGATAGGACTGGGGACCCTATCATTAAATCACCCAAGACACCTCCAACGAGATATACATTGGAGGAGGCCAGCTAAACCTGCATAGGTGTGAGCTGTAACAACTACCAAATTTTGCCCACATACGTCTACCAATTTTTGCCCACAAGGCATTAGTTAACTGGAAGCTATATTAGAAGGCCCCAGTCAAAGGTGCCACGATATGGGACTGAACCTGAAACAACATAGTTACGAAGCGAACACTTTAAGCACACTGCCATGTTTGTGCTTATAGCATTTCTTTATTTTCTAAGGATGAATTGTGTGTAATTTAGCAGAAAAGCGATATATGTTGGAGTAAGTTCTATTGAAGTAACTTGGCACCAGAACAGTAAGTTTGAATGACATCTGTTAAGAAATATTTAGACAAGAGTAAAGTGTAAAATAAACTCCTTTGTGTCAAATGTAAAGAAATGGAAACTCTGAAAGCTCGTCGGAGAAATTGTGCCCCTAAATCAAGATTTTCACTCAGTATCACGCAGAATCTCACCAAGAATTTACGTTAAGAGTACACGTATTTTTCGAATACTGAAACCCTGACACGTAAATATAGGAGTCCGATGGTCGAACGACTGTGAAAATCATCGTTGAAATCAACGGAGGACCCAACATTGTCAAATTAAAAGCGATCCCAGTAAAATTCTACTGAAATATCACAGAATAACAGAAAATACATGATATGTACGGAAACGAGTGGTTACTGACTAAAGAACAGAAATATGCACGCAATGAAACACACAAGTAGAGTATATGTTATCTCTTTCTCTTAATTTCGAGTATATTTTTGACCGGCCACCTTCCTGGTGGCAAGGTTGTAAAAGAAAAGAAATTGTCATCCCTTGAATCGCAAGAATGTTTTGCAAATTTTGAAGGTGCCAGCTATCGCAGCCATTTGTAGACTATGAATTAGGGAGCTGCGCTCTTTGTCCGCAAATCCAAGTTCAGTTATACATTGGTCCAAGCGGGTTGGTATATAACCCGTAGCTCCAATAATGATGGGTAAGAAGCTAAAGGTGTATCTTGGATACTCGATTTGTAAACTCCTCATCAATGGTCTGTAGATGTCCTCCTGCTCCTGTATTTTTCTGACAACGTTTACATCAAGTGGGCAGCTGATCTCCACAACAGAACACGTTTTCAATGTGTGGTTTCAAACAACAATATCAGGCCGGTTGTGCTTTAATTTGGTGGCAGTTTTTATTTTCAGGTTCCACCAGTATTCCTTAGTGCCATCTGTCTCAATATATTCTTCCTCGTTTGTTTTTAATTTTGTTTTCCGAAGTGCGTTCCAGATGGTTCTAGCTATCACATCGTGTCTCATGGGGAGGTAGTAGCGAGATGACATTCTTTCGCAGCTGGCAACAATGTGACTTACATCTTCGATTTTTTTTTTTACATAGCCTGCATTTATTGTCAGCTGATGGCCCTCCTCTTTTGTGCAGCAGATATTTGGTAGGGAGTTCTTGTTCCTGTATTGCATAGAGATATCCCTCAAGGTGTGATGTCATAAACTTGTCGGAACTCCATGCCAGGCTTTTTGAGTGGTTTATCCCCTCTATGGTCTGTGTTTTACGTCTCAAGTATCCGTGCACAACTTTTTCTCTAAATTGGTCAATTTTTTCATCTTGTTTGAACATTGAATAGGATCTTCTGATTTCACTGGGTGAGAGATTTATATCAGGCTTTATTCCATATCTCTCCTCCAGATCAGTGGCTATCCTAATGATATGTTTTTCTTCATGCCAACTTTTTTCCTCTGTTGAAGATGTTGCTTCAGTGTTACTATCCGGGTCTCATATGATGTTAATATGGATTTTAGACCCCGGCCACGTTCCTTGCGTGAGAAGTATAGCCTATCCACATCACCATTGATGTTAAAGTTCCCAGTAACACTGAGAAGTTTTCGAGTTCTAACATCCATCTCACTTAGTTCTTGCAATGACCAGTTCAGCAGGCCAAATGTTGGCGTTAGAATTGGCACAGCATAAGTATTGAGGGCAATGTAGTTGTTGTACGCTGACAGTTCCGATGACCATATTTTCTTTACTCTTCTGAGGTATTCAGTTCTGGTTCTCTCCTTATTTATGGGTCCATCATATCTGACATTCTCATCCTGTCCAAGATATCTATAGTTGTCAACTGACTGTAGAGGTTGTATTGTCAGGCCGTTCATCTCTAGATTTCTAGAGGAAGGCACAGCTCTTCCACGTTTTACTGCCAAATATGCACACTTGGACTCACCAAATTTCATTTTGATGTCTGTTGAAAATTGTGTAATGAGGTCCAATTTTTTCTTCATGTCATTGATATTTGGCCCATACAACTTCAGGTCATCAACAAAGAAAAGATGGGAGATACTTCTGGACCCACTTCTTTGTCCACCTTGTTTCTTGAGTAGGTAAGATAGTGGATTTAGTGAGAGAACGAAGAGTAGCACTGACAAGCTATCACCCTGAAAGATGCCCTTCTGGTAATGTATCTTATCAGTCTTAACTTGCTCCTTCTCACCTCTAAGGATCAAATTGGTGTACCAGTTCTTGGTCAGACGTTCAAAAGCAGCTACCAGTGGTTGTGGGACTTTGGCTAACTGTAAAGCCTTAATAATCCACCCATGAGGTACACTATCAAATGCTTTTTGATGGTCCAGCCACACCACAGTCATGTTTCTGCGATTCTTTGTTGTTTTTTCTTGAATCATTTTATTAGTTAGTAGGTGATCTATGCACCCCCCTCTTTCCACCAGCTTGCTCAGGTGTTATAATGTTGTTGGTAGCACAGTGATCCTGTAAGAACAGGTTAAGGCACCCAGTATATAATTTATACATGATGTTTTGGCAGGCTATTGGGCGGTAATTTTTAGCAAGGGTGGTTTGGCTATTTTTGGGAATGAGGAGAGTAGTGGCAGTTGATAACCATCTGGGCAGTTCTTGTGTGCCTTTAATGGTTTCTGTAAACAGCCGTATGAGATCTTGCCGATAGAAAGTGAAATTCTTCAACCAGTATCCTGTTATGAGGTCTGGGCCTGGTGATTTCCTATTCGACATTTTCTGTAGAGCTGTTTCCAGTATTGACCCATCTATGTCATATTGTTTTGTAGTCCTGTTCCAGTTCTTTTAGCCATTTAGTTTGTCTGTTGAATCCGTCATCCGTTTTCCATACATATCTCCAGTAGCTCTCAACCTGTTATTTTGAAGGGGTGTCATTTACAGAGATTGAGCTTTTGGCACCGAAGCTGCGATAAACTGATTTAGGATCTCTGGCAAACAATCTATTTAGCACTTGTCGTTTATGTGCTGTTGACTTATATTTTAGTCTTTCTGTTGTAGCTGTGAGTTGTTGTTTCAACTGGTGTAATTTGGAGTTTAAAGTTTTAAATTTTGTATCTCCAAATCGTCTCTCTAATTTTTTTTTTACGTCTTGCTGGTGTCGAGTGAAGTTGCTCTCTATGTTGCATTTCATAATGACTGCGATTTGTGAGATACTTCGTCTCAGCGACAAAATTTTGCTTTTTAAATTTCGCATCCATGCTGGTTCAGGCTTTCTGTTTGTTATCTTGATTGCGTGGCTTTAGATGTTTTTTTTTATATGATAGCAATGTGACAGCTGAAACATATAACAAAAATGTTAAGCATTTCAAATGTCGTTTCTACACCTTTAGATCGTATAGCCTTCAGATAATTGTCAGCTATTTCGTTCACCGCTTCCAATTCCAATTTAGTGGGTTCTTTACTGATTCTGGTGTTGTATGGTCTGTCACTCACATTAAGGCTGTGTATCTCTTGAAACATATCATCCCATATCACTTATAAGGTGTCCACAAGTTTTTGATGTTCTGTTTGTACAGTAGAGTTATGAATTTCAGCCTCGTTGTTGATGTGGTGACAATTACTACTAGAATTAGCTGACCATTCTCGCTGTTCTTCAGTGGAAGTGGGATGGATTTCAGCAAAATTGTTGGTGAGCTGTTCACTGTTAGATTTAGCTGGCGATTCTTTTTGTCTGTCAGTGGAGGTGGGGTGGTTGTCTACAAGGGATGTATTTGTAGTATCACTCAATTCCGTTAGATGTATCAATTTACATCTAATGATACGTTTTGCCTGTTCATTTAAATGCTTTGGAGAAAAGTCTAATTCTGGGTGTTTAGAGTTCCATAAAGTTTTTAGTCTTTGCATAAAACCGAACTTTTGGGGTTCAGATTGTTTGTATGCTGCATATAATACTTTGTTAAGCTCGTAGCTCCACTGTATACAACGGTTGTAGTTGCGATTTGGTCGAAGGAGACTTATACGTTTTGCCATGAGTTCGTCTATTCACTAATATTTTGTATTTATTTTTCAAAATAGTCGATGATCTTCTTTAAAAGTTTCGACAAAGTTCTGTCAGAATCAAATTTAAAGTTATACACAGCTTGGGTAATATTTCTTTTCAGTTAGTTTTTAATTCTACAACTGTGTTTTAAACGTTGTTTTTGAATTGTTTGAATCGAGAACAAAAAAAACCCGCTACTTAGTACTGTAT
>OZ024743.1:46243116-46248116 GCA_964016885.1 Eledone cirrhosa | reverse complement strand
TGGGGTTGATGAAGCAGTTTGTGAAGTTTCTCAACCAAGAATCAGCCGCTTTTAAGTACCTTCTTGAGTTCTTCCCCAAGTTATCTGAGGCCAAAATCAAAGGTGGAATTTTTGTTGGACATCAGATAAAGAAGGTGTTTGAGTCTACCGAATTCTCCAATAAGCTCAATAGGATTGAGAGAACAGCATGGAACTGTTTCAAGGCAGTTGTTAAGGGCTTCCTGGGCAACTACAGAGCTGAAAACTACTAGCAGCTGGTGCAGGATCGGATAAGGGCTTTTGGCGCCATGGGATGCAGGATGTCGCTTAAACTCCATATGATGGACGCTCACCTAGAAAAATTCAAGGACAATATGGGCCCCTACTCAGAAGAACAAGGCGAACGATCCACCAAGATGTGAAAGAGATAGAGCGGAGGTACCAGGGCCATTACAATGAAAAAATGATGGGGGACTATATCTGGGGGCAAGTGCGGGAATGCGACCTGGACTACAACCGCAAATCCAGGAAATCCAGTCATTTCTGACGTATAAGTTGCTTTATAAGTGTTATTTGTTTTTACTTGTTTGCTTTTGATAAGCTTGTGTAATAAAATAAATATATACTCTGTTGATTTAATTATATGAACTGATAAATTTTAAAAAAATGTGTTTTTTCTTGAAAAATATGAAAACTTCGAAATATCAAACTCCTGACCACAAACCCAAACTTCTGATTAAATAATAGTGTTTAAAAAAAATAATAATGGGATATAACAAACCATGAAATGACACTTAGAACTGGGGAACAAAAAATGTTACACGGTGTTATTTAAAGATCATTTTTAAATGAACATGATTTTAAAAAAAATTAAAAATTAAACACGACCTCGTATATATATAAAAGTGTTGTACAAGAGCGTCGGATTGAGGGATTGTTAGATTCGGACGGGTTATTTTGCAGTATCTGTTCCGATTTGCAGTTTGAGTTCAAACCCCACTCCCTATCATAAATAACGAGCTATGACTAGAAAAATCCATTGCACTTGGACAATTTTCGATAATGTTTCTGATATTCCGTATTTCCTGGCGTCGAAGACGCTACTTTTTTCCTAAAATAAGTCTAAAAAAAATCTACCATGTATTCTGGAGGCCGAAGGTTGTTTATTGTTTTTCTAAATTTTTGGTTGTCAAAATTAGGGTGTGTCCTCGAGGACGAAGCGTCGGGAAATACGGTAATCCTTTTCAATTTAGTCATCACAACAGACTTTGGATGATGTGATAAAATGATCTACTAATATATAATTGTTTCTACTTTTGGCACAAGGCCAGCAATTACTCAGTGCATTACTGGTACTTTATTTTATCGACCCCCGTAAGGATGAAAGGCAAAGTTAACCTCGACGGGATTTGAACTCAGAATGGCTAGGGTCGTAACTCTATGCTGCAAAGCATGGTGTCCGACCCTCTACCAATACTGCCAATCCACATATAATACTCTTGTGTATTTGTCCACCACAAGAGATGACTGAGGAAGAAAGGGGTGATAACGTCGACTGAGGAAGGAAGGGGTGACAGCCTCTGATATTCGCTACACCAGTGTGTGTATATGTATAGCGAATTGGCCACACACGTTGGCTGTTATGATTACATGAATGTTTGTATGTGTGTATGTCAGTGTTTGTGTAAATTATATTTATATATAATTGTTTCTACTTTAGGCACAAGGCCAGCAATTACCCAGTGCATTACTGGTACTTTATTTTATCGACCCCGTAAGGATGAAAGGCAAAGTTAACCTCGGCGGGATTTGAACTCAGATCGTAAAGGGACGTAACTATGCTGGAAAGCATGGCGTCCGACCCTCTGCCAATACTGCCAATCCACCGCCCTATATATAATATTTGTGTGAGTGTATATGTGTTTATGTGCGTTTATTTAGAAAGATACATAGACAACAGAATTACAAACACACGAATCTACACACACATATATCTAAACAGACACATTTAGAAAAAATAATTATTACATATACACACATCTATGTGATGACTGAGGAAGGAGGAGGGGATGAGAAACTATAGAAGTCCAGCGTTCTAAGATTCGTCACAGCTGTGTGTATGTGTAGCGATTTGCCTACACTCATTGACTGTGTTTATGTTTGTATCACTTGTGTGAGTGAACGCGAAGGAACCAGCCAACCAACCAACAAACAAACAAACATCGCTTTTTTATATTATGTATACATATTACAATTAGCCGTCATTTTTGACGGCACGGGGCCAGCTAGCTATTAATAAAGTTTGAAAATCTAAGCGTCCCAAACGTAGAAAAGGACTGTAATAACAGCTAGTCACTATAAACAATAGCTGAAAAATCGGTTAAAATACCCTTAGATGCAGAATAAAGGCAACAGAAGTATCTACGAGAAGATGAACCCCGTATCCTTCGGTATTTGAGAAATACGGAGTTCGATTCTTCGTAGGCGCTTCTGTCCAGCCCCCATCATTTCTAAGGGTATTTTACCCGATTTTCAGTTATTATTTATAGTGATCGGCGGTTAATGCAAGGATTTTCTACATTTGGAATGCTCACAAGTTCTATTTCCAAAAGTCTCCCAGCATTCCATAAATGGTAACATTGATTAAGATGATGTTTTACTTAAATAAAGAAATAAAAATCTAACATTAAAAAGAAAATTATTCTTTGTAAAATTCTTCTTAAATTTTATGGCGTTATTGATATTGTCAATAATTGCATTATGCTAATTAAATATTTCGTTTTTATGTTTGCATAATATATTTTTTTTCTTTTATTCAGAATTAATTTAAATTGAATTAATCAAATTGAAATAATCAACATTTAATAATCAAGATGGACTTGTGTTTAAAGAAAGTGACACATTTCTATATAAATTAATAACAAAATTACCCAATAGGGGGAGTGCACCTCCCAGGGGCAACCCCACATATCCCAAATCACTCTAATCTCCAAGAGCAAGATCGAAAGGTGTACCTCCCCTCTCGAAATTCTCCAGCCTACAGAAGTATGATCAGAGTAGCCCTATTCACTCGGGCCATCCTCAACACATTCACCCATCTTTCAACAAATATACTGGAAGTGGGGCACTTCTCTCCCTACTCTTACTTTCCTTTTCTATTCCTATCTGCTAACGTAATACAAAATCTAAATATGATCTAGGTGACCCTGTGAGATTAATCAAGGTCCACACTGGCGCATTCTGGAAATCTAGTCGGTACCTGTCAGACAGTTGGAATTGACTGATCCGGTTCTTGAGGCTTTTACACCCCCCACTTCTACCATCTACTACCATACAGTTCTAACGTACGTCGATGATGCTGTTCCAGTCCCCTGGCAACTGTAAAGAGCGAGACGTGCCCAGAAAGGCTTCCAGACGCCTGAAGAAATCCGGCCGTTCTTCCCAAGTATAAAAGCATCATTGCTTTCAGAACCAGGACCACCAACTTACCGTCAAGGTACTTTTGGAGGTCGGGTGGTGTGACCTTCATATTTGGCGGGGTCTCTTTTGGGAACCACTTTAAAAGCCTACTCGTGACATGGATCCCCATATCAAGGAGGTAACTGCCCCTAATGTTTTTATATATGTCTGGTACCCTCATAAGTGCCTGTGGCTCTTTGAAGGTGCTGGCGGCAAAGATCTCCTCTCTCTCAATCTCTTTGCTTCATGCTATGGCGGCCATCATTTCTTTGTTGGCCCTTCTTACAGGCACGAAGTTTGGTGTCTGTGTGGTGGGTTGTTATACTAGTGAGTGTTTGTGTTTGCCTGGTTGTGCTGCTTGTGGTAGCGGTGGTAGTGTTAGTGGAGTTTGATCTGTTATGGATGTGTTCGTTGTGTGAAGTGTCTGATTTTTCTGTTGGGTGGCTGTGATGCAGTTGTTTTTGTATTGAGTTTTCGTTTTTGTTTTTTTTTGGTTTTTGGAGTCTCCCTCATCTTCACTTCGAGAGGTCGAGGTATCTGTTTCAGATATTAGTAGGATGTGTTTGTTTTTGTGTTTAGAGGAAACGGAGAGAAAGAGGCTGAGAGAAATATTTCCCGGGATATTGTTGGTGGTGGTGGTTCAATTGCTATCGTTGCTGCTGCGACTGGTATTGTTGGTGGCGCAGATACTGTTGTTGTTGTTGAGGTTCCGGTGTCGGCTGCAAGAGGACCCTGTGGTTTCCTGTCTTAGTTGAAGGCAAAATTCTCTTAGGTGTCCAGTTAACCCGTAAAAATGACAACGGAGCCACTTGTTCTCAACTAAGACCCTTAGCTCAACGCCATCCGGAAGGTGAATTAAGTTTGTGATCTTTTCAATCTTCTCTGGTCTGATCTGGAGAGGAATCTCCAGACTGATCCCAGACCAGTCTCCCCCTGGGTCCTCTTTAGATTAAAGAACGCTTCGCTTTCCCCTGACACTATGCATGCTAGGATCCACCAGATGTCTATTTCTGTCGGAATCCCATCAATGTGGATTTTCAATGTTCTTATGTGAGAGGGAAACAATATAAGCCGGTACGTTTTGTAGGGGACCCCAGGCTACTTTTTTGCAAGAGCCTCGCTATTGAAGAGTACCGAGATGCTCACAAATTGTTTTGACGCTTGCCACGTATTGGATGGCCAGCATCAAACCCTTAAGTTCTGCCTCCACCTGGGATGGCAGGGCCAGCGCCGGCTTTCTGGACTTAATGCCGATACATCTATATATTAAAGCTTCCCTCTCTGTTGCTGCCAACACCTCTGGCGGAACACTTATGTTGGCCCAGGTTTTAGCGACTTTTACTAGTTTGGTTGCCTCAGTCAAACATTTTTCTCTCCTAATTAAATATTTCTGTGGTTTTCGTAGCCGTAATTGTGAATGTGACTTTGTTGTTGTTTATCGTCGTTGCCTTTGCTGCTGTTATTGTCTTGTCTGTTTAAGTTGTTTCTACTGCTGTTGTTGTCATTGCTGCTGCTGCTGTTTTTGTTGCCGTTACCGGTGTTGTTGTTGTTGTTGTTGTTGT
>OZ024743.1:46235616-46238116 GCA_964016885.1 Eledone cirrhosa | reverse complement strand
TTTCCTCGTTACTACAATCTAGGAACGTAACGAATGCAGTTCTTTAGATAACTTTGCACTAATGACTTTTGAGTGTTTCACATGTTTTGTCGGGTGTTAGATAAAATGCATTGCGGTATTCATCCTCTGCACTTTGAGTTCAAATCCCACTGAGGCCAACGTTGTACTGGGGTCGATTCTTCTTCTTCTTCTTCTTCTTCTTCTTCTTCTTCTTCTTCTTCTTCTTCTTCTTCTTCTTCCTGAGAGAGTCGTGAGACAGAGTCCTCAAACACTCCTTTCAGTGGGTCCTATCAGAAGTAACTGTCTCCGGTTGGATCTCCAACAGAGACCAGCCAAGCTCATGGATATTATCCAACCATCTTGCTCGGGGTCTACCACTGGGTCTCCTGTCGTTTGATTTTGCCCGTAAAATCTGCCTTGCGATCCTTTCCTAATCACATACTCGTAGTTTCGGAACATTGATGTCTCAATTTGGAGAAGTAGCAGCTTTACCTGGAATTTCAATTAATACTCGTTGAAACATACTCTTAATCATTGTATTTTCAATAACATTAATCGATATTTAGATTTTTGGAGTATTGGTTTATCTCACTGGAACCTGACTTCATCTTTGCAGGGTGGAAGTTCATTTGAGTAATAGTGGTTTCTTATATAGGCACAAGGCCAGCAATTTTTTGGGAAGGGAAAGTCGATTAAATCCGACCCCAGTGCGTGACTGGTACTTTATTTTATCGACCCCGTAAGGATGAAAGCAAAGTTAACCTCGGCGGGATTTGAACTCAGATCATAAAGGGCCGTAACTCTATGCTACAAAGCATGGTGTCCGACTCTCTATCGATACTGCCAATCCACCGCCCTCTCATTTGAGTAATAGTAAATCTAATTCCACTTTTACTGATGTTAAGTGAGAGTAGATGCCAGTAGATGGCAAGGTTAACCCACAGATACTGCTAGTACTATATTTTAATGGAGTTAACAGAATCAATGTGAAATGAAGTGTTTTGCTCAAGATTAGAACTCTCCGCCTGGAGCCGGGAATTTGAAATAACGACTTTACCATCGTAAACACAACATTCTACCTAAAGACCTAGACTACGCGATTTAACTACTGGGTGTTTTATGGGTAATGGAATGAGACTGTTTTACATTCCGGCTTACCAACAATAAACTATCTTACACTAAAGTGCTCACACTTTGCTACTTTATATTAATTATGTTAAAATCGTAAATTCAAAGTAAAAATTGTAATATTAATTATGCATCCATCTGCGCATTTAATTTCACGAGAAATATTACTTTTCTTTGTAGCACTCGTATTTCAAATGTAATAATTAATAAACCTACAGAGAGAGTTGTTGAGTAAATCGATTTCATTTTATTAATGATTTCTTAACTTTCCTAACGTTTAACATAGCAAGAATGGAAAACACAAAAATGTGTTATAATTATTTTATCTTAATCCATTTTTTCCAGTAACGTAATGCAATCTTCATTTAATATTTATGTTAAAAGCCGTACTGACCGTCATTGGATTGGCAGGAGAGGGTCGGATGCCATGCTTTGCAGGAAAGAGTTACGTCTCTTTACGGACTGAGTTCAAATCCCGCCAAGGTTAACTTTGCCTTTCATCCTTACGGGGTCGATAAAATAAAGTACCAGTAATTCACTGGGATAATTGCTGGCCTTGTGCCCAAAGTAGAAACAATTATTTTATATTTTCCCGGGCGGTGGATTGGCAGTATCGGTAGAGGGTCAGACGCCATACTTTGCAGCATAGTTACGTCTCTTTACGGACTGAGTTCAAATCCCGCCGAGGTTAACTTTGCCTTTCATCCTTACGTGGTCGATAAAATAAAGTACCAGTAATTCACTGGGATAATTGCTGGCCTTGTGCCAAAAGTAGAAACAATTATTTTATAATACTTCAGGAAAGAATTTGATGGCTGGTAATTGATGTAGGGGGATAGGGGAAAAGCCGAGAAAATACAAATAGCAAAGTGTCAGTTATATATATATATATATATATATATATATATATATATATATATATATATAACGAAGGAAGTGTGGTAAGAAACCAGGTGGACCATAACGCACCAGAGTACTCAATACTTTGGGTAGTAGAGTGGGTAATAGGAAAAGGTTCAGGACCCCGACGGCACGCTCAGGCCGTTTCGACTGCTATTTATCAGAGAAATAGCAGTCGAAACGGCTTGAGCTCTGCCGTCGGGATCCTGAACCTTTTCCTATGTATATATATATATCAAAGGTATATATTGAGTTAGAAACTCAAAATAGTCTCTTACAATTAAATACTTCAAAAAAAGAGGTTTTTCTGAGCCGTGTAATATAATTGAATATAAAAGAGAGATAAACACAGATATAAACATATATGTGTTCAATTGGTAAGGAACCAGATTCGCTAGGGTGAAAGAAATGCTAACAATTAACAATAGGGTTTGCCAAACTCAATTTAAAACAATAAATCAAGAAAAGAAAT
>OZ024743.1:46180616-46230616 GCA_964016885.1 Eledone cirrhosa | reverse complement strand
TCAGACCTTTATTAGCTGGCAGGAGGTTGTATATTTTGTCGTTCCTGGGACGTTTAGCCCTAGGAAGGGAAAATGCTTCTCTGATGAGCTTTGGTTTTCCATCATAAATCCATCGGATTTATGAGGTTTTACAAAGCGAAACTGATCAGTAAGGGCCACTAGAAGAGGTAAATATTTATATTATATTTTTTAATGTATTTTGAAAAATTGATTGAATTTTACTTGTTCTGCTTATCTTAATATTAAAGTTCTGGTGTATCAAATTAACACCATTGAACAACCTTGAATCATAGACAACCTATGTATTTCTAGGGGTACCTAGTATCCCTGGACATATTAACTTCTACCTTTTTCTCCGTCCGTTGAGAACAAATCTGTTGCTCTACTTGGCTGCTATTTTTTTTTTAGTAGTAATTGTAGACAGCAAGTCTTTGATTTTCCCGCTTTTACTTCGGTCCAGTTTACATACGGGTCACTTTTACGACCTTTCAGACCTTTATTAGCTGGCAGGAGGTTGTATATTTTGTCGTTCCTGGGACGTTTAGCCCTAGGAAGGGAAAATGCTTCTCTGATGAGCTTTGGTTTTCCATCATAAATCCATCGGATTTATGAGGTTTTACAAAGCGAAACTGATCAGTAAGGGCCACTAGAAGAGGTAAATATTTATATTATATTTTTTAATGTATTTTGAAAAATTGATTGAATTTTACTTGTTCTGCTTATCTTAATATTAAAGTTCTGGTGTATCAAATTAACACCATTGAACAACCTTGAATCATAGACAACCTATGTATTTCTAGGGGTACCTAGTATCCCTGGACATATTAACTTCTACCTTTTTCTCCGTCCGTTGAGAACAAATCTGTTGCTCTACTTGGCTGCTATTTTTTTAGTAGTAATTGTAGACAGCAAGTCTTTGATTTTCCCGCTTTTACTTCGGTCCAGTTTACATACGGGTTACTTTTACGACCTTTCAGACCTTTATTAGCTGGCAGGAGGTTGTATATTTTGTCGTTCCTGGGACGTTTAGCCCTAGGAAGGGAAAATGCTTCTCTGATGAGCTTTGGTTTTCCATCATAAATCCATCGGATTTATGAGGTTTTACAAAGCGAAACTGATCAGTAAGGGCCACTAGAAGAGGTAAATATTTATATTATATTTTTTAATGTATTTTGAAAAATTGATTGAATTTTACTTGTTCTGCTTATCTTAATATATATATATATATATATATATATATATATATATATATATATATATATATATATATATATATATATATATATATATATATATATATGTATATATATATATATATATATATATATATATATATATATATATATATATATATATGTATATATATATATATATATATATATATATATATATATATATATATATATATATATATATATATATATATATGTATATATATATATATATATATATATATATATATATATAGAGAGAGAGAGAGAGAGAAACAGAGAAATATATATATATATATATATATATATATATCTATATATATATATATATAAGTATTGAAGTTTCCGTTGAAAACACAAAAAGTCATAGGAGTGAAGAGTGCTCTATGTAAGTACCAGAGCAAAATTTAATGTATAAAAAACAATACAATATAATTACCTCATTACCAGAGGTTTCCCGAATAAGGCGAATACGAAAGAAACGTCTTCATTCGTTCGTCGGACGAGGCAATATAAAACATAGCTAAATATTTGGAAAGTCTCCTCAAGAAATGCAAAAAAAATTATATAAATATAGATAATACAATAGACATATAAAATATATAAAGTTTTTTAAAGAAATATAGTTAGGTGTGTGTATATGTATGTATATACACTCACAGATGTACATATGTATGTATGTACAAATGTGTGTGTATAGTGAAAATGTGTGCGTAAATATATGTATGAGGGCAAGTATATCTGTGTATATGTAACTACAGACACAGACATGATATTAGTGTCCGGTTGACAGGTATACAGAAAAACAGGGTATTAGATACATTATAAGAATATGAAGGCACGCGTATAAACACACACACACGCGCGTACACTTATATGCGGAAGAAAAAGAGGTAAGAGAGTGTAATAGTAAAAAGAAAGTATCATTCTCGATATATTTATAAAAATGGAACAATAATTTAGAAAGAAAAAATTGCAAAGTAAAGAAAGAAAACAAACAAGGTACACGCGTACATACACACATATATCTATAAGAAACGTATATCTATAAAAAATATATATATACACGCAAAACGTGCAGACAAAAGCGTATGCAAGTATACATACACACACAGGATGCACATATATATATACATACACCTCGCCCCATGTATATCTAATCACGCGTACGTACGCGACTGTATACACACACACATACACACACATAAATATATACATACATATAAACATACGCACAATTACACATCCATACATTCAGTACGTACGTACACACACACACACACACACACACACACACACACACATACATACATTCACGCACGTTGACCCGCTTACATGCACACACATAAAAATAAGAATGTAAAAAAAAAATAGATGTAAAACCACAGATATAAAAACACACATACATACACATATATATATACACGCACGCGCGCGCACATACGGAGGCGTTCGTGTACATATACAGAAAGTATACACACATAAAAACGCTCAGACACATAGATACAGGGTGTAAAAACAGCCTTGTGAATAAGTGAGTACAAATATAAAAATATAAAATTGGCTGCGAAATAACAGAAAATATCTGAAGTGGAAAACGCAAGTGACTTGTGTAATCAGGTAGTGAAGAAAATAGGGAAGTAAAAAGTGGAAAGTGAAGTTATTAGGTAAGTGAATAGAATAAGGGGGGGGGTGTTAGTGGTGAATGTGAAGTAAAAAAAAAAAAAAAAAAAATAAAATAAAAATAAAAATAAAAATAAAAATAAAAATAAAAATAAAAATAAAAATAAAAATAAAAATGAAATTAATAATAAGGTTAAAAATGAAAGTAAATCAGAAAAGGTAGTCTTAAAGAGAATAATAAGAGCTTATGGAGGATAAGTATCTGAAAGTGTGTTAAGTTTATATGAGCTGGAAAGCAGGTATGATTTCATGTGTGGGCAACTGGTGAAAATTTCTGTCTTTGTGTTTAGGCAGGTCTTTGGTGATTTAAGGTTTTGCAAAATCCAATATTTTTCATTTATGCAGAGCGTGCATCTTCTTGTTCCTCTTGCATATTCTTTAGATTGGTTCAAAATTGACCGATCCAATTTATATTGGATACCTTGGTCTTTCAAATCCCATATTCTGCTAGCCAGAGCTGTTGTAAATCTTTTTTCTGGATGTCGAAAGGATGCGACATGTGAGTAATAACGCGTTTTGAATTTGTCTTGCGTCATACCCACATATCGTTCACTGGTGGCTGGTTGGTTGTTGCTGATGGTTGTCACTTTAGCCGCATATACAATGGCTTTGGTGTTGCATTTACCTTGTAATGAGCATTCACTTTTGATTCTACAGGAGCAATTTTGATGTTCTCTAGGTGATTTTTGTTGATGATATAGGATTTAATTATATATATATATATATATATATATATATATATATATATATATATATATATATATATATATATATTAAAATTACAGATTAAAGTTTAAGCAAAGAATCGCTGCTTTAACTCTTAACGGGATCTTCTGAAACTAACAAAGTCAATCTGTAAACGCAGAACTGGATATTTCAAAAAACGTTGCAACCGGAGGAAGACAGGAAGACGATACTTTGGTTCGTGGAAACGTTCGCTGGCGAAGAACGGGAAAAAACGAATAATACGTCATTAATAGGAGCGGTGAAAAACATTTACGCGCAAAGACAGAACCACGTTTATGGTATAAAAGAGGTCGTAGACTAATGTTTTCTTAGGTGGTGCATAGAGACGTTCTCTGGCAATGAACGAAAAAACGAAGATAATACGTCATATGTGGAGCGTGGAGAACAATAGCACGTAAAGACAAAACCACGTAAATGGTATAGCAGAAGTCGTAGACTAAAATTCTAACTAGGAGACCAAATGAATCTCCGCTACAGAGTTAAGAACAAAGTAAATAAATACAATACAGAAGTAATAGAAATAAATAAATACATACACGCAAACAAAAACGTACTTACACAAGCCTACGCAAAACCTTACCATAGGTATTCAAAACCACGCACATATAAATATGTGTGTGTGTGTATGCGTGTATACAAATAAATAAATAATTATATAAACGTATATAAATAAATAAATACGTATATAACAAGCGCGCACACATACCTACATATAAATACACGAATGTTCGGAGACGTAAGTCAACTAAAACAAGAAGTACACATATACACACACCCACCATACGTACGAACCTACATAATCACACAGACGCAAAAACTCCCGTATACACATAGCCAAACCCTATGTACCAGAATATATAAAATTATACGCCATAACAATCAAATATACGTACGAGAAGGTATACGTACCTTCACAAAACATACGGGTAGTATATACTTACCTATGCAAATAAGTAAAGGAATAAACAAAACATATACTTAGCTCCCACATCAAGACGTAAAATATCCACGTATAGATCGTACTATCCGTTAGGGTATAACGTGGGGCTGTAATACAGGAAAGTTTTGTGCAATTTATGTTAACAAGCCGAAATTGCCTCAGATTTTTTGTTTAAGATGTGGTCTGTGGCGTAGAGTATTTCCAGGGCCTCAGCGGCGCAGAGGTCACATGGTCTTTTATTTCCGTTATACGATCTAGCCCTAGCTAGGATATCCCAGTGTAACTTATATTGGGTGTGGTTGTCTTTTAGACTCCAGATATAAGCTGAAAGTGACGTCATATTCCTTCTTAGAGGGTAAGGAAAAGAATGTGTATGCATGTAAAGACGCTGCTTGAAACTATTGGCGGTTAACCATATGTAGGCTCTACGGGACGTGGTTGTTACAACCTTACATTTGTAGACAATGTTACTAGAGAGGCATTTCCCGATAGGGGGCAATCAGCCCGATTCCTACAATTACAGTTAGTACTAACTACAGGGTTGCACGTGTTCTTACGGCTAGGTAGTTTAGCTAAATTTGAAGCTGTGATGTTATGTGCAAGGTTAGGAGTCGTAGAGTAAGAAATTTTAATAGTATTTCTATTAAAAATTTTACTATATTTATGTGTAGGGGGAAATGCTTCGTAATAAGGGAAAGAAAGATCTTAGCTAATGGTGTGGCCACCTCCATATTATATGGTGGGTTATACCAACAAATGCGACGGGATCTATTTCTTCTAGGTCTATTTTCGTACTCTGTATATGCTACCTTATCGACAAATCCACTTCGAGCAAGAGCTTCATTGTAATAAGTGGAATGGTCGTTGAAAATACGCTCGTTGGTGGAAAGACGGGAAAGCCTCAACGAAACGTTTCTTACCAGGTTCTTGGTTATGCTGGCAGGATGGTTGGAATGCTTACTTATGTAATTAAGCGTATCATTCGGCTTTCTATACGGGTAATACAACCCATTCAATAAATTGAGGGTAACGTCGAGGTAATTAACGACCGAGAGATTGGCCTCAACCTGTATAGAGAGGTTGAAGCCTTTAAAGAAGGCTGTGAGTTCTTTTCTGAACCTGTCGCAAGCCCGAGGTCCGCACTTAGTCATGGTCAAAAGACCATCGTCAAAAGACCATCGTCACGGTACAAACCACCGCCCGCGTTGGGGAATTCGACCTTGATAGAGAAAAGAAGGAAAAGGCCAATAAGATCAGTGACCTCCGCAGTCACTAGCGCCCATACTCACGTCGAATGGGGTACTATTGGATTTTTTTATCCAAATAGAGTCGTCGAAATTAATCACCGACTTTCGGGCATTGAGGATGACATCAACTTCGAAATTCTTAACCACTGTGAGTGTTTTAGCGAAATTGATAGCTCTAAGGAGAAGTGGTAAAGTGATGGAGGAGTAGAGAAACAGAGAAATATATATATATATATATATATATATATATATATAGAGAGAGAGAGAGAGAGAGCATGTCATAGTTGCATAAAATTATATTCAAGAACTGAAATTTCTTGCGTTTATATTGATCCACTAAATCGAAACTTATTTTCGATTTTCTTACTGTGTTACTAATCTAACTTTCGGAAGACCCCAAATTCATCATTTATATGTTTTCAATTTAACAACTTGCTGAAGTTTGACTTTGTTTGGAGTCAAGCTAAATCCTGCCTTAATTTCCAGGAATATTCGAAAGACTTTGTCGATCCTGTGAAACCAATAGAATGTTATGTAATTGAAATATATAATGATTTGTTTCGCAGGCAAAATTACATGTAATATGGAATATATAGCCGTCGACTGAATATATATGTACACACACACACATATATATATATATATATATATATATATATATATATATATATATATATATATATATATATATATATATATATACACACACACACATATATATATATATATACATATTTATATATATATATTTATATATATATATATATATATATATATATATAATATATATATATATATATATATATACACACACACACATATATATATATATATACATATTTATATATATATATTTATATATATATATATATGTATATATATATATATATATATATATATATATATATATATATATATATATATATATATATATATATATATATATATATATATATATATATATATATGTGTGTGTGAATATATATATATATATAAATATATATATATATAAATATGTATATATATATATATATATATATATATATATATATATATATATACACACATATATATATATGAGGATGGCTCTGAACATTAATCAGTATACACTGAGGATGAAAACTCAGAGCTGTATGGGAGCCTCCCAAAAGTCAGCTCAAAAGTGACACAGAGGAGATTGAGGTTAGCTGGACATGCTCACCGACATCCAGAGTTGACATTGCACTCAGTGCTACTGTGGGAGCCCCTACATGGACACACTGGAAGAGGAAGACCAAGGTTAACGTATGTTGATCCTCTAAGGACAGACAGTGGTCTGTTGGAGACGCAGGACATGGCAGCGATAATGAGGGACGGAGACCGCTGGAGAGAACTCGTCCATGGATCTCGACAATTTACCCGCCCTAGAAATATATATATATATATATATATATATATATATATATGATATATATATACATTGGTTCACATCTACTGCTTATTAAAGTAAGCCATTACAGAAGAAGGAACTGTCGTACAAAACTGGATTACGATAGTTTAAAAGTAAAATCTGTAGGTATAGGTGTGTGATTAAGGAATTCGTTTCGCAACCACTTGGTTCTTGGTCAATCTCACTGCGTGGCTCCTTAAACAAATGTTTCATACTATAGACTCGAGATAACCAATTCAGTCTCGTTTTCCTAGCAATCTGGTTGTTAAGAATAATACATGCTCATAACCGAACAATATCTATGATGAACTTCGCATCAAAATCATTAGGTCATGTGTTCAATCCTATTGCATGCCATCTTGGGCACATGTTATTCAGACCTGCCAACCTCTAAAAACCTTAAACTAGGAGTACCATGATGGAGACGATATCATCATCATCATCATCATCGTTTAACGTCCATCTTCCACGCTAGCATATGGATTAGACGGTTTTGTTCCATTTGATGCGGGAATGGTCGGGAGAAAACTGTCTCGCTCTCACGGAAGTGTCTCTGGAAGGTGTTTTGCAGTTGGATGCCCCTCCTAACACCAACCACATTTACAGTGTGGACTGGAAGCCTTTTCACCGTGTCTCCTACACGGCCACCTTACAGTGTGGACTGTTGTGTCATCGACACAGTGGACGGAACGAGAGAGGGAGGGTGGGGTAGGGTGTGGCGGTGAGGTGTATATTGAGTTAAGAGGTGCCTACTGACTGTAGGTTTGGTATGCAATTGAGTCTCTATGTATAAATATATATACAGATAGACTCAATATTGCATTATTGAGAAAAAAAAAATGTTTTATGTATGTTTAACTGAGAAAACCTCACTGTCTTAAAATGAATCAAAATTGTTGCTTCATTCATTCCACGCGAGCAAACTCTGACTTTCTCACACTACTATTATAAATTAATCTTCAATTTTGATTTTCTAAATTTGAATTCTTTTGTTCTTCCATGAACTCTTTACTTTAGTATTAATGTTATAATTTGAATGCTTCTTCTGGTCAAAATATTACCGACTTATATATTTATATATGCGTCAGTTGTCCGAAAACCATCGTCAACATAATTGGCTTGTTTCGTTCTGATAAAGACTTTGACCTTCAGATAAAATATTTTCCTCGTACATTTCCTTAACGCAGGTTGTCTTCATTGTTCACAACAATGATCAACTAGACATGATAAAAATACACTGAGTGTTAATTTCCTCTTCAAGTCCACGGTATACATACATTTTCTAAGATGAGTTGATTGCAAATATTTCTAATAAGAAAGTAAGACAGCTGATCTGTCATTTTGTTCATTTATAATAAGGAAGATTAAATATATATTCGTTTGAAATATATAAGCAAAATTCTACATACGACCGCACAGCTTCCATTCCAGACTTTGCTGTAGCATCAGTAATTAATATATAAACCAGCATCAGGTTACACACACACACACACACACACACACACCACACACACACACACACACACACACACACACACACACACACATATAAATATATATATAGAGAGAAGTAATATGGGCACGTTTCTACACACGCATTGAACTATTTCGTATTTCATAATAATTTTAACTCGTGTAATACAAACCACCCCAAATAAGCATACTACTAAATGTCGTTCAGAACATTTCTAGTTTAGGGCCAAAGATTTCAGTATATGTTTCACTCCTAACTCATCAGAAAGAGTTAATCAGGTGACTGAAACCATATTCTTAGGCATAATTCACCCCATCATATCTCATAAAATAAAAACTCCATACCTCAGGTCCTTCAAGTGACTCATCTTTATCAGTGCTGCAGCAATTTAGACATAAAGAAACAACAAAAAAGGCCTTCATCATATGGAGAAAGTCCCCTTCCACCCGAAAACCGAGCTGCATTCACTCTACTTCACAACTCTTGAAAATCCACAACCAGAACTACATATTACAGCTTTAAAACTCTCCTGCCTCCAAAACTGGTGCCCTGCCAAGCAGATCAGCAATTTAGCAGATACATTCTTTCCTTCACATCTAAATCATGATGGTTCCGTAGAAAGCTTCTACCTTTGCTACCTACTCTAAGGAGTAGGAGAGAGAGAGAGAGGGAGAGAGAGAGAGAGAGAGAGAGAGAGAGAGAGAGAGAGAGAGAGAGAGAGAGAGAGAGAGGTAAATGGATAAACAGAGTGGTAGAGAGATAGATAAAAAAGAATAATTAAAACCAGTATTTGAATGTTAATTTATTTATCAACCCACAAAATCAGAATAAATATTGCAAAACACTTAGCTAGACGTTCTAACGACCCTTCTATTTAGCCGAAATACATACTCAGTTATCTTCTGTAGTTGCAGAAAAACTGAAAATAACGGTCGTTAATTAATTGTGTTTATTTAGAGAGCCGGAACAAATACCACAAGGCATATTCTGATAGACTTTCTAACCATTCTGCCGTATATCTTGAAACTACTTCCATAAATATATTTGTTAATTTGTACATATTTGTATTCGCGGGATGTAAACGCTATTAACATTATATGTATGTATGGGCGTGTAACTTCTGATGGAGTCGTAGGGGTGTCGTTGTGACATTACGGCATGTCATGGGTACTTTAAACCTGATACAGACCGTCACCTGTCCGAGTTCGATTAACCGATTTCGTCCAGAGGGGGAGAGGGATTGCGTGTGAGAGAGAGAGAGAGAGAGGGAGAGAGAGAGAGAGAGAGAGAGAGAGAGAGAGAGAGAGAGAGAGAGAGAGAGAGAGAGAGAGAGAGAGAGAGAGAGAGAGAGTGAGAAGGAGATATAGAGGAAGATTTGACTCCAGTACTGGGACATTTTTGTTATCGACCTTGAAAGGATGAAAGACAAAGTTGACCTTGGCTGGATTTAAACCACGAGGATAGAAACCCGGAATGAATACTGTAAAGTGTTCTCTCCGACGTTCTAAGGACTCAGCCAATTTGTCGCAGATTATAATCTATAATGAAACTGTATTCAATTTACATTTAGTCAATGCAACATCAAAAAAATGTCAACATTGTCTTTTTAAAGTGATAACAGAAACATCTTATATAATTCCATTAAGTGAATTGTACAAACAGAGACACAAGTGCAAGTTAAATGTCATGAAAAGTCAACTTAATTTCACAGAGGTGTTGACTTCAATATAAAATATTGTCTTCCACAGTAAGCAAATATTTATATCTATGTATTAATACAGTAATTGTATATAAAATAAATAATGTTTTCTTTATTAACCACAAGGGTTGACACAAAGCATAACATTAAGGACGGGTGTTTCTGTGAGAAAAAACAAAAACATAAAACAAAAACAAAGGATATAACAAAAAAATGAAACAAAGGAAAAATAATGGTTTCAATTATTGACCACAAGGGCCGACATATAGAGGGCAACACAAAGACAGGGACAGTGGGGTGGGTGGGGGGACAATAACATCGAGTTAGAATACACAATAACAAAACAATTAACAATAAAAATATATAAAAATATAAAAAAATAAATTCCCCAATAGAAGGTGGGGTGCGAACCACCCAAAGGCAACTCGGGTACCCCACCAATCCTGAACCAACCGACGCTTCGAAGGCACCCGGGAAGGGTACACCTCTCCTCATATTAACTAACCAACAGCCACATGCTCAGAGTAGGCCCATTCACACGGGGCATTCTCGCCACAATCACCCACCCTTTAGCAACTGTACTGGGGGGGGGGGGGGCAGCATTTCTCTCTCCACCCTCACCTTTATTCCCAAGTGAAACTTGAAGAAGTCGATGTTGGAAGGCCGAAGAGAAAAGTGTCTGTCTTCAGTCCTTTCAATCTGGTCCACTACAAAACCTCTTTCGCTACCGCCACCAGACAGAGAAAACCTGCCTGCCCTTCTCAGCCAAAAGAAGGTGATGAGGCGATCTTCCTTATGGACTCGGTCAATAGCCGGGTCTGTCCTACATGCAACAATAGCTGTTAAACATAATCCCACAAGTCAGTAATGCATGGATACTGGACAAGTGCGTGCAGAACGGTTTCGTCGCTTTGCGCGCATCTCTAGCAGGTCCGCCTGACAGCACTTCCGTTCCTGTAGAGTTTATTTCGACCCGGCAGTGTCCCCCATCATCGGTAGCACTGCTAAGCGAGGGATTCTGGGCGTTATTGAAAGTCCTTTGGAACAGATTTGTCAGTTCGACTTCATCGACATCGAGAGCCTCTCCGAGCGAGTCGTCGCACTTGCGTACCACTAATCCTTTACAGAACTCGAGAGTGGAAGTTCCACTGACCACATTGCCTGCCTAGTAGAGAGCAGTGAGCGCCTGGCAACATTCCAGATGCTACGCACCTAGTCTCGGTCTCTTCTTGATCCAGGACTGCAGCTCAGTCAAAGAGACGCGCTGTGGAAAGGCCTGTCTCACAAAAGGCGACCACGCCCGTTCACCGTTTAGGCAGAATATCTGGAGATGCCGCAGCCTCAGCGTATGTTTTCACATCATTATCCACGGCATGCCCAGCCCTCCACGTTGAGGGTGCTGGCAGCATATGGATCACCTCACCAACGGAACCCGTCCCCTCCAAAGAAGTTGAAGAGGTGCCGTTTCAATTTGGTGAGGCGCAAACGGGGGTAAGACACGACGGTCAGGTGGTAATAGATGATGGGCACGATATACGTGTTCGCTACCTCCACCCGACGTTTCAGGGAGAGCTTCCTCTTGGCTCATTTCTGTGTGAGAATGGCTAACTTCTTCGTAACCTCGTCCCAAAGATTCCGATGGGCATTGCTTTGACCGCCGAGCAGATGCCGCTGTGCATTGCAGCAATCCAGCCACTGATGACTGGACCGTTGACAGCTGCCTTGAAGACAGCCTCCAGGTATCGACGGTCGACCCAATCGAAAACTTACGATAGATCTAAATTGATCAAAGCCCCACCGAAGCCAGGTTTACACCCTACCCTCTTTATGATGTATCGCATGAGGTGGAGGTTGTGTATGGGTTTGGTCGGGATTTAATTCTTCAAGAGTTAAGAGAAACTGAACAAGATATAATACATACTATTTCTATTATTGGTGTTTCCAATAATAATTCTTCCACATACGAAGCCATGGAAGGGAGATATATATAAGCGAATTTAAATAGAATACGTTTGTTGTCTATCTTGCTTATATTCCTAGAATTAAAGTTTTTACTCATTAAATTTTAATATATAATATTGCTTCTCAGAGATTTCTCCCATTTCAATGTTTATGTATTAGAGACTAATTAACACACACACACACACACACACACACACACACACACACACACACACACACACACACACACACACACACACACACACACACACACACACACACACACACACACACACACACACACACACACACACACACACACACACACACACACACACACACACACACACACACACACACACACACACACACACACACACACACACACACACACACACACACACACACACACACACACACAGTGTTTACGAAATTCTCCGCGATGTTGTGTCTAACGACGACTCAAGTTGAATTAATTACTGTTCTCACCGACACCTTAATGAAAGAAGAAGCGAAATTTTGTAGTCAGAGTACAACAGGGAATAAACAAAGCGAATACGCTGAGTTAAGGTTTTGTGAACTGTAGATTGTATATACATCTTCATCTTAAATTTTACTTCCTTTGAGAAATAGTTGTGAATGTTAATTTGATATTTGAAATTGAAGATCATGAATTCTTATAATATTAAGTTACAATGCTATTTTATTTTTATATACACGCAACATATTTTTCAGTTGGAATCTAATTAATATGTTTAGTAATCAGTCTTAAAATGACGGAAAAAATAAAGATTTGTCGATAAAAAAATTGTGCAAAATTTGCCGAATATGTAAAATTATTCGAAGAAAAAAATCTATATACATTCAAAACATTTGCACACACAAATATATATACCCATACACTTAAAAAATCTATGCAAACACAGACACACTTAAAAAATCTATGCAAACACACACGTACTTTCTTTTTCGAGCAACTACACGTTTTCTGCTCCCTCCTACCCCCCTCCGTTTTCCTTTCTTTTCTCGCATCTGTCTTTCATTTTCCTCTCTCTTCCAAACAATCCTCTATCTTCCGATGAAAAACCAACGCCTGAAACATTTTATCACTCTTTCCTATTCCTATAATTGTATTGCGTTGTTCTCTGGTACTGTTTTTCTCATCTATCTATCTATCTATCTATCTATCTATCTATCTATCTATCTACCTATCTATCTCTCTACGATGGACACATGTGCTGAGCTCGCTCGGTAAGTTTTTGTTTAAATTCATACGGAAATTGTAAACTGTAAACTTTCATTTTTGTATCATTTTGTAGAGGGACTGCCAGGTCAAATTTTGATCTGGTCGGTCTCTCAAAATATTCTGCGCCTTTGGGCGAAATAGTATTGTGAACATTTTATCTTTCGAAAAACTTCGAAAAACCCTATTTTGAGAAAAATGGCTGAAGCATCTTCACCATCAATCAAAGAAGGAAAGGGGAAGTCATACTCACAGCTTCCCCCTGCCACTGTCACAGCAGCAGATGCCAAAGGCAGAGGTCAGAGAGAGGAAGAATTGTCTTCACCTGTTGACCGACCACTAGATGTAGCCACAACTACACAAGAATTTGAAAACAACAACAACAACAACAACAACGACAACAACAGCAACAATAAAGACAGCAAAAACAACAACAACACAAACGTCACAAGTATCCACACACGAAACGAGAAAGACAACAACAACAACAAAGATGAAAACAACTCAAACGACGAGAAACAAAACAATACTAATATCCAAAACGAAAACAAAATATCTTTTGCACAAACGGCTAAATTATCAGTCGCTTATGTGCTGGAAGATATTTCAAAAGCAAAAGAAATGCTGGAAAAAGCCAAGAAATATGTGTCTTTTGGCGAAAACGGATCGTTTTCTATACATTCACCTCCGGAGCTAAAAAGACAGACGGAATTACGAACTGTCGTATTCCGAACAATTTTAAATAAAACAAAGAAACCAGCGCAACCATCTCAAGCAGAAACTCAGTTAGTCTTGAAAGACGCGATGAGAGACATCACTTTCATACAAAAGGATAAACTCTATGGGAGTTTATCCATATTGATGAAAGACGAATTGGCGGCAAAAAAATACTCTGTGTCGCCAATTCGGTCCACACACTACACCTTCTTCCCCACCTACATGGGTAAAAAAACCCAGAGGATATGGATAACCACCATCACCCCAAACATAAACTACTGGTGGTTACTAACCGGTTTCCTCAATTTAGACGAGGACAACCTCATCTCAATAGGGAAGGCATCCGGCGACGCGTTCAGTGGAACGAGCCTCGAAGTTCTGACCCAAATAAGGCCAGAACGCATCGCCCAAATCCCTGAGCGCGTCATGCTGGATGACCGTACCCACCTCAACATTATTGTGGAGGGTAGGCGTCCCTCCTGTTACCTCTGTGGCAATAGAGGTCACCTGAGGGCTGCCTGTCCCCAGCTCACACAGAAAAAAACACTGCTACCAACACCAACACCACCCCAACTACAACAACAAAAACAACCACAACAACAACAAAAACCAACAACCCCACCACCACCACCACCACCACAACAACAACAACAAACACGTGAAAAAATAACACAGAATACTGTCCCACCCAATCCCTCCCCACCCAAAACAAATACAAAAACACGCACACCGCAAACACTACCAGAAAACATACCCCTCCCACCCAACAAGGAAGACGAACCTCTTTCGTCGCAAGACGAAAAAGATCCCTTCCAACAAGTAAAAAGAAAGAAGAGGAGACGCACCACAGACACACATGTTAACTTTAACCCCCCCCCAAGAGAACACAAACTACACACAAACCACCCCTCCCTGTCACACAACACTAACTGCTACACAAAAAAAGACCTTACAATACACATACATGAACACAGACAACAAAGAATTACGGAAAACAATTTCAGCAAACCCTTCGGTCCAAACTGAAGGGCCAAACTTTATAACTGCTGTGGGACTACCTCATTTGAAAATGATAAAAGTCCCAATGCACTTGTACAAAACACTGAAAATAAATTTCACGGAGGACGTGGGCCCCCCCTGCGCCAAACCAATCAACCGCGTCCTCCTAAAAAATTTCACCCCCCCACCCCACCCAGACACCCACTCAACGACAAACACCCCAACCCCACAACACACCGATGCCCCTTCACTTCCACAAACCACCACCCCACCCAACAACCCATCCCCAACCAGCATGGAAATTGAGCGGCCCGTTTCCCGGGACGCAGAGAGGTAAGTGCCTTTTCTCTTTACCACCAACATGGCTGTGCTAAGAGTAGGGTGTCTAAATGCGCGTGGCCTGGGCTCGTCTTGGAAGCAAGCAATGCTTCTAAATGACCTCAGGTCACAATCTATAAATGTGATGGTTATCTGCGAGGCCCGGATCAGCAGCATGCGACAGCTAGCCCCCACCTTTGACGACTTTGAGATGCACGCATCTCTCTGTCAGCCCGGAGGTGGGGGTGGGGTTGTCGTTCTGCTGCAAAAACATATGGGCCTTGCAACACAGATAGTTCACTTGGACCCAGGGGGTCGACTGGTGGTGATGGACCTTGGCAGTGGTGAAGGTAGAGCCCTTAGGCTGATAGCCGCATATGCCCCTTTTGGGACAGAGCGGCCCGACTTTTTCCAGCGTCTGGAGTCTTTTCTAGGGACGTCCCGTTCCCTGCTTTTAATGGGGGATTGGAATGGTATCCTGGATGCACGTTGGGACTATGCAGGGGCATGTCCCGATAGAGAGGGGTGCAACAGCCTCAAGGGGTTACTCGGCCGATTTGACCTGGCCGATAGATTTCGACTAGATTTTCCGACGGTGCCAACCTGGTCTTGGTCAAATCGCAGCGGATCATCTAGATCGTACCTAGACAGATTTTTAGTTAGAAATAAGGACAGGGACTTTTTAAGTTGTCCAGAAATGCTCATGGTTGGCTATTCAGACCACAAGTTGGTGACCTGCATGGTCAACCTTGATAGAACGCATAGACAGGGCCCCGGTTACTGGAAGCTCAACTTGTCCTTGCCGGCAAGTAGAGCCTACAGGAATCGGATTAGTACGTTAGTTAAGGAACGGTTGACTGGAGCGATCGTCAACAGCAGGTGGTGGGTATCTCTAAAGAGAGAGATTAGAGTAGTCTCCATTGAATTTAGTAAGGTTCTAGCTGCGGATAGGAATAGGAAGGAAAGGGAGCTAATAGATAGAGTAGAAGAGGCAATTAGAAGCGGCGACGTGGCCAGAGTGCTAGCGTCGAGAACGGCTTTGAGCCAGTTTTTCGACGCGAAGCACGAAGGCTGCGTTGTCCGAAGTAAAATACGTGCTCTAGGGAACGAGGGGGCCAAAGCTGTTAGCTGGGCCCGCGTGACAGAGGCCAACAGTGGAACTAAATCCACCATCCGGTCTTTGCGAGACCTGGATGGACGGGCGATTCTTGAGCCTAAGCAGATGTGTGAGGCCTTTCAAAGGCACTTTGCCCGACTGTTCGGGAGGGGCGGGGAGCCGGTTGGGAACGTGGACTTCGGTCCATACCTCGACGGCCTGCCGCGCCTCTCGGACAGGGAGGCGAAGTCTTGCGAAGAGCCGATTTCGGCCGCTGAGATAGAGGACGTGCTGGGCCAATGCGGCAAACGCAAATCCCCGGGTCTCGATGGTCTTCCTTACGAATTATATCTAGCTATGCCGGACTTGTTCCCCGATCTCCTCGAGGCGGTCTACTGCAACTGGCAACAGAACGGGAGAATTCCCTGTACTGTGACCAAGGGCGTAGTCACGCTAGTGAGGAAGGACGAGAACAAGGGGGACGAAATAAGTAACTTCAGGCCCATAACTCTGCTAAATACAGAGTTACAGATTTTGGCCAAGGTGCTAGCAAAGAGGTTGGCGCTTGTCGTGGGCAACCTGGTGGGAGATGCGCAGACATGCGCTATCCCGTCCAGGTCCATCCATGACAACCTCCACCTCATGCGATACATCATAGAGAGGGTTGGGAACGAACCCGGCTTTGGTGGGGCTCTGATCAACTTGGATCAATCTAAGGCGTTCGATAGGGTCGACCATGGTTACCTGGATGCGGTGCTAGCGGCGGCAGGCTTCGGACCCGTTTTCAGGGGCTGGATCACTGCTATGCACAGCAGCCGCATCTGCTCTAGGGTCAAGGTGAACGGCTACCTCTCGGAGCCGTTCAAAATCGCGCGGTCCATCCGACAAGGGTGCCCTCTCTCCTCCCTTCTGTATGTGTTGACTCTCGAGCCACTACTGCGGAAGTTGGAGTTGTTGCAGGGCATCCCTTTGGAACCGGGATTGCGGAAAGCGGTGTCGGCCTACGCCGATGACGTGACAGTAATGGTGTCGACGGCCTCCGAAATCGAGGCGGTCGGCACCTTACTGGAGGAGTACGAAAAGTTCACAGGGGCTAAGCTGAACCGGGACAAGTCGATCGGTTTGCAACTCGGCACGTGGAGGGGCAGACCGATGCCCTCCGATGGCGTCGTCGGACGCTGGACGGAGGGCCCGGTGAAGTTGCTCGGGGTCTGGTTCGGACCGGACCTCCAGGTGGAGAAAAACTGGGCGGAGGTTACGAACAGGGTGTTTGCACTGACCCAGAAGTGGGCCAGTTGCAAACTATCCCTGAAAGGTCGGGCGGAGGTGGCGAACACCTACATAGCGTCCGTCATCTACTACCGCCTGACCGTAGTGCCCTGCCCAAGGGAAACCCTCACCAAGATGGAGCGCGCGCTCTTCCAATTCCTTTGGAAGGGACGGGCTCCTATGGTGAGGAGATCCATCTGCTGTCAACACCCTTCGAAAGGAGGGCTGGGGATGCCGTGGCTAATGATGCGTAAACACGCATTAAGGCTACGGCACCTCTACGTATTCCTCACCGGACAACCGGTGTGGGCCTCGTTTGTGAGACGAACCTTTCCCAGACTCGTCTCACTCACCGAGCTGCAATCCTGGGTCAAGCAAAGACCGAGAAAACTGGGCGCCTGGCACACTGAGTGTGCCCAGGCGCTCACCGCCCTCTGGCAGGCGGATCCGGTTATCAGTGGAGACTCCACCGCAACATTCTATAGAGGGCTGGTATGCAGCAGGTGCGACGACGCCCTCGGAGAAGCCCTAGACATGGAGGAGGACGAACTGGCCGGCCTGTTCGGTAGGACATTCAGCCAGGGACCTATGGACAACTTCCAGAAGTCCCTGGCCTGGCAGTGCTACCGAGGGGCTTTACCCGTTCGAGAAAGGCTCTACAGACACGGGCGCCCGGGTAGGGACCCCGCCAAAAAGATCTGTCCCAGATGCGTGTGCGACGAGGAAACCGTTGCACACGCATTGGTACACTGCTCGGGCGTAGCCGATCTGTGGGGCTATGTCGAACAACTGCTGTCAAGGGTGGGACCGATCCGGTTGACCACCGAGTCTATTGTAATGATCAAGCCGCCTCCCCCCTTCAAAGATGAAGCAGAGGCGGTGTTTCTGTGCGTAATAGCCATGGCGAAAGAGGTTGTATGGTGGACGCGTCTGAAAGGACTGAGGTCAGGCACCTTTCTCTCTGGCCAACAACTGGTCCGTTTCTTCCGATATCATTTCGGAAGAAGGATCAGGATGGAGAGAGAGGTGCTGCACCCCAGTCGTTTTTATGAAAGGTGGCTGAAAGTGGCGAGAATGGCCCGTGTGAATGGGCCTTCTCTTTACATAAGCCTGTAGGTGGAAAAGAGGAAGGAACGAGGGAGCACCCCCTCTCTGTGCTCCTGAGGAAAAGGGTTGCACACTTTTTTCGGGGGTGTGTGCGACCCCCCAAGGCGCCTCCTCTCTATTGAGGATTTTGTTAAAAATTTTATTTTTTGTTATATCTTATTTTATTTTTATATTTTGTTATTGCCTCCTCCTTATTGAGGACGCCTTTTTGTGTAAACTCCCCCCTTTGTACTTGTCCCACTTTTGATGCCCTAGTGGCAAATAAAAGAAACTTATCTATCTATCTATCTATCTATCTATATAGGGGACTCGTCTCACTCACCGAGCTGCAATCCTGGATCAAGCAAAGACCGAGAAAACTGGGCGCCTGGCACACTGAGTGTGCCCAGGCGCTCACGGCCCTCTGGCAGGTGGACCCGGTTATCAGTGGAGACTCCACCGCGACATTCTATAGAGGGCTGGTACGCAACAGGTGCGACGACGCCCTCGGAGAAGCCCTAGACATGGAGGAAAACGAACTGGCCAGCCTGTTCGGTGGGACATTCAGTCCGGGACCTATGGACAACTTCCAGAAGTCCCTGGCCTGGCAGTGCTACCGAGGGGCTCTACCCGTTCGAGAAAAGCTCTACAGACACGGGCGCCCGGGTAGGGACCCCGCCAAAAAGATCTGTCCCAGATGCGTGTGCGACGAGGAAACCGTTGCACACGCATTGGTACACTGCTCGGGCGTAGCCGATCTGTGGGGCTATGTCGAACGACTGCTATCACGGGTGGGACTGATCCGGTTGACAACCGAGGCCATTGTAACGATTAAGCCGCCCCCTTCAAAAATGAAGGAGAGGCGGTGTTTCTGTGCGTAATAGCCATGGTCAAAGAGGTTGTATGGTGGACGCGTCCGAAAGGACTCAGGTCAGGCACCTTTCTCTCTGGCCAACAACTGATCCGTTTCTTCCGATATCATTTCAGAAGAAGGATCAGGATGGAGAGAGAGAGATGCTCAACCTCAGTCGTTTTTATGAAAGGTGGGTGAAAGTGGCGAGAATGGCCCGTGTGAATGGGCCTTCTCTCTACATCAGCCTGTAGGTGGAAAAGAGGAAGGAACGAGGGAGCACCCTCTCTCTGTGCTCCTGAGGAGAAGGGCTTGCACACTTTTTTCGGGGGTGTGTGCGACCCCCCAAACGCCCCCTCCCTATTGAGGACTTTATTGTTAATTTTATATTTGTTGTTTGTTTTCTTTACTCGCCTTTTTGGGTAACCCCCCCCCCCCTTGTATTAATAAATAGTGGCAATAAATAGAAATCTATCTATATAGGGGACGCGCTGAGCCAATGCGGCAAACGCAAATATCCGGGTCTCGACGGTCTACCCTACGAATTTTACGTAGCAATGCCGGACTTGTTCTCCGGTCTCCTGGAAGTGGTCTACTGCAACTGGCAGCAGAACGGGAGAATTCCCAGTTCTGTGACCAAGGGCGTAATCACGTTAGTCAGGAAGGACGAGAACAAGGGGGATGACATAGGCAACTTCCGGCCCATAAGTCTGCTCAACACAGAGTTACAGATTTTGGCCAAGGTGTTGGCAAAGAGGCTGGCGCTTGTCGTCGAAAACCTGGTGAGAGAAGCGCATACATGCGCAATCCCGACCAGGACCATACACGACAACCTCCACCTCATGCGATACATCATAGAGAGGGTAGGGTGTAAACCCGGCTTCGGTGGGGCCCTGATCAACTTGGATCAGTCTAAGGCTTTCTATAGGGTTGACCATCGTTACCTGGATGCGGTGCTCGAGGCGGCAGGCTTCGGTCCCGTTTTCAGGGGCTGGATTGCTGCAATGCATAACAGCAACATCTGCTCAAGGGTCAAGGTCAACGGCTACCTCTCGGAGCCGTTCCATATCACGCGATCCATCCGACAGGGATGCCCTCTCTCCTCCCTTCTGCACGTACTGACTCTTGAGCCACTACTGCGGAAGTTGGAGCTATTGCATGGCATCCCTTTGGAACCGGGACTGCGAAAAGCGGTGTCGGCATACGCTGACGACGTGACAGTAATGGTGTCAAGCACCTCGCAAATCGGGGAGATCGGCACCTTATTGGAGGAATACGAAAGGTTCACAGGAGCGAAGCTGTACCGGGACTAATCCGTCAGTTTGCAACTCAGAACGTGGAGAGGCAAACCGATGCCTTCCGATGGCATCGTCGGACGCTGGACGGAAGGACCGGTAAAGCTGCTCGGGGTCTGGTTTGGTCCGGACCTCCAGGTGGAGAAGAACTGGAACGAGGTGATGGCCAAGGTGTTTGCGCTCACCCAGAAGTGGGCCGAGTGCAAACTATCCTTGAAAGGTCGAGCGGGGGTGGCGAACACTTTTATAGCGTCCGTCATCTACTACCGCTTGACCGTCGTGCCTTATCCAGCCAAAACGCTCACCAAAATGGAGCGCGCACTCTTCCAATTCTTTTGGAAGAAACGGGCTCCTTTGGTGAGAAGATCCATCTGCTGCCAACACCCTTCAAACGGAGGGCTGGGGATGCCGTGGCTTACGATGCGCAAACACGCGCTCAGGCTGCGGCACCTCCACGTATTCCTCACCAGACAACCGGTGTGGGCCCCGTTCGTGAGGCGAGCCTTCCCACGACTCGTTTCGCTGACCGAGCTGCAGTCCTGGGTCAAGCAAAGACCGAGGAAAATGGGCGACTGGCACATCGAATGTGCTCAGGCGCTCACAGTCCTCTGGCAAACGGACCCGGCGATCAGTGGAGACTCCACTTCGACATTCTATAGAGTGTTGGTCCGCAGCAAGTGCGACGACACGCTCGGAGAAACTCTAGGCGTAGAGGAGGACGAACTGACCAGTCTGTTCGGTAGGACCTTCCGCCCGGGACCAATGGACAACTTCCAAAAGTCCCTGGCCTGGCAGTGCTACCGAGGAGCTCTACCGGTTCGAGACAAGCTCTACAGACACAGGCGCCGAGTAGGGACCCTTCGAAAAAGATCTGTCCGAGATGCGTGCGCGACGAGGAAACCGTCGCGCACGCATTTGTACACTGCCCGGGTGTTACCGACCTGTGGGGCTATGTAGAACGACTATTGTCGCGGGTGGGACCAATGCAGTTAACCACCGAGTCAATTGTCATGATCAAACCGCCACCCTCCTTCAAAAACAAGGGAGAGGCGGTTTTCCTATGTGTTATGGCTATGGTGAAAGAGGTTATATGGTGGACGAGGTTAAAAGGGCTGAGGTCAGACACCTTTCTCTCCGGCGAACAACTGATTCGTTTTTTCAAATATCATTTTGGAAGAAGATTCAGGATGGAGAGAGAGGTGCTGTACCCCAGCAAATTTTTATAAAAGGTGGGTGAATGTGGCAAGGATGGCCCGAGTGGTTGGGCCTTCTCTCTATATAAGCCTGTAGGTTGAGGAAAAAGAGGAAGAGAGGAAGGGAGTACTCACTCTTGGTGCTCCTGGAGATGAGGGTTGTACATTTTGTCGAGGTGTGTACAACCCATGTGTAACGCCTCCCCCTATTGGGGATATCAATTGTTATTTGTTATTTTATTAATAGTTTTATTTTCATATACCTATATGTAAAATCCCCGCCATATGTCTTTGTATTATCGCTTTTTCTTGTGCGCCCTTGTGGCAAATAAAGAAATCTATCTATCTATCTATCTATCTATCTATCTATCTATCTATCTATCTATCTATCTATCTATCTATCTATCATGACAGGAATAGGAAGGAAAGGGAGCTAATAGATAGAGTAGAAGAGGCAATTAGAAGCGGCGACGTGGCCAGAGTGCTAGCGTCGAGAACGGCTTTGAGCCAGTTTTTCGACGCGAAGCACGAAGGCTGCGTTGTCCGAAGTAAAATACGTGCTCTAGGGAACGAGGGGACCAAAGCTGTTAGCTGGGCCCGCGTGACAGAGGCCAACAGTGGAACTAAATCCACCATCCGGTCTTTGCGAGACCTGGATGGACGGGCGATTCTTGAGCCTAAGCAGATGTGTGAGGCCTTTCAAAGGCACTTTGCCCGACTGTTCGGGAGGGGCGGGGAGCCGGTTGGGAACGTGGACTTCGGTCCATACCTCGACGGCCTGCCGCGCCTCTCGGACAGGGAGGCGAAGTCCTGCGAGGAACCGATTTCGGCCGCTGAGATAGAGGACGTGCTGAGCCAATGCGGCAAACGCAAATCCCCGGGTCTCGATGGTCTTCCTTACGAATTATATCTAGCTATGCCGGACTTGTTCCCCGATCTCCTCGAGGCGGTCTACTGCAACTGGCAACAGAACGGGAGAATTCCCTGTACTGTGACCAAGGGCGTAGTCACGCTAGTGAGGAAGGACGAGAACAAGGGGGACGAAATAAGTAACTTCAGGCCCATAACTCTGCTAAATACAGAGTTACAGATTTTGGCCAAGGTGCTAGCAAAGAGGTTGGCGCTTGTCGTGGGCAACCTGGTGGGAGATGCGCAGACATGCGCTATCCCGTCCAGGTCCATCCATGACAACCTCCACCTCATGCGATACATCATAGAGAGGGTTGGGAACGAACCCGGCTTTGGTGGGGCTCTGATCAACTTGGATCAATCTAAGGCGTTCGATAGGGTCGACCATGGTTACCTGGATGCGGTGCTAGCGGCGGCAGGCTTCGGACCCGTTTTCAGGGGCTGGATCACTGCTATGCACAGCAGCCGCATCTGCTCTAGGGTCAAGGTGAACGGCTACCTCTCGGAGCCGTTCAAAATCGCGCGGTCCATCCGACAAGGGTGCCCTCTCTCCTCCCTTCTGTATGTGTTGACTCTCGAGCCACTACTGCGGAAGTTGGAGTTGTTGCAGGGCATCCCTTTGGAACCGGGATTGCGGAAAGCGGTGTCGGCCTACGCCGATGACGTGACAGTAATGGTGTCGACGGCCTCCGAAATCGAGGCGGTCGGCACCTTACTGGAGGAGTACGAAAAGTTCACAGGGGCTAAGCTGAACCGGGACAAGTCGATCGGTTTGCAACTCGGCACGTGGAGGGGCAGACCGATGCCCTCCGATGGCGTCGTCGGACGCTGGACGGAGGGCCCGGTGAAGTTGCTCGGGGTCTGGTTCGGACCGGACCTCCAGGTGGAGAAAAACTGGGCGGAGGTTACGAACAGGGTGTTTGCACTGACCCAGAAGTGGGCCAGTTGCAAACTATCCCTGAAAGGTCGGGCGGAGGTGGCGAACACCTACATAGCGTCCGTCATCTACTACCGCCTGACCGTAGTGCCCTGCCCAAGGGAAACCCTCACCAAGATGGAGCGCGCGCTCTTCCAATTCCTTTGGAAGAGGCGGGCTCCTATGGTGAGGAGATCCATCTGCTGTCAACACCCTTCGAAAGGAGGGCTGGGGATGCCGTGGCTAATGATGCGTAAACACGCATTAAGGCTACGGCACCTCTACGTATTCCTCACCGGACAACCGGTGTGGGCCTCGTTTGTGAGACGAACCTTTCCCAGACTCGTCTCACTCACCGAGCTGCAATCCTGGGTCAAGCAAAGACCGAGAAAACTGGGCGCCTGGCACACTGAGTGTGCCCAGGCGCTCACCGCCCTCTGGCGGGCGGATCCGGTTATCAGTGGAGACTCCACCGCAACATTCTATAGAGGGCTGGTACGCAGCAGGTGCGACGACGCCCTCGGAGAAGCCCTAGACATGGAGGAGGACGAACTGGCCAGCCTGTTCGGTAGGACATTCAGCCCGGGACCTATGGACAACTTCCAGAAGTCCCTGGCCTGGCAGTGCTACCGAGGGGCTTTACCCGTTCGAGAAAGGCTCTACAGACACGGGCGCCCGGGTAGGGACCCCGCCAAAAAGATCTGTCCCAGATGCGTGTGCGACGAGGAAACCGTTGCACACGCATTGGTACACTGCTCGGGCGCAGCCGATCTGTGGGGCTATGTCGAACAACTGCTGTCAAGGGTGGGACCGATCCGGTTGACCACCGAGTCTATTGTAATGATCAAGCCGCCTCCCCCCTTCAAAGATGAAGCAGAGGCGGTGTTTCTGTGCGTAATAGCCATGGCGAAAGAGGTTGTATGGTGGACGCGTCTGAAAGGACTGAGGTCAGGCACCTTTCTCTCTGGCCAACAACTGGTCCGTTTCTTCCGATATCATTTCGGAAGAAGGATCAGGATGGAGAGAGAGGTGCTGCACCCCAGCCGTTTCTATGAAAGATGGGTGAAAGTGGCGAGAATGGCCCGTGTGAATGGGCCTTCACTCTACATCAGACTATAGGTGAGGAAGATGAAAGACCAAGGGAGCACCCCTTCTCTGTGCTCCTGAGGAGAAGGGTTGCACACTTTTTTCGGGGGTGTGTGCGACCCCCCAAGGCGCCTCCTCTCTATTGAGGATTTTGTTAAAAATTTTATTTTTTGTGATATCTTATTTTATTTTTATATTTTGTTATTGCCTCCTCCTTATTGAGGACGCCTTTTTGTGTAAACTCCCCCCTTTGTACTTGTCCCACTTTTGATGCCCTAGTGGCAAATAAAAGAAACTTATCTATCTATCTATCTATCTATCTATCTATCTATCTATCTATCTATCTATCTATCTATTTATCTATCTATCTATCTATCTATTTATCTATCTATCTATCTATCTATCTATCTATCTATCTATCTATCTATCTATCTATCTATCTATCTATCTATATCTATCTCTGGGATGGACACACGCGTATAACTTGCTGAGTATGTTCTGTTTAAATTTCTATAGAAATTCTTGTCTGATAACTTTAATTTTTGTACCATTTTGTAGAGGGACTGCCAGGTCAAACTTTGATCTGGTCATTCTCTCAAAATATTCTACGCCTTTAGGCGAAATAGTTAAAAAAAAGTTTTTTCTTGTTGAAAAGTCAATATTTTTTTAAATGGCCGAAGCTTCTTCACCAAAATTCGAAGGAGGAAAGGGGAAGATGAACTTACAGCTTCCCCCTGCCACTGTCACAGTAGCAGAGGTCAAGAAGATAGGTCAGCCAGAGGAAGAATTCTCTCCACCTGTTAACCGACAACTTGACGTTGCCATGGCAACAACCCAAAGAACCAGCAGCAACAGCAACAACAACAACAATGCGACGGACGAAAGCAACACCAATAACAATAACAATAACAACAACAAGACCAATAACGGTGACAACAACAACAATGATAACAACAACACCACCAACGACAACAACAACACAAACAAACAAAATTTCTCCTTCGCCGAGACGACAAGGAAAACCCTCGACTATCTGCCAGTAGATATAACAAAAGCGAAGGAGCTATTGGCGGATGCGAAAAAATATATAGTGTACGGGGAAAATGGTTCATTCACAATCCATTCCCCCCCGGAACTAAAAAGCCAGAGACTCCTAAACACGGTCATGTTTAGGACAATCTCGAACAAAAGTAAAAAACCAGCTCAACCATCACAGAGCGAGATAGAGCTGGTTTTAAAAGACGTCATGAAGGACATCACCTTCATTCAGAAGGATAGACTCTACGGGAGTCTATCCATTCTCATGAAGGACAGGGACACAGCAGTGAAACTGTCCATCAAACCAATCACATCCACCGCATACACCTTCTACCCTACGTACATGGGTAGAAGAACACAAAAAATAAAAATCCACACCATCCTGCCGATTATGGACATATGGTGGGTTTTGACAGGTTTTCTGGACCTGGAGGATGACATGCTGGTGTCCATGGGAAAGGCATCGGGTGACGCGTTCAGTGGAACGAGCCTCGAACTTGTAGTTCAAATGAGGCCCGAAAGGATCGCCCAGATCCCTGAACGCGTCATACTGGATGATCTAACCTTCATCAACATTACCGTTGAGGGTAGACGGCCCTCGTGTTACCTCTGCGGAACCAGAGGTCACCTGAAGGCTGTCTGTCCCCAACTTAATAAGAAAACCCCAATCCTGCCTACACCACCAACAACTGCACAACCAACACAATCACCACAACTACCACTACAAAAACAACCACCACAGCTCAAACCAAAACAAAACAATGTCCAACCCATCCCCTCCACTCAAAAAACAAAAACAATTTCCAAAACACCCGTACCGCAAACACAACCCGAAAATATACCCCTCCCCTCCAACGCGGAAGATGACCCTAGTTCGTCGTCAGACGAGGAGGAGCACTTCCACACAATCAAAAGAAAAAAAAGAAAACACACCTCAGACACACAAATGAAAAAAAACCCTCCCCAAAACATAACACTGACACCAACACAAAAGAGCTCACAACAGCAAACAAAAAACACCACACAAAAACAAAAACATGCATACACATACATAAATACAAGAAACAAAAAACTGTTAAACATTGTGTACAACAACAATCTAATAAAAACACAAGGACCTAACTTCACCCAGGCAGGGGATTTCCCCCACCTCAAAATGATTAAGGCCCCACAGGACACCTATAAAACTTTAAAAAACAATTTTAAAGAGGACGTGGGTCCCCCCTGCGTCGGGCCCATTAACCGCGTCCTCCTAAAAAACTATCCCACCCCCTCCCCAAACACCCACACAACTCCAAGCTCCCCAACCACACAACACACTGATGCCCCCACACTTCCACAAACCACCACCCCACCCAACAACCCATCCCCCACCCTAATGGAAATTGTGCAGCCCGATACCCGGGACGCAGAGAGGTAAGTGCCTTTTCTCTTCACCACCAACATGGCTATGCTAAGAGTAGGCTGTTTAAATGCGCGTGGCCTGGGCTCAACTTGGAAGCAAGCAATGCTTCTAAATGACCTCAGGTCACAACGTATAGATGTGATGGTTATTTGCGAGGCCCGGATCAGCAACGTGCGACAGCTGGCCCCCACCTTTGATGACTTTGAGATGCACGCATCTCTCTGTCAGCCCGGAGGTGGGGGTGGAGTTGTCGTTCTGCTGCAAAAACATCTGGGTCTCGCAACACAGATGGTACATTTGGACCCGGAGGGTCGACTAGTGGTTCTGGACCTTGGCAGTGGTAAAGGCGGAGCGTTTAGGTTGGTAGCCGCCTACGGCCCTTTCGGGTCAATGCGGCCGGACTTCTTCCATCGTCTGGAGACTTTTCTAGGGACGTCCCGCTCCTTGCTATTAGTGGGGGACTGGAATGGTATCCTAGATGCACGCTGGGACTACGTAGGGGCCTGCCCAGATAGAGAGGGGTGTAATAGCCTCAAAGGGTTAATCGGTCGATTTGACCTGGCCGATAGATATCGACTAGATTTTCCGACTGCGCCAACCTGGACTTGGGCAAATCGTAGCGGATCATCTAGGTCGTACCTAGATAGGTTCTTAGTTAGAATTAAGGATAAGGACTTTTTAAGTTGTCCAAAAATGCGCATTGTTGGCTATTCAGACCACAAATTAGTGACCTGCATGGTCAACCTCGACAGAACTCATAGACAGGGCCCCGGTTACTGGAAGCTCAACTTGTCCTTGCCGGCAAGTAGAGCCTACAGGAATCGGATTAGTACGTTAGTTAAGGAACGGTTGACTGGAGCGATCGTCAACAGCAGGTGGTGGGTATCTCTAAAGAGAGAGATTAGAGTAGTCTCGATAGAATTTAGTAAGGTTCTAGCTGCGGATAGGAATAGGAAGGAAAGGGAGCTAATAGATAGAGTAGAAGAGGCAATTAGAAGCGGCGACGTGGCCAGAGTGCTAGCGTCGAGAACGGCTTTGAGCCAGTTTTTCGACGCGAAGCACGAAGGCTGCGTTGTCCGAAGTAAAATACGTGCTCTAGGGAACGAGGGGACCAAAGCTGTTAGCTGGGCCCGCGTGACAGAGGCCAACAGTGGAACTAAATCCACCATCCGGTCTTTGCGAGACCTGGATGGACGGGCGATTCTTGAGCCTAAGCAGATGTGTGAGGCCTTTCAAAGGCACTTTGCCCGACTGTTCGGGAGGGGCGGGGAGCCGGTTGGGAACGTGGACTTCGGTCCATACCTCGACGGCCTGCCGCGCCTCTCGGACAGGGAGGCGAAGTCCTGCGAGGAACCGATTTCGGCCGCTGAGATAGAGGACGTGCTGAGCCAATGCGGCAAACGCAAATCCCCGGGTCTCGATGGTCTTCCTTACGAATTATATCTAGCTATGCCGGACTTGTTCCCCGATCTCCTCGAGGCGGTCTACTGCAACTGGCAACAGAACGGGAGAATTCCCTGTACTGTGACCAAGGGCGTAGTCACGCTAGTGAGGAAGGACGAGAACAAGGGGGACGAAATAAGTAACTTCAGGCCCATAACTCTGCTAAATACAGAGTTACAGATTTTGGCCAAGGTGCTAGCAAAGAGGTTGGCGCTTGTCGTGGGCAACCTGGTGGGAGATGCGCAGACATGCGCTATCCCGTCCAGGTCCATCCATGACAACCTCCACCTCATGCGATACATCATAGAGAGGGTTGGGAACGAACCCGGCTTTGGTGGGGCTCTGATCAACTTGGATCAATCTAAGGCGTTCGATAGGGTCGACCATGGTTACCTGGATGCGGTGCTAGCGGCGGCAGGCTTCGGACCCGTTTTCAGGGGCTGGATCACTGCTATGCACAGCAGCCGCATCTGCTCTAGGGTCAAGGTGAACGGCTACCTCTCGGAGCCGTTCAAAATCGCGCGGTCCATCCGACAAGGGTGCCCTCTCTCCTCCCTTCTGTATGTGTTGACTCTCGAGCCACTACTGCGGAAGTTGGAGTTGTTGCAGGGCATCCCTTTGGAACCGGGATTGCGGAAAGCGGTGTCGGCCTACGCCGATGACGTGACAGTAATGGTGTCGACGGCCTCCGAAATCGAGGCGGTCGGCACCTTACTGGAGGAGTACGAAAAGTTCACAGGGGCTAAGCTGAACCGGGACAAGTCGATCGGTTTGCAACTCGGCACGTGGAGGGGCAGACCGATGCCCTCCGATAGCGTCGTCGGACGCTGGACGGAGGGCCCGGTGAAGTTGCTCGGGGTCTGGTTCGGACCGGACCTCCAGGTGGAGAAAAACTGGGCGGAGGTTACGAACAGGGTGTTTGCACTGACCCAGAAGTGGGCCAGTTGCAAACTATCCCTGAAAGGTCGGGCGGAGGTGGCAAACACCTACATAGCGTCCGTCATCTACTACCGCCTGACCGTAGTGCCCTGCCCAAGGGAAACCCTCACCAAGATGGAGCGCGCGCTCTTCCAATTCCTTTGGAAGAGGCGGGCTCCTATGGTGAGGAGATCCATCTGCTGTCAACACCCTTCGAAAGGAGGGCTGGGGATGCCGTGGCTAATGATGCGTAAACACGCATTAAGGCTACGGCACCTCTACGTATTCCTCACCGGACAACCGGTGTGGGCCTCGTTTGTGAGACGAACCTTTCCCAGACTCGTCTCACTCACCGAGCTGCAATCCTGGGTCAAGCAAAGACCGAGAAAACTGGGCGCCTGGCACACTGAGTGTGCCCAGGCGCTCACCGCCCTCTGGCAGGCGGATCCGGTTATCAGTGGAGACTCCACCGCAACATTCTATAGAGGGCTGGTACGCAGCAGGTGCGACGACGCCCTCGGAGAAGCCCTAGACATGGAGGAGGACGAACTGGCCAGCCTGTTCGGTAGGACATTCAGCCCGGGACCTATGGACAACTTCCAGAAGTCCCTGGCCTGGCAGTGCTACCGAGGGGCTTTACCCGTTCGAGAAAGGCTCTACAGACACGGGCGCCCGGGTAGGGACCTCGCCAAAAAGATCTGTCCCAGATGCGTGTGCGACGAGGAAACCGTTGCACACGCATTAGTACACTGCTCGGGCGTAGCCGATCTGTGGGGCTATGTCGAACAACTGCTGTCAAGGGTGGGACCGATCCGGTTGACCACCGAGTCTATTGTAATGATCAAGCCGCCTCCCCCCTTCAAAGATGAAGCAGAAGCGGTGTTTCTGTGCGTAATAGCCATGGCGAAAGAGGTTGTATGGTGGACGCGTCTGAAAGGACTGAGGTCGGGCACCTTTCTCTCTGGCCAACAACTGGTCCGTTTCTTCCGATATCATTTCGGAAGAAGGATCAGGATGGAGAGAGAGGTGCTGCACCCCAGCCGTTTCTATGAAAGATGGGTGAAAGTGGCGAGAATGGCCCGTGTGAATGGGCCTTCACTCTACATCAGACTATAGGTGAGGAAGATGAAAGACCAAGGGAGCACCCCTTCTCTGTGCTCCTGAGGAGAAGGGTTGCACACTTTTTTCGGGGGTGTGTGCGACCCCCCAAGGCGCCTCCTCTCTATTGAGGATTTTGTTAAAAATTTTATTTTTTGTTATATCTTATTTTATTTTTATATTTTGTTATTGCCTTCTCCTTATTGAGGACGCCTTTTTGTGTAAACTCCCCCCTTTGTACTTGTCCCACTTTTGATGCCCTAGTGGCAAATAAAAGAAATATATCTATCTATCTATCTATCTATGTGAGAGCATGTGCCAGTAGAGCGGGGTGCAACAGCCTCAAAAATCTAATCGGCCAATTCCAACTGGCCGATAGATATCGACTAAATTTCCCGACTGCACCATAGTGGACGTGGGCAAACCGCAGCGGGACATCTAGATCGTATCTAGATAGGTTTTTCATTAGAGAGAAGGACAAGAAGATGTTAAGCTGTCCACAAATGCACATGGTTGCCTATTCAGATCACAAACTAGTAGTCTGCATAGTCAACCGTGATAGAATACATAGACAAGGACCCGGATACTGGAAGCTGAACGTGTCGTTGCCGGCACGAAAAGCCTACAGTGAACGGATAAGTAGATTAGTTAAGCAAGAGTTGACGGGAGCCATCGTCAACAATAGATGGTGGTACTCTCTCAAGAGAGCAATTAGAGTAGAATCGATAGGGTTTAGCAGAGAATTACCTTTAGAGCAAAACAAATCCGAAACAGAACTAGTAGAAGAAGCGCGTAGGAGTGGCAACGCGGCTAGAGAACGGCACTGGATCAGTTCTTCGACGCGAAACACGTAGGCTGCGTGGTCAGAAGTAAATCACATGCTCTAGGAAACGAGGGAGCAAAAGCTGTTAGCTGGGCGCGAGTGGCGGAAGCGAAAAGTGGAAACAAGTCCACGATTTGGTCTTTGAAAGACAAAAACGGACGCGTGCTACTTGACCCCAGGCAGATGTGCGCGGCCTTTCAGCGGCACTTTGCGCGATTGTTTGAGCAGAACGACGGTGCACCGAACGGGGCAATGGACTTTGGTTCATACCGCGACGGCTTGCCGCGTCTCTCGAGCATGGACGCCGAGTTCTGCGAAAGATCGATCACAGCCACTGAGATACGGGACGCTCTGAGCTACTGCGGGAAACGCAAGTCACCCGGTCTAGATGGTCTACCCTATGAGTATTACATAGGCATGCCGGACTTGTTCTCTGGCGTCCTCGAAGCCGTCTACTGCAATTGGCAGCAGAACGGGAGAATTCCCAGTTCTGCAGGCAAGGGCGTAGTATCGCTGATCAGGAAAGACGAGAACAAGGGGGACGAAATAAACAATTTCAGGCACATAACTTTGCTCAACACAGAGTTAAAGATTTTGGCCAAGGTGCTAGCAACGAGGCTGGCGCTTCTCGTCGAAAACCTGGTAGGGAAAGTGCAAACGTGTGCAATCCCGACCAGGTCCATACACGACAACCTACACCTCATGTGATACATCATAGAGAGGGTGGGGTGTAAACCCGACTTCGGTGGGGCTCTGATCAATTTAGATCAGTCTAAGGCATTCGATAGGGTCGACCATCGAGACTTGGAAGCGGTTCTCAAGGGGGCCGGTTTCGGTCCCGTTTTCAGGGGTTGGATCAAGGCGATGCACACCAGCATCTGCTCGAAGGTCAAGGTGAACGGATACTTATCGGAGCCGTTCGCAATTACGCGTTCCATTCGACAGGGATGCCCTCTCTCCCCCATTCTGTACGTATTGACTCTAGAGCCACTACTGCGGAAGTTTGAGTTTTGCAGGGCATCCCTTTAGAACCGGGACTGCGAAAAGCGGCGTCGGCTTATGCCGACGACGTGACGGCAATGGTGTCGAAAACCTCGGAAATCGAGGTAATCGGCAACCTACTACAGGAATACGAAAGGTTCACAGGAGCAAAACTGAACCCGGACAAATCTGTCGGTTTGCAACTCGGAACGTGGAGAGGCAAACTGATGCCGTCCGACAGCGTTGTCGGACGCTGGACGGAAGGACCAGTGAAATTCGTCGGGGTCTGGTTCGGTCCAGACCTCCAGGTGGAGAAAAACTGAAACGAGGTCATGGCCAAGGTATTTGCGTTCACCCAGAAGTGGACAGAGTGCAAGCTGTCTTTGAAAGGTCGAGCGGAGGTGGCGAACACTTTCATAGCGTCCGTCATCTACTACCGCTTGACTGTCGTGCCTTGTCCTCGTGAATACCTCACCAAGATGGAACGCATACTCTTCCAGTTCCTGTGGAAGAAGCAGGCTCCACTGGTGAGGAGATCCGTCTGCTTTCAACACCCTTCCAGCGGAGGGCTGGGCATGCCGTGGCTAATGATGTTCAAACATGCGCTGAGGCTACGGCATCTCCAGGTATTCCTCACCGACCAACCGGTGTGGGCACCGTTTGTGAGACAGGCCTTCCCACAACTTGTCTCGCTGACGGAGCTGCAGTCCTGGGTCAAGCGAAGACCGAAGAAGATGGGCGCCTAGCACATTGAATGCGCCCAGGCGCTCACAGTCCTCTGTCAAGCGGGCATAGAAATCAGTGGAGACTCCACTTCGACATTTTATAGAGGGTTAGTACTTTACAAGTGCGACGACGTGCTCGGGGTGACTCTAGGCGTCGAAGACGACGAGCTTGCCAGTCTGTTCGGTAGGACTTTCCGCCCGGGACCTATGGATAACTTCCAGAGGTGCCTGGCCTGGCAGTGCTACCGAGGAGCTCTACCCATTCGAGACAAGATCTACAGGCACAGACGCCCCGGTAGGGATCCTTCCAAGAGGACGTGTCCAAGATGCGAGCAGGACATTGAAACCGTCCTGCACGTAATTGTATACTGCCCGGGCGTAAGCGACCTGTGGAACTATGCAGAACAACTGCTGTCGCGTATGGGACAAATCCAGTTTACTGCCGAGTCCATAGTAAGGATCAAACCGCCAGCCTCTTTCAAAAACGAAAGAGAGGCGGTTTTCCTCTGTACAGTGGCTATGGTGCAAGAGGTCATATGGTGGACGAGATTGAGAGGACTGAGAACAGATGCCTTTCTCTCCGGACAACAATTGATTCCCTTCTTTAAGTATCACTTTAGAAGGAGAATCAGAGAGGAGAGAGAGGCACTGCACCCCAGTAAATTTACTGAAAGGTGGGTGAATGAAGCGACAATGGCTCGAGTGATTGGGTCTTCTCTGTTTATAAGCCTGTAGGTTAAAGAAGAGAGCAAAAGGAAGAAGGAAGCACTTGCACAACACGCACTTGAAGTTGAGGGTTGTTCTATCGACGGGGTATTAAACAACCCATTTGTGGGGCTTCCCTCCTATTGGGGATTTCGATTGTTATAATCGTTTGTTTCAATACTTTTACACGACTATGTAAAATCCCCGGCATGTGTATTTGTATTGTCCCCTTTTCTTGTGCACCCTTTTGGCAAATAAAGAAATATATCTATCAATCTATCCATCTATCTATCTATCTATCTATCTATCTATCTATCTATCTATCTATCTATATATTCGTTACTTTATTTTATAGAACCGATAAGTTGCGTGGCATAAACACAGACTCAAACGTAAACATGGCTATACATATACGTATCCTGACACGCACACACACACACACACACGCACACACACACACACACACACACACACACACACACACACACACACACACACACACACACACACACACACACACACACACACACACACACACACCACATACACACACACACACATTTGTATATGTGTATATATATATATATACACACACACACATACACACACATATACACACACACACACACACATATATATATATATAAGGAAAAAAAGATGAAATCGAAAATGAACTGGAGTCTTTTTAAGAATATTTATTTGTTTCCTTTACCGATTTCACAGTTCTTATGCTTTTCAAAAGTAGAATTGAGATGGAGGGTTTGTGGTTTTCCTCCATCTCAATTCTACTTTTGAAAAGCATAAGAACTGTGAAACCGGTAAAGGAAACAAATAAATATTCTTAAAAAGACTCCAGTTCATTTTTGATCTCATCTTTTTTCCTTATACTTTCACTCGTGTAGGACATCTAGTTTTTTTTTCATTTAAAAAACCCCTCATTTTCTTATATATATATATATATATATATATATATATATATATATATATATATATATATATATATGAGTGTATGTATGCATGTGCAGCTGTGTATGCCTTTGTTATTGTGTTTATGTCCCGTGACTTAGCGGTTCTACAGAATAAACAACAGACTGAAAAACAATAAGTATTGGGATCAATATGATCAACTAAATCAATTGATGTAGTTGCCCCAGCGTTGCCGCAGTCAACTGACTGGAACCAGTAAAAGAAGAATATTTTTAGTAATCACCCTAAATAGGAGGAAAAAATAAGTTGTCGATACAAACATTTCTAAAAACAACAGCAAAAATATATAAAAAATATATTCGGAAAACATACATACAAACACACACACACACACACACACACACACACACACACACACACACACACACACACACACACACACACACACACACACACACACACACACACACACACTCACGGAGACACAGACACACACATATATATGTGTGTATATATATATATATATATATATATGTATATATATATAATTGTTTCTACTTGTGGCACAAGGCCACAAGGTACTTTAATTTATCGACCCTGTAAGGATGATAGGCAAAGTTAATATATAATTTAAAAAAGAAATGTTTGTTGGTTGGTTCCTTCGCGCATCACACAAAAACGAAAAGAGACGACCGAAATACCATAAATCATTCGATCCGACCTTCTAACGACTCTGCCAATTCGCCGCCTATATCAGTATATACAGCCTTAGTTTATTTCAGTACGTATTATTACAGACATGGCTGAGTGTTTAAGTAGTTTGCTTCGCAATTATGAGGTTTTGTGTTCAATACCACCCCGTCGTATTTTGGACAAATATTTTTGCCACCACCTTGCGTCGATCTAAGCTTTGTGAGTGAAATTCGTTAGACGGAAACTGTGTGGAAGCCTGTTGGATGGACTGTACCTGAAATTCAAAGGTCTAGCTTTGTCACGAATTGTATCATGCTAATCTTGACTGACAATTTACTTTAAAGTACACGTATCTAATTGTTTCTACTTTTGGCACAAGGCCAGCAATTACCCAGTGTATTACTGGTACTTTATTTTATCGACCCCGTAAGGATGGAAGACAAAGTTGACCTCGGCGGGATTTGAACTCATACCGTAAAGGCATAACTTTATGCTACAAAGCATGGCGTCTGACTACCGTTACTACCAATCCACCGCCCTTTTAAAACACAATCATTTACACGCTAATTCGTGAATTGGTTGTTCAGTTGATCAAATTACTGAATGGTCATCTTTGAAACCGACAAAGGACTACCAGTACATTAGTAATACCTAATGGTTGTTTATATAAAAAAAGTCTATATCATTTACAAAATAAAATATTTATCAACATTTGTACACTTTTTCTTCTGCATCAATCATTTCGTATGATGTATTTTTCCGCTAAGTATTGATTTTCACGAATTGATAATCTCAAAAATATATATTCGTCTCGAACCAGGGACAGATTTAACTGATCGACATTTTGGTGGTAAACAACATTTTTTTTTGTTAATATGGACAACTTTTTTGCAAACGACTATCCTTGCTATTTGCCATTATGCAAATACAGACATATTTTGAATAATTACGATCTTGTATTAGTCAGTAATATATTCATGTATAAATTCATGGATTGATTCCAAAAAAATTATAAAAATCTGATATCGAAAATGAAAATAGTTTGAAAACTACTATTTAAGAAATTGCACCTCAGATATGAAAACAGCACCTCCCCGCCGCGCACAAATAAAAACGAGTTAGGTGTAGGTATGGCTGTGTGGTTAAAGAGTTCGTTTCGCAATTTTATATAAATTTCTGAAATATATCTATCCTACTCACATAAGCGCATATATTATTATAAAAAAAAAAAAAATCTTTTACTGGTTTCGGTCATTAGACAGCAACTTATGCTGAGGCACGATCTTGAAGGGATTTAGTCGACAAGATTGACCACATCACATATTTTCGTTTCTGGTATTTATTATATCGATCTCTTTTTGTCGAAACGATAATTTAAGGACATAAACGGTAAGCGTAAACACACACACACACACACACACACACACACACACACACACACACACACACACACACACACACACACACACACACACACACACACACACACACTGAAGTGGATGAGTTAAATAAATGTGTATATAAAATGTTTAAACATTAACTGAATGAACATTCAACACATGTGAGCAGAGAGTAAGACTTATTTCCTTATTTCCTGAAGAAAAGAGTGTAAGTGACTTCGAAGTTTCAACGATTACTTCTACTGTCTCCGATACAAGATTTTTATTGTAGCTTTCCGTGTTTTATATCTGATGTAGGGTTGTGGTTTTCAGGTATAGTGATCCAAGGTTTACTTTCAAATTCTTATTCATGGCTCTCAAGGCTGCAATGACCTTATCAAGTTCCCTTTCCCATCTCTTGAGAATTTCAATGTCAGTGTATCAAGTCATTGATGGAAGAGTGAAAATTCACAAAAAGAATGACTTCAGCAGCAACAACAGCACCGCTGCCGTCATCATCATCATCATCATCATCATCATCATCATCATCATCATCATCATCATCATCATCATCATCATCCATCATCATCATCATCATCCATCATCATCATCATCATCCATCATCATCACCATCATCATCCATCACCATCATCATCATCACCATCATCATCCATCACCATCATCACCATCATCACCACCACCTTCACCATCATCACCATCATCATCATCATCACCATCATCATCATCATCATCACCATCATCATCCATCACCATCATCATCATCACCATCATCATCCATCACCATCATCACCATCATCACCACCACCATCACCATCATCACCATCATCATCATCATCATCGTCGTCGTCATCATCATCATCACCATCACCATCACCATCATCATCATCATCACCATCATCATCCATCACCATCACCACCAACATCACCACCACCATCACCATCATCACCACCATCATCATCATCATCATCATCATCATCATCATCATCATCATCATCATCATCATCATCACCACCACCATCATCATCATCATCATCATCACATCATCATCATCATCATCATCACCATCATCACCACCACCATCACCACCATCACCATCATCATCATCATCATCATCACCATCATCATCATCATCATCACCATCATGAAGCAGTTTTCCTCAGAGGTTGTGTGGTGGACGTGGTTGAAATGACTGAAGACAGACATTTTCATTTTCGACCAATCCCTCATCAATGTTTTCAAGTTTCACGTGGAAAAGAAGTTGAGTGGGGAGAGAGAAGTGCTGCCTCCCCAGTACATCTGTTAAAAGGTGGGTGGATAGTTCTGGGAGGAGGGGGATGTCTTCCTAGGGTGCTCTTGGTGATTAGGGTGGTTTCCGATCTGTAAGGTTTCTTAACTAAACGTTTTTATGTAAATCCCCACAGTCTCTGTTCTTTTGTATTGTCCTTTATGTTTCGGCCATAGTGACAAAACAAGAAAGCATTATTATTAAGAATCGGTAGACCGTTGGACACCATGCTTCACGGTATAGAGTTACGGCCCTTTATGATCTGAGTTCAAATCCCGCCGAGGTTAACTTTGCCTTTCATCCTTACAGAGTCGATAAAATAAAGTACCAGTCACGTACTGGGGTCGATTTAATCAACTTTCCCCTCCCCCAAAATTACTGGCCTTGTGTCTATATAAGAAACCATTATTGTCATCCTAGTCCCTTAGTCTGTTTTTAAATGCGGTGAATCTACTGATAAGCAAGTGATTAAAATCAGCGTCTGTCACTTATAGTATTTTTTTTTATAGTTTTCGAACAAGAATTTAGAGTTTTCCCAAACTCTAATACTAAATAGAGATATCAAACTATGATACGATCTTAGGAATCATTGGTGCCTATGCAAATTACAATCGTTTAAATAAAGTTTCCATATAGTTATATTATACAATATCGTCTGATAATAATACATTCCTACAGTTTAATTTTATATACCAGTAGGAACACCGCCACTCGAGCGGTTTGTTAGTTGTTTGCGTAACACATACACACACGCGCGCACGCACACACACACGCACGCATACACACCCACACACACGCATATATATATATATATATATATATATGGGATAACATGTTATCGTTTTGGGTAATCCAGTTAGAGGTTGTGAGTACTCTGTACTATGGATAGTTTTAACGCACGGCGTTGTTTGCCTCAACAAGAGGTTTCCTTAGTTAGGCAGTGAGTTTACGAGAATTCCCATGTAGGTCATTCTTAGAGTAATAGTAGTGAAAGAGTGAAGAACAACATGGTCGGCTGTAGAAAAAGGGTTTTATTTACAGTATTAACAATTGTTTCATTGATCAGGTGAGTCTAAAGGCCGCTAATCACTCGAAATTGCGTCACTCGACCTTAAATACAGTGTGTCTCTCTGATCAAATCATCGGAATATATATATATATATATATATATATATATATATATAAGCTTGAAACTAGTACATCGTTCCTGTGTCAGTGTTGAACAAAAAGGTGACGTGGTTGCCTAAACATTGTACGACGTAATTCAGGCTGTTTGTTTGTTTACAAACGAACAAACCGAGCATTATAATAAATGTTCGGTAAACTCATACGTGCATATATATGTGTGCCTGTATGTATATATATACATGCTACTGTACGTCTGTATACATATATGTATGTACGTATACATACATACTTACATTTAAGTAAGTGCCGTACTAAGAGTGAGAAATGAAATTTCGTTTCATTCTATTCCATTTATCGTTTTCGGTGCGCCTGGCCGACTGAACTCACTCGATATGCAAATTGGGCTGCTCAGCCGTTAATTTTCATAAGGAAAGTATATACTTTCGGACGTTCAACCATCTGGCAGAAAGGTATACGGTGCTGACGATAGCTAATAAGCTTGAAACTAGTACATCGTTCCTGTGTCAGTGTTGAACAAAAAAAAAAAAAAAAAAAAGGTGACGTGGTTGCCTAAACACTGTACGGCGTAATTCAGGCTGTTTGTTTGTTTACAAACGAACAAACCGAGCATTATAATAAATGTTCGGTAAACTGATACGTGCATATATATATGTGTGCCTGTATGTATATATATACATGCTACTGTACGTCTGTATACATATATGTATGTACGTATACATACATACTTACATATATATATATATATATATATATAACGAAGGAGTTGTGGTAAGGAACCAGATGGACCATAACGCACCAGAGTACTCACTACTTAGGGTAGTAGAGTGGGTAATAGGAAAAAGTATGACCCCGACGGCAGAGCTCAAGTCGTCGGGGTCATACTTTTTCATATATATATATATATACCAGGGTTCTCCCAAAAGAAACGGTACTGATGTTTTATTTAAATGTATGTTAGACGTACATAAAATTATAAAACTTATTTCTTCAAAATACGATCCTTGGGAAGTCACATAAAGGTTCCAACGTTTTTCTCATTGACCGTGGCAGTACCATGTCTCTGACCGACTGCAGTGCTCTGACCAACTGTGGCAGTACCATGTCTCTGACCGACTGCAGTACTCTGACCGACTGTGACACTACCATGTCTCTGAACGACCGTGACAGTACCATGTCTCTGACCGACTACCCTAGTAGTTGCACCGTCGATTCTCCTCTCTTTATTCTCTTCTCTATATCGTAAAAACACTAAACCCTCTCCTTTCTGTCTTTCAGTCCCAACACAAATTGTATTTGTCTCATTTTTTTTGTTTCGTATTTACATTAAAAGAATCTTTTCATTTTGTCAACTTTGAGTTTCTTTCCAACGCCCTACTGTCTGTTATTGATATTTTTGCGGGTACATTGTTTTTCTTGATATCGTATTTCCCTAGTTTGTTGAAAGACACACGTGGTGTGTCTTTTAGTTTCTCGCGTTGTTTATTGTCTAGTAGATATAGTTTTATGAGCTACCGATGCAAATATAGGCCCAGTACTACCCTAATATCAAACCAGATTACGTATTCTATAGTGGTTGGTTGAAGAGACAAGCCTTGTTTCTTGCGTTTCTGGCTACTTTGAAGGTTGTAGGACCCGTGAACAACGAGGGAAATGTCATGTATCTTCACATCTTTCCTCGGGGCTTAAGGGTCAATGCTACTGATTGTAAAGAGATGTTGGAGAGGGTTGCTAGGCTTTGGATGGCGGGCTTGACAAAGGAATATCGTACACAAACCAACAAGACTCTATGCCGTCTCATAAGGTCAAGATGAGCCAAGAATGGATAAGTTACAATCTCCACTATCGTGTCACCTCCAAACAAAATATGACCTCCTAGTTCACCTGACATGAATCCGTTCGACTACTAGGTATGGAGTGTAGGCAAAAGAGAAATCAATCAACGTCCTATAACACTATAAAATCTTTGAAGTCCGCCATAACTAGTACAATGTCCAAAATAGATTAAGATCATCTGATTCGAGCATATCAATACCTCCTTTTGAAGCAGTCATCGATGATCACGGCGGATTTACTAAGTAGATGTATCACGAAGTGTCTCAAGATTATGCGTCTTTTACTAACTTCATGCACATGTCCTCAAAGAACTGAATAATCCTGTATATAGAAAGTGACGTTGGTCAATGTTTCCGAAAAGAAAATAGTGAAATGACTTTAAGACTTTTAATAACTTTTAATATTTATAAGTAAAATCGAACGTTATAAAATATCGAATACTGAAAGAACTTTGTTTTGTCTCCAGGTGGTCTTTTAGTTTTAGTTTATATAACATACGAGGGTAGGCTGAAAACTTCACAGATTGACTTCGAAGGAGTGATGCTAAAACTGTGAAATCTTGCATGCATTAATGTCAACTCTTCTTATTGATAACTGCACTGTTTCTTTCCAGGGACTATGTTGAAAAAAAACACCCCATTTGGTCATTTCATGAGAGTATCTTGGTTAGCCTATGAACATTTCAACCGACCCTCGTATATTATCCCGCGTTTTGTTTAACGTGTCTTTCCTCCAATTGAAGATGGTAGGGTTTAATTTAAGAGACATTTAGCTGCTATTTCTAGCAAGTTGTTCTACTGCACGAAGAAATACCACTAAGAGTAAGGGTGGATGTAATAGACATCATCAGTCTACTGTGACCTATTACGGCCCAAAGTCAGTTGAACTATTTCTTTGTAAAATAATGTCTATATCGATATCTGCATTTCTTTCTATCCATCTCTCTCTCTCTCTCCCTCTCTCCCTCTCCCCCTATCTATTTATCTATCTGCTTGTCTGTCTGTCTATCTATCTATCTATCTATCTATCTATCTATCTATCTATCTATCTATCTATCTATCTATCTATCTCGGAGAAGATAGACGTGTTTTTGTTTCGCTCCTGCATTTTGTCGGAATTTATTACGAGAAGCGGTAGGTTTGTTTAAGTAACTTGTTATTTGTTGTGTTTAAACCATCGCCTGGACCTGCAGACGTTGGGTAAAATAAATTTCGCTCCTTTTTGGGGCGAAATTTAATAGTTATAAGTTGTCGATAAAAAGTCGTTTAGTGAAAATGGACGCCATTAATACGACGCATGCCACGCCCCCAAGGAAAGTGGTAGAGAGAAGGTAGCAGCACAATACTGTAAGCCTTCCCTCCTCACTCCCGCAAAAGACACCACGGAATCAAAAGACAAAATTGTGGAAATGGGTGAAAACCACAAAAGTAACAATTACACAAACAAGAACAACAATGACAACACAACCAACAACAGCAACAATGACAATAACAACACAACCAACAACAGCAATAATGGCAACACCAACAAAGGATAAAAGCAAGCCAACACGAATAACAATAACAATTATAACAACACGAAAGAAAACGGACCCACAGCTGCAGTCTCCTTCGCACAGGCGGTCCGAGAAACGCAGACATACAAGGCACTGGACATCTCGAATGCCAAGAAATTGCTGAAAGAAGCAAGGAATTGTGTAAATTTCGGGGAAGGTGGGGAATTCACAATTACCTCCCCCGAAGAAATTAGAAGGGACACAGTCCTCAGGACCGTAATATATAGGACAGTTTCGAACACGACTAGGAAACCGACTCAATTGTCCCAAAGCGAAATTGAACTGGTCCTAAGTAGTGCCTGAAAGGATATCGCTTTCATACAGAAAGGGAAACTGTATGGAAGCATATCTGTTTTAATGCAAGATGAATTGGCGGCACGGAAATATTCTGTGTCGCCAATTGTATCCAAAGCATACACTCTTTCCCCCACATATTTGGGGAAAAGAACTCAAAAGATAAGAATCTCGAGCATCAGGCCAAATACGAGCATTTGGTGGGTGCTAACGGGATTCTTAGAAGATGAGGACACAATCCTTTCGATAGGCGAATCCGCCGAGGGCGTATTCGGCGGCAATAGCCTTGAAGTTCTGGTCCAAATGAGACCAGAACGGATAACAAGAATACCGCAGCGTGTGTCCCTGGATGGAGTCGCCTTCATAAACATTTCTGTTTAGGGCAGGCGGCCTTCATGCTACCACTGTTCAAGAAGTGGTCACCTGAGGGCTTCCTGTCCCATTTTAAATGCCCCCCCCCCAAAAAGATGCTTCTGGCCACCCCACACACAACAACACAACAACCACCACCACCACCACCACCACCACCACCACCACCACCACCACCACCACCACAACAACAACCACAACAACACGAAAAAATAACAACACAAGACACTGTTCCACCCAATCCCTCCCCACCTAAAACAAATATAAAAGCAACCACAACAAAATCCCAAAATATATCTCTCCCCAACAACACGGACGAGGACCCCTTATCGACGTCACCCAGTGACGACGAAGGAGAACCCTTTCAACCTGTAAAAAGAAAGAAAAGAAGGCACCACATTAACAAAAATGCAACAAACACACAAACAGAACAAACAGAACAAACAGAACAAACAGAACAAACAAAAAAAACCCACCCCTCCCGAAAACATAACACATACTACAAAATGCAAACACACACAAGAACAACAAACAAAAACAAACACAACACAACAAAAACAATATACATACATCAACACAAACAACAGAACACTTGAGCAAACAATAGACAAAAACCTTCGGTTTCCACCGAGTGGAAAACGTTCACTAACGCGGCGACTAAACCGCATTTAAAAATGATTAGGGTCCCAAGGGACACCTACGCAATGCTCAAACAAAACTTTCTCGAGGACGTGGGGAATCCCTGTACTAGACCTAGCAACCGCGTCCTCTAAAATCTTTCACCCCCCCACCCCAGACACCCTCCACCACCAAACACCCCCACCCACCCCACACTGATGTCCCCCCCCCCCCACCAAACAACCTCGCCGACAAACCCATGGAAATTGTGCAGCCTGGTCCCCAGGAGAAGGACAGGTAGGTGTCTTTTCCTTTTTCTCCATTCTAAACTCTTCACCACCAACATGGCTGTTATAAGAGTTGGATGTTTAAATGTGCGTAGCCTGGGGATGTCCTGGAAGCAGGGCAAACTCTTAAATGAACTCAGGTCGCATAGAATGGATGTGATAGCTATTTGCGAGTCCAGGATCAGCAGCGAGCACCAACTGGCCCCCATCTTCGACGACTTTGAGATCTATGCATCTCTCTGTCATCCGGGGTGGGTGGGTGGGTGGGGGTGGGGTGGTCGTTCTGCTGCGAAAACACCTGGGCCTCGCAAGACGGATGGTATACCTGGACCCGGAGGGTCGACTGGTGGTTCTAGACGTCGGCAGTAGTGAAGGTGGAGCCTTCAGGCTGGTGGCAGCGTATGCCCCATCTGGGACACCGCGACCAGACTTCTTCCAGCGCCTAGAGGCTTTTCTGGGAACGTCTCGCTCCTTGCTTTTAGTGGGGGACTGGAATGGTATCCTGGATGCACGTTGGGACTATGTAGGGGCATGTCCCAATAGAGGGAGGTGTAACAGCCTCAAACGGTTAATCGGCCGATTTGATCTGGCCGATAGATATCGACTAGATTTTCCGACTGTGCCACTGTGGACGTGGACTAATCTTAGCGGAACATCTAGGTCGTACCTAGATAGGTTCCTAGTTAGAAATAAGGATAGGGACATATTAAGCTGTCCACGAATGTTCATGGTTGACTATTCGGATCACAAGTTGGTGACCGGAGTGATCAACCTTGATAGAACCCATAGACAAGGACCCGGTTACTGGAAGCTAAACTTGTCCTTACCGACAAACAAAGCTTACAGTAAGCGGATTAGCACTCTAGTTAAGCAGCGGTTGACGGGGGCAATTGTCAACAGCAGGTGGTGGAGATATCTCAAGAGAGAAATTAGAATAGAATCGATAGGTTTTAGTCAGGAATTAGCATCAGATAGGAATAGAACTGAAAAGGAATTGATAGATAGAGTAGAAGAAGCGATTAGGAGTGGCAACGTGGCCGGCGTGCTGGCGTCAAGAACGGCCCTAGACCAGTTCTTTGATGCGAAGCACGTGGGCTGCGTTGTCAGGAATAAAATACGTGCTCTGGGTAACGAGGGAGCCAAAGCTGTTAGCTGGGCCCGAGTGACAGAAGCAAAAAGTGGAAACAAGTCCACGATTCGGTTTTTGAAGGACCAGAATGGACGCATGATCCTTGAACCTGAGCGGATGTGCGCGGCCTTTCAACGGCGCATTGCACGACTATTCGGGAGGGGCGGGGGTCCGGGTCAGGCCATGGATTTCGGTCCATACCTCGACGGTCTGCCGCGGCTCTCGGACGGGGAGGCGAAGTCCTGCGAAAGGCCGATTTCAGCCGCTGAAATAGGGGAAGCGCTGAGCCAATGCGGCAAACGCAAATCTCCTGGTCTCGATGGTCTACCATACGAACTTTATGTAGTGATGCCGGACTTGTTCTCCGATCTCCTCGAGGTGGTCTACTGCAACTGGCAACAGAACGAGAGAATTCCCAGTTCTGTGACCAAGGGCGTAGTCACGCTGGTGAGGAAGGACGAGAACAAGGGGGGTGACATAGATAACTTCAGGCCCATAACTCTGCTAAACACAGAGTTAAAGATTTTGGCCAAGGTGTTAGCGAAGAGGTTGGCGCTTGTCGTCGGGAACCTGGTGGGAGAAGCGCAGACATGCGCAATCTCGTCCAGGTCCATACACGACAACCTCCACTTCATGCGATACATCATAGAGAGGGTAGGGTGTAAACCCGGCTTCGGTGGGGCCCTGATCAACTTGGATCAATCTAAGGTGTTCGATAGGGTCGACCATCGGTACCTGGATGCGGTGTTCGCGGCGGCAGGCTTCGGACTCGTTTTCAGGGGCTGGATTGCTGCAATGCACAGCAGCAACACCTGCTCGAGGGTCAAGGTGAATGGCTACCTCTAGGAGCCGTTCCAAATCACGCGATCCATCCGACAGGTATGCCCTCTCTCCTCCCTTCTGTATGTGCTGGTTCTCGAGCCACTACTGCGGAAGTTGAAGCTGTTACAGGGCATCCCCTTGGAACCGGGATTGCGGAAAGCGGTGTCGGCCTACGCCGATGACGTGACAGTAATGGTGTCGTGCGCCTCGGAAATCGGGCAGATCGGCACCGGTGAAGCTGCACGGGGTCTGGTTCGGATCCGACCTCCAGGTGGAGAAAAACTGGGACGAGTTAACGGGCAGGGTGTTTGCACTCGCTCAGAAGTGGGCCGAGTGCAAACTATTCCTGAAAGGTCGAGCGGAGGTGGCGAACACTTATATAGCGTCCGTCATCTACTACCACTTGACAGTCGTGCCTTGCTCAGCGAAAACGCTCGCCAAAATAGGGCGCGCGCTCTTCCGATTCCTTTGGAAGAAGTGGGCTCCTTTGGTGATCTATCTGCTGTCAACACCCTTCGAACGGAGGGCTGGGGATGCCGTGGCTGACGATGCGTAGACACGCATTAAGGCTACGGCACCTCCAGGTATTCCTCACCGGTCAGTCGGTGTGGGTCCCTTTTGTGAGGCGAGCCTTTCCGAGACTCGTCTCACTCAACGAGCTGCAATCCTGGGCCAAGCAAAGAGCGAGAAAAGTGGGCGACTGGCAAATTGAATGTGCTCAGGCGCTCGCGGCCCTCTGGCAAGCGGATCCGGCAATCAGTGGAGACTCCACCTCAACATTCTATAGAGGGTTGGTGCGCAGCAAGTGCGACGACGCTCCCGGAGAGGCTCTGGGTATGGAGGAAGACGAGCTAGCCAGTCTGTTCGGTAGGACGTTTGGCCCGAGACCGATGGACAACTTCCAAAAGTCCCTGGCTTGGCAGTGCTACCGAGGAGCTCTACCCGTTCGGGACAAGCTCTACAGACACGGGCGCCCGGGTAGGGACCCCTCGAAGAAGATCTGTCCGAGATGCGTGCGTGACGAGGAAACCGTCGTGCACGCATTCGTACACTGCCCGGGCGTTGCTGACCTGTGGGGCTATGTGGAACGACTACTGTCGCGGGTGGGACCAATCCGGTTGACCACCGAGTACATTGTCACAATCAAACCGCCTCCTCCCTTCAAATACGAAGGAGAGGCGGTTTTCCTCTGTGTGATAGCTATGGCGAAAGAGGTTGTATGGTGGACGAGGTTGAAAGGGCTGAGGTCAGACACTTTTCTCTCCGGCCAACAACTGGTCCTTTTTTTCAAGTACAATTTTAGAAGAAGGATCAGAATGGAGAGAGAGGTGCTCTACCCCAGCAAGTTTTATGAAAGGTGGGTGAAAGTGGCGAGAATGGCCCGAGTCAATGGGCCTTCTCTCTATATCAGCCTGTAGGTGAGAGAAGAGAAGAAGGAGGAGAGGAAAGGAGCACCCGCTCTTTTTGCTCCCGAGGAGGAGGGTTGCACATTTCTTTCGGGGACTTCGATTGTTGAATTTCGAGGACTTCGATTGTTGAATTTAATTTGTTATATGTTTTTACACGTCCTTTGCAATGTATGTAAACTCCCCCCTTGTATTTGTCCCAATCTTCGATGCCCTGGTGGCAAATAAATAGAAATTTATCTATCTATCTCTCTATCTATCTGTCTATACGTAAAACAAACATTGTTTATTAATTAATGCTATAAAGTCAACAAGAATTAAATGGAAAACATCCCTTCTCTCCATATGACCCTACCCACTGATCACTAATAAGGAAAAAATAACCTCGAAAAACCTTCACCCCAGTAACAGAACTAAAAGAACTTCCATACATTCAGAAGAGGCACTCGCTGAAACTTCGAAGTCACTACCACTTTTTTCTTCAGAAAATAAATCTAGCACTCTGTTCACATGTATTGAATGCTCATTCAGTTAATATTTGGACGTTTTATGTACACTTGTATTTAAAACAGCCAACACAGGGAAATTGTATTATTTGTCCGAGTATAAAAGTGGCAGTGACTTCCAACTTTCATCTTAGTCGCTTTATCTGGTTTTCATATGAAGCGTCCAAGCCGTAATTTCGAAGTCACTGCCACTTTTCTACTCAGTATACACACACACACACATATTACCGTCTAAGCATGTCGTTATCTTCACATTTTTAAAAGTCATAATAGTTTGTAGTTTAGAGTCTAATTTATTGATTATCTCTATACTTGACAACGGAAATTAAATGTGCTTAGAATAAAGCCTAATAAATTGATAGTAATTAGCAAAGAGAGAAAATGCTATGCTTTGTCAAGTAGCTTATTTTGCTCTTTATATTATATTTCTATGATGCTGGTTCAATATGATGGATAATTCATTATATGATAACCAAGGTTAGATTAAATGATTTTGATCATTTATTCAAATATTTAAATTGGAGGGATTTACTTTCCGGCCTTTATAACATTTATAATTTATTGCAATTGAAAAACAGAGAGAGCGAAAGAGAGCGAGAGAGAGATAGAGATAAATAGATAGATAGATAGAGAGAGAGAGAGAGAGAGAGAGAGAGAGAGAGAGAGGGAGGGAGAGAGAGAGAGAGAGAGAGAGAGAGAGAGAGAGAGAGAGAGAGAGAGAGAGAGAGAGAGATCCATTAACCAACAGCCATTGGTAAAAGAAGCAATTGACGTCTGGATTTCTATTCTATTGCTTGTTGTTATAAACCTCTTACCACTTTTCCTTTCCTCGAAGCAAGAATAGTGGTCATTAAATTAGCTTTCTACTTCTCCACACAGTCCTTTGCATTGTCATTGAAGCCTGCAAAGTCTTTTGAACAGCATAGTTTGGATAACAGAGAGAAGACAAAATAATTGTTTCTACTTTTGGCACAAGGACAGCAATTATCCCAGTGTATTACTGGTGCTTTATTTTATCGACCCCGTAAGGATGAAAGGCAAAGTTAACCTCGGTGGGATTTGAACTCAGACCATAAAGGGCCGTAACGCTTTGCTGCAAAGCATGGCGTCCGACCCTCTACCGATACTGCCAATTCAAAATAATGTTCTATAGATTGGTTTGCTTCGAACTCAGCGCGGAGAGAGTCGGAACAAATACCGCGATATATTCTATCAGGCGCTCTAACTGTGCTAATTCCTCAC
>OZ024743.1:46143116-46175616 GCA_964016885.1 Eledone cirrhosa | reverse complement strand
CGTCAGTACCACGTACAGAACCATTGTTCAGCGGTCTATTACTTTTAGCAAAATTTCATTTCACAACAGTGAATATTGATAAACATCTTGTGTCTGTAACCAGATTTACAATAAATAATATTTCTTCCTGCAATATATTGTTCTCATTTAACTACCTCAAAAACTACCAACATAAAGCATTGTTGTCTACAACAGTAAACTCATCCAACAGCAAACAAATGTTGATATTCAGAGGGCAGCAACAAGTTTTACTCCAACTTTTACAACCATTTCGTCTATGCGCCACTTTACTGAGTTATCGCGTTATCGCGGGGCTGTGGTGTGGGAGGATCAGTGTTTTTATAATCACAGTTCGGTTTCGAGGCATAATCGTTGTGAAAAACTACTTGATAGAAGGTATTATATCTATATGGTAAAATAGAAAGTAAAATCTTATAAATCTTAAAAATCTTATAAAACTTACCTCAAAGCACTGTAAAAGCCCTGTAAAACGTACGTTAAAGTAGAGCCTTATAAAACTTACCTTAAAGCACTGTAAAAGCCCTGTAAAACTTACCTTTAAAGTAAAGCCTTATAAAACTTACCTTAAAGCCCTGTAATACCTTAAAACATCTGTCATTTGGGAGAAATGATTCTTTTGTTCTTTTTTTCTCTTACTGGTTTCAATCATTAGACTGCAGCAATGCTGGGATATCATCTTGGTTCAATCATATTGAATTTAGTACATAATTTTACAAATTTGGTACTTATTTGGTACTTATTTTGTCAATCTCCTTATTGTCAAAGTTACGAGATATAGATACAGGTACAAATACAGACATTACGGCACACTTACATTCACACACACACTTACATTCACACACACACACACACACATGCAAACTATCTCTCTCTCTCACACACCACACACATGCAAGCTCTCTCTCTCTCTCTCTCTCTCTCTCTCTCTCTCATACACACACACACATACAAACGCACACACACATGCAAACTCTCACACACAGACGCACGCACGCATATATATGACGGGCTTCTACAGTTTCCGTCTAGCAAATTTTACCTAAAATACATTGGTCAAGCCGAGGCTATAGTAGAAGATATTTCGCCAAAATGAAAACTTGGCAACTATATAGTCATGTCTGCGTCTATATAAAAACATCTAATATGTATAATTTACTATTTGTGTATAGAAAGGAAATGATGGTGACAAAACAATGACGAACATCTCATTAAATATACATATAACATCAGCTTTTGACTATCAACACTTAAAGCTAAGATATTCTGACATGGACGGATCATTAATATTTTAACATCTAAATAAATACATCATCACTGACAGTCAACCTAACTCTGGCATTTCGCATTCCTACATCTATCTATCTACCTATCTTCGTGATTGGTAGACGTGTATTACTTCGCTCCGGATTGTTTACGGATTATTGTACAAAAAACTGTGAGTTTATTGTTGAATTTGTTATTATTGTTTAGTGTAACCCCTCGTCTGAGCCTTCAGACATTGGGTTAACTAATTTTTGCCCCTTTTTAGGGCGAAATTTTCATCTGAAAAAATTGTGTAGACTTGTTAGTTAGTAATGGATGCCATTTCAACCTCTCACACTGTAGTGAGTGCCACGCCCACTAAGAAAAGTGGTGAAGGGAAGGTAGGAGTACAAAGCTTGCAGCCTTCCCCCCTCGCCTTATCGAAAAACGTTGTAAATATTGCAACCACGGAACCAAACCCGGTAAATAATACCAGCACCAACAAGAACAATGACAATAACACCACAACCAACAACTGTAACAATAACAACACCAACACCAAGGAAAATATGAACAACATCAACAACAGCAACAAGAAAGACAACAACACCAAAACATCGTTCGTACAAACTGTAAAAAAACCCAGAACTATACACTCCAATTGACATCACTAACGCAAAACAGCTACTCCAAGATGCAAAACAATATGTAACTTTTGGACAAACCGGTGATTTTAGCATCAATTCTCCCCAGGTATTACGTAGAGAGACTGTCCTGAAAACTGTGGTTTTCAGGACAATATCAAATGTAACTAGAAAACCAGCTCAATTATCACAAAATGAAATTGAGATGGTTCTAAAAGATGCAATGAAGGACATAACCTTCATCCAAAGAGGAAAACTGTTTGGTAGCATTTCGGTGCTAATGAATGACCATCTAACGGCACAAAAATACGCTGTATCACCCATTGTGTCCCCCCGTTTCACGTTTTTCCCCACATACAGGACACAAAAAATAAAAATTATGAGTATCACACCAAATGTAAATATTTGGTGGATACTATGTGGATTCATTGATTTTGATGAAGACAGAATAATCTCAGTAGGAAATGCTCCAGAGGTGTATTTAGTGGGACTAACGTAGAAGTCTGGTTCAAATGAACCCAGAACGAATAGCTAAAATCCCACAACGCGTGCCTCTATATAAACATTTCAGTTGAAGGTAGGCGGCCGTCATGTCACCACTGCTTAAGCAGGGGTCACGCGAGGGCTGCCTGTCCTCAATTAACAAGTAAAAAAAGGCTCTTCTGCCAACCCCGAACACAACAACACAACCACCACCACCACCACCACCACCACCACCACCACCACCACCACCACCACCACCACCACCACCACCACCACCACCACCACCACCACCACCACCACCACAACAACACGAAAAAATAACAACACAAGACACTGTCCCACCCAACCCCTCCCCACTTAAAACAAATACAAAAGCACCCGCAACCACAACAAAACGCCAAAATATACCCCTCCCCAACAACACGGACGAGGACCCCTTATCAACGTCACCCAGTGACGACGAGGGAGAACCCTTTCAACCAGTAAAAAGAAAGAAAAGAAGGCACCACATTAACAAAAATGCAACAAACACACAACCACCAGCACAAACAGAACAAACATCACAAACAAAAACCACCCCTCCCGAAAACATAACACATACTACAAAACGCAAAAACACACAAGAACAACAAACAAAAACAAACACAACACAACAAAAACAATATACATACTTCAACACAAACAACAAAACACTTGTACAAACAATAGACAAAGACATTTCGGTGGAAACCGAAGGGAAAACGTTCACCAACGGGGCGAATAACCGCATTTAAAAATGATTAGGGTCCCAAGGGACACCTACGCAATGCTCAAACAAAACTTTCCCGAGGACGTGGGGAACCCCTGTACTAGACCTATCAACCGCGTTCTTTTGAAATGTTTCCCCACCACCACCCCAGACACCCTCCCAAACCAAACACCCCCACCCCACCCCACACTGATGTTCCCACCACATCCCAAACCACCACCCCACCAAACAACCCCGCCGACACCCCCATGGAAATTGTGCAGCCTGGTCCCCAGGAGAAGGACAGGTAGGTGTCTTTTCCTTTTTCTCCATTCTAAACTCTTCACCACCAACATGGCTGTTATAAGAGTTGGATGTTTAAATGTGCGTGGCCTGGGGATGTCCTGGAAGCAGGGCAAACTCTTAAATGAACTCAGGTCGCATAGAATGGATATGATAGCTATTTGCGAGTCGAGGATCAGCAGCGAGCACCAACTGGCCCCCATCTTCGACGACTTTGAAATATATGCATCTCTCTGTCAGCCGGGGAGTGGGGGTGGGGTTGTCGTTCTGCTGCGAAAACACCTGGGCCTCACAACACGGAAGGTACACCTAGACCCGGAGGGTCGACTGGTGGTTCTAGACGTCGGCAGTAGTGAAGGTGGAGCCTTCAGGCTGGTGACAGCGTATGCCCCATCTGGGACACCGCGACCGGACTTCTTTCAACGTCTAGAGACTTTTCTGGGAACGTCCCGCTCCTTGCTTTTAGTGGGGAATTGGAATGGTATCCTGGATGCATGTTGGGACTATGTAGGGGTATGTCCCGATAGCGGGGGGTGTAACAGCCTCAAACGGTTAATCGGCCGATTTGACCTGGCCGATAGATATCAACTAGATTTTTCCGACTGTGCCACTGTGGACGTGGACTAATCTTAGCGGAACATCTAGGTCGTACCTAGATAGGTTCCTAGTTAGAAATAAGGATAGGGACATATTAAGCTATCCACGAATGTTCATGGTTGACTATTCGGATCACAAGTTGGTGACAGGAGTGGTCAACCTTGATAGAACCCATAGACAAAGACCCTTATCGACAAACAAAGCTTACAGTAAGCGGATTAGCACTCTAGTTAATCAGCGGTTGACGGGAGCAATTGTCAACAGCAGGTGGTGGGGATCTCTCAAGAGAAAAATTAGAATAGAATCGATAGGTTTTAGTCAGGAATTAGCATCAGATAAGAATAGAACTGAAAGGGAATTGATAGATAGAGTAGAAGAGGCGATTAGGAGTGGCAACGTGGCCGGCGTGCTGGCATCAAGAACGGCCCTAGACCAGTTCTTTGACGCGAAGCACGAGGGCTGTGTTGTTAGGAGTAAAATACGTGCTCTGGGTAACGAGGGAGCCAAAGCTGTTAGCTGGGCCCGAGTGACAGAAGCAAAAAGTGGAAACAAGTCCACGATACGGTCTTTGAAGGACCAAGATGGACGCGTGATCCTTGAACCTGAGCGGATGTGCGCGGCCTTTCAACGGCGCTTTGCACGACTGCTCGGGAGGAGCGTCGGGCCGGGTGAGGCCATGGATTTCGGTCCATACCTTGACGGTCTGCCACGGCTCTCGGACGGGGAGGCGACGTTCTGCAAAAGGCCGATTTCAGCCGCTGAAATAGGGAAAGCGCTGAGCCAATGCGGCAAACGCAAATCTCCCGGTCTCGATGGTCTACCATACGAACTTTATGTAGTGATGCCGGATTGTTCTCCGATCTCCTCAAGGTGGTCTACTGCAACTGGCAACAGAACGGGAGAATTCCCAGTTCTGTGACCAAGGGCGTATTCACGCTGGTGAGGAAGGACGAGAACAAGGGGGGTGACATAGATAATTGCAGGCCCATAACTCTGCTAAACACAGAGTTAAAGATTTTGGCCAAGGTGTTAGCGAAGAGGTTGGCGCTTGTTGTCGGGAACCTGGTAGGAGAAGCGCAGACATGCGCAATCCCGTCCAGGTCCATACACGACAACCTCGCCCTCATGTGATACATCGTAGAGAGGGTAGGGAACGAACCCGACTTTGGTGGGGCCCTGATCAAATTGGATTAATCTAAGGCGTTCGATAGGGTCGACCATCGTTACCTGGATGCGGTGTTCGCGGCGGAAGGCTTCGGACCCGTTTTCTGGTGAGAGTTGGGCCGGGGCAAGGGACGACGGTGAGGCGGTAGCAGATGACGGATGCGATGTACGCATTCGCCACCTCCGCCCGGCCTTTCAGGGACAGCTTCCTCTCGGCCCGTTTCTGGGTGAGGGAGGCCATCCTGCTCGTCACCTCGCTCCAGTTTTTCTCCATCTGGAGGTCCGGTCCGAACCAGACCCCGAGCAATTTAACCGGTCCGTCCGTCCATGCCGTCTGACGCTGTCGGACGGCATGGTCTTGCCTCTCGAGGTGCCGAGCTGCAATCCCACTGTCTTTTCCGTTTGCCCTCAACACTTATGGGCAGTTGAGTGCCGTTAGAGGGGGGGGGGGACGTGGGTCAGTTTGACCATCACAATTTTTTGTCCGCAGTAGGAGGGCACCAACACCATTTCCTCGCTCTTTAGGGTCACTAAGGATTGAGCCTTTGTTTCCTGGGGTGTGGCAAAAAGCACGTCCACGGTGGCATATTTCTTGCCTCGGATGATATGCGTTTTCCGCTGCCACACAGACCCTAAGGTATTTGAGCCTCTGTGGCTCTTTCAACCCTACGTGATTTCGTGCTTACTGTACGGTACGTGGCCGTACAGTGCTGTTGGATTTCGAAAAGTTCTTCGGCTGCCTTGCAGATTGCTCGGTGTCCGGTTTTCGTCACCATCTTCCTTGCTTCCTGTAATTCTTCGTTTGTTATAAGGATGGTTTCCAGGTTCTTTGCGATACCTGCAAACGAGATTGGTTTTTCTTTCTGGTTGTTGTTGTTGTCGTCAGAGCTGCTGTTACTTTTGTTGTTGCTGCTGTTACTACGACCACCGTCGCGGCTGCTGCTGTTGCTGTTGTTGTTGTTGTCCTTGTTGCTGCTGCTGCTGCTGTTGTTGTTGCTGCTGCTGCTGTTGTTGTTTATGCTGCTGCTGATGTTGTTGCGGCTGCTACTAGTATTTTTCTCGCCACTGTTGTTGTTGCTGCTGCTGCTGTTGTTGTTTGTGCTGCTGCTGCTGTTATTACGACTGCTGCTGCTATTCTTCATGACGTCAGACGAATGAAATGGCTTTCCGTATTTACCGCACACATCTTTCGTTGTTGTCATTGTCGTGGAGAAATGTTCCATGGCACGCGGGTTCTCTTGATGAAGAACGCTACGAGAAAGTACATTTTCCTTTTTTTTTAACGGCGTCGCTTGAGAAAGAGGCGACAGAGGCGACATCACTTTAGAGAAGGGAGAGAGAGAGATAATCTTTTCTCTGACGTAATAACGATTGGGGAAGAAGAAGACGGAAGGAGTAGGAGTGACTTGTTAAAATCCTTTTTTGTAGCCATGTTTTTTTACGGTTTTGTTGTTTTTTAAAATGAATATTGGGCACAAATCCCCATTAACTGGTTATTTAACCCCGAAGGGCCAAATAACGGGCAGAAAGACCCCTTTCACGAGGGTGTCTTTATCTACAATTTGGTGCAAGTTTTAAACAATTTACAATTGTTCAACGGTTAAAAATTACAATACCTTACAGAGCCGATCCTCTGTCAACCATGGCATTCAGTAATAATAATAATAATAATAAAATTCCCCAATAGGGGGGAGACTTCGGAGGGACATTTGTGGAGAAAGCCCAGTAAAAAGCCACAATGACCCTGACCACCAAGGCAAGTGCCCTCTTCCAGTTTTCCACCTTTAATTTACGGATATATGCTCAGAGTAGGCCCATTCACTCGGGCCATTCTTGCTTCTCTCACCCATCTTTCAACAAATGCTGGGAAGAGAGCACTTCCCTCTCTACTCTGATTTTCCTTTTCAAATGAAATTTGAAAAAGTCAATCAGAGCATCACCGAAGAGGTAAGTGTTCGTCTTCAGCCCTTTCAAACGTGTCCACCATACTATCTCTTTCGAGATGGCCACCAGGCAGATAAAAACTGCCTGCCCTTCCCGGCTAAAGGAGGAGGGCGGGGCAATCCTCACGATGGACTCAGATGATAGCCGGATCCGTCCTAAACGCGACAGCAGGTGTTCGACATAAACCCACAAGTCAGCAATTTTCGGACACTGGACGAGTGCGTGCAGGACGGTTTCGTCGCCCTGCGCGCATCTCGGACATGCCCGGCTGACGGCACCTCCATGCCTGTAGAGTTTATCCCGAACTGGCAAGGCTCCTCGGTAGCACTGCCAGGCCAGAGTTTTCTGGAAGTTGTCCATAGGCCCCGGCCCGAAAGTTCTTCCGAAGAGATTGGCTAGTTGATTTTCGTCGACGCCTAGAGTTTCCCCAAGTACGTCGTCGCTCTTCCCCTCCACTAATCCTCTATAGAACGCCGAGGTGGAGTTTCCACCGATCACATTGCCCGATTGGTCGAGGGCTGTGAGCGCCTGAAGACATTCCAGTCTCCAGGCGCTCCCTCTCGGTCTTCGCTTGACCCAGGACTGCAGCACCGTCAAGGAAACGAGCTGGGGAAATACGTGTCTAGCAAACGGCGACCACACCTGTTCACCGTCGAGGAAGAGGTGGAGATGTCGTAGCCTGAGCGCGTGCCTGCGCATCATCCGCCACGGCATGCCCAGCCCTCCACGTAGCGGGTGTTGACAGCAGATGGACCGCCTGACCATCGGAGCGCGTCCCTTCCACAAAAAGCGAAAGAGCAAACGCTCCAGCGCAGTCAGGCGAGGCTTAGGACAAGGTACGACGGTCAGGCGGTAGCAGATGACGGACGCGATGTACGCGTTAGCCACCTCCGCTCGACCTTTCAGGGATAGCTTCCTCTCGGCCCATTTCTGGGTGAGAGAAGCCACCCTGCTCGTCACCTCGTCCCAGTTTTTGTCCGTCTGGAGGTCCGGACCGAACCAGACCCCTAGCAATTTAACCGGTCCGTCCGTCCAGCGTCCGACGACGCTGTTGGACGGCATGGACCTGCCTCTCCAGGTGCCGAGCTGCAGGCCCACTGACTTTTCCTGGTTGATCATTGCTCCTGTCATCGCTTCGTATTCTCTTAGTGTAGTGCCGATCGCCTCAATGTGTTTGGCGTTCGACACCACTACGGTGACATCGTCCGCATATGCTGACACGGATCTTCCGCATCCTAGTTCGCGCGGGACGCCCCTCAACGTCTCCAGTTTGTGCAGTAATGGCTCGAGAGTCAATACGTACAAGAGGGACGAGAGGGGACATCCTTGGCGGACCGAGCGCATGATGTTGAACGGTTCCGACAGGTGACCGTTCACTCTCTCCACAGAGCAGATGTCGCTGTGCATGGCAGCGATCCAGCCTCTGAAGACGGGCCCAAAGCCAGCCGCCCTCAGGACTGCCGCTAGGTAACGATGGTCGACCCTATCGAAAGCTTTCGACTGATCTAAATTGATCAAGGACCCACCCGTGCCAGGTTCCCTAGCTACCCTCTCTACGATGTATCGCATGAGGTGGAGGTTGTCGTGGATGGATCTGTCGGGAATGGCGCATGTCTGCGCCTCTCCCACCAGACCACCAATGACAAGCGCCAACCTCTTTGCTAGCACCTTGGCCCAAATCTTGAACTCTGTGTTTAGCAGAGTTATGGGCCGGAAATTATCTATGTTATCCCCCTTGTTCGGATCCTTTCTCAGCAGTGCCACCGCTCCTCGGCTCACAGAACTGGGAATTCTCCCGTTCTGTTGCCAGTTGCAGTAGACGTCCGCCAAGAGGCCTCCGAACAAGTCTGGCATCTGTACGTAAAGTTCATAGGGCAGACCATCCAAACCAGGCGATTTACCCCTTGTGCAGCCAGTCATTGCCTCCCTTACTTCAGCGGCTGTTATCGGCTTTTCGCAACAGTTCGCCTCAGTGGCCGAGAGCCGCGGCAGTTCGTCGAGGTAGACACTAAAGTCCATCCCTCGACCCGGCCCACCGCTGCCCCCGAACAGCTGAGCGAAGTGTCGCTGAAAAGCTTCACACATTTGCCCGGGATCGAGTAGCATGCGCCCGTCGTGGTCCACCAAAGACCGGATCGTGGCTTTGTTACCACGACGCGCCACCGCCACTCGGGCCCATTGAACGGCTTTCGTCCCCTCGTGTCTGAGAGCACGCACCCTTGCTCTGACAACGCAGCCTTCGTGCTTTGCATTGAAGAATTGGTCAAGGGCCAATTTCGCCGCAAGCACGTCGGTCGCAATGCCTTTGCTAAGCGCCTCGTCTAATTTTCTAACTAGTTCTCCCTCTGCTCTATTTTTCTCTATTGCTAAAGCCTTACTAAACCTAATGGATTCTATTCTAATCGCTCTTTTCAGAGCAAACCACCACTTGTTGTTGACGATGGCCCCCGTCAACGCCCGCTTAACTAGTTCGCTAATCCGGTCTCTGTAGGCCTTGCGCGCTGGTAAGGACGCGTTTAGCTTCCAGTAGCCGGGTCCTGGTCTATGAAGCCTATCTAAGTCAAGCACACAGATCACGAATTTGTGGTCCGTGTAGCTGACTATCTTGAATTGTGGACAGCCTATGCTAGACCTATCTATTTCCCTACAAAATACTCTATCTAGATATGATCTGGATGACCCTATGCGATTTGTCAAAGTCCACATTGGCACATTCGGGAAATCCAATCGGTACCTGTCAGACAGTTCAAAACGCCTGAGCAGGTTGGTGAGGCTCTTGCACCCTCCACCCCTATCCGCTAATCCCACACAGTCCCAGCGTGCATCTAAGATCCCGTTCCAGTCGCCCACTAACACTAAAGAGCAGGACGTTCCAAGAAAGGTCTCCAGACGCCGGAAGAAATCAGGCCGCCCTGCTCCTGTCGGAGCATAGACGGCCACTAGCCTGAAAGCTTGCCCGTCTCCGCTGGTCACGTCCAGCACCACCAGCTTACCCTCTGGGTCCAGGAAGATGGCCCGTATGGCGAGATCCAAACCTCTCCGAAAAAGCACAGCAACTCCACCCCCCGATCCAGGACGGCTGGGAGATGCGTACACATCGTAGCCGCCGAAGAGCGGTGCGAAGGCCCGTGCTTCGGAGATTCTGGTCTCGCTGATGGCCACTATATCTATGTTTAGTGACCTGAGGTCGTTGAGCAGGTGACCCTGCTTCCATGACGACCCCAAGCCACGCGCATTTATGCTGCCTATTCTGAGTGAGGTCATGTTTAAAATAGAGTGGAAAAGATAGGAAAGACCACTTACCGTACTTTTCGTAGAGGAGGGATGGTTTTTACATCCCTTTTCACTTGATCGTCTGGTGAAGGGACCGTTGAATCGTCCCTTCGGCTGGTCGTCGGCTCTTCTAAGAGAATGTCTGAATATACTCTTCGATTGATAGTTCCTCCTAGGTCCCTGATATCACCAACTGCGTTGGGGAATTTCGTTTTAATGTTTGTGTATTGTTTCTGTGCTATTTTTAGTAGTCTTATGTTAGTTGGCGTTTTGATTGGTGCTGGTATTATGTAGTCCTGTTGTGAAATGTCTGTGTGTTCAATTATGTAAGTCATTAGTTTCTTGTTGTGTGTATTTATTGCCGTGCATTTGTTTTTCTGGGGGTGGGGTGTGGTTCTGCTATTTTCTTGTCGTTGTTGCCGGGTGTGTGTGTTGTGTTGTTGTGTTTGCGATGTTGGTGCTTGTGGTGGTGGTGTTGAAGGTGTTGTTGGCGGTGGGGTTGTCGCCGGTGGTGATGGTGGTGCTAGCGTGGGTGGTGATGGTGTTGGTGGTGTTGCTGCTGTGGGTCTCTTTGCAGCAGACTTTACCCTTTTCTCATTTCTTTCCTCCCTTTTCAAAGGCGACGATGCGCTGCTTCTGCGTTTGTGCCTTCTTACGACCTTTTGCCATCCCTCTCCCACCTCACACTCCATGTCTGATTCTGTGAGGTCGGGGAGGGGTACCAGCTCCACTCTTTCACTTGTTGTTGTTGGTGATGTTTGCACTGGAGTCTCTGTTGCAGCTGTATTTGGTATTGCTGTTGTTGTTGTTAATATTTCCACTGCTGCTGCTGTTTTTGATTTCCGTGGCGTGGGTATGGGTGCCACGGACCTATCGTTCCTGGTTGCCGCTTGTCCTGTTGCTGGTAGCCGTGGAGCCGGTTTCGGAAGGAGGGGGGTTTTCTCCTTTCTCAGGGTCTTCTCGTTGCAGAAGGCCCTGAGGTGAGTCTTCGATCCACAGCGAAAGCATTTCGGGCGTTTGCCCTCAACACTTATGGGCAGTTGAGTGCCGTTATCGAAGTCTATCACATCCGGGATAGCTTCGATGCACTCCTGGTTGGTTTGGATTAGCATCTCAATGGAGGTGCCGACCCAATCTTCTCTTACTTTTTTCTGTACTTGCAGTACAGTTGTTTTGTCCTCGATTCCGACGAGGACAGACGCGGCCAGCCAAGAAGGGGCCATTCCGGCGGGGACGTGGGTCAGTTTGACCCTCACAATTTTTTGCCCGCAGTAGGAGGGCACCAACACCATTTCTTCGATCCTTAGGGTCACTACGGATTGGGCCTTTGCCTCCTGGGGTGTGGCAAAAAGTACATCTACGGTGGCATATTTTTTGCCTCGGGTGATGTGCGTTTTCCGCTGCCACACAGACCCCAAGGCTTTTTGTATTTGGGCCTCTGTGGCTCTTTCCACCCTACGGGATTTTGTACTTACTGTACGGTACGTGACCGTACAGTGCTGTTGGGTTTCGAAAAAATGTTCCGCTGCCTTGCAGATTGCTCGGTGTCCATTCTTTGTCACCATCTTCTTCGCTTCCTCTAATTCCTCATTTGTTATGAGGATTGTTTCCAAGTTTTTCGCAATACCTGCAAATGAGATTGGTTTTTCTTTGCTGCTGTTGTTGTTGTTGTCGTCAGAGCTGCTGTTACTTTTGTTGTTGCTGCAGGTACTACGACTACTGCCTTCGCCGCTGTTGCTGTGGTTGTTGTTGGTGTTGCTGCTGCTAATGCTGTTGTTGTTTATGCTGCTGGTGATGCTGTTGCGGCTGCTACTGTTGTTTTCATTGTCACTATTGCTGTTGTTATTACGGCTGCTACTGCTATTATTCCTGACGTCAGACGAATGAACTGGGTTTTCGTATTTCCCGCACACCTGTTTCGTCGCTGTCGTCGTCGTCGTGGAGAAACCTTGCACGCTTTGCACGAGACTTTTCTTTTCTTTCGTCGCTTGCGAAAGAGAAGGGAGGGAGAGAGACACATTTAAAGAAGGGAGGGAGAGAGACAATCTTCTCTCTGCTGTAGTGATGATTGAGGAAGAAGAAGACGGAATGAGTGGGAGTGACCTATGCAAATTCTTTTTCGTAGCCATGTTAATTTTTTTGTTGAAAATAAATATTGGGTACAAAACCCCAATAAGCAGTTATTTAACCCTGAAGGGCCAAATAACGGGCAGAAAGACCCCTCTCACGAGGAGGAGGGTGTTTTTGTCTACAATTTGGTTAAAGTTTTAAACAATTTACAATTGTTATAGCGGTTAAAATTTACTATACCTTACAGAGCCGAGCCTCCGTCAACCATGGCATTCAATAATAATAATAATAATAATAATATCAATCTTGTGGAACTTTAGCATCCAAACAGACCGAAAAATAGATGCAAATAGACCTGATATAATATTGAAGGACTTCAAAAAGAGGGTATGCCTGCTAATTGATATGTCTGTTCCAATAGACAAGAATGTATCTATAAAAACATTTGAAAAATTGAGCAAGTATAAGGACCTGGAGATAGAAATTGGAAAAATGTGGAAATTGAGAACTAAAACAATACCAGTGGTTGTAGGCGCTCTGGGAATGATACCTAAGGGGTCTAATGATTACTTATCGCAAATCCCAGGAAACCCGCGTATAGGAGAAATACAAAAGATAGTACTAATGGGAACTGCCCATATACTAAGGAAGATTCTGTCAATATAAGTACATCACAAGTCTAAACACTAAAGATGCATGTGTGAGTATGTATGTTCTTTCTTAAACATGTGGGTTTATGTCGAACACCTGCTGTCACGTATAGGACGGATCCAGCTATCAGCTGAGTCCATCGTGAGGATTGCCCCGCTCTCTTCCTTTAGCCGGACCTTGTTGTCTCTTGAGGTCACTGGTTGTGACTTGGTGATAACTCGTATGAACATAAAGCAAGATAAATGCAACTGTAATAATAATAATAATAATGTTTTCTTTATTAACCACAAGGGTTTACATAAAGTAAACATTAAGGACAGTACAGGACAATACAGGACGGTACAAATGGGCATTTCTGCGTGTAAAAAAAACAGAGGATGTAATAAAATAACAAAGAAAAATTCCCCAATAGGGGGGAGACTTCCGAGGGACATTTGTGGAGAAAGCCCATTATGAGACCACAGTGGCCCTGACCACCAGCGCAAGTGCCCTCTCCCAGTTTTCCACCTTTAATTTACAGACACATACTCAGAGTAGGCCCATTCACTCGGGCCATACTTGCTTCTCTCACCCATCTTTCAACAAAATGCTGGGAAGAGAGCACTTCCCTCTCTACCCTGATTTTCCTTTTCAAATGAAATTTGAAAAAGTTAATCAGGGCATCACCGAAGAGGTAAGTGCTCGTCTTCAGCCCTTTCAAACGTGTCCACCATACTATCTCTTTCGCCATTGCCACCAGACAGATAAAAACTGCCTGCCCTTCCCGGCTAAAGGAAGAGGGCGGGGCAATCCTCACGATGGACTCAGCTGATAGCTGGATCCGTCCTACACGTGACAGCAGGTGTTCGACATAAACCCACAAGTCAGCAATGCTCGGACACTGGACGAGTGCGTGCAGGACGGTTTCGTCGCCCTGCGCGCATCTCGGACATGCCCGGTTGACGGCACCTCCATGCCTGTAGAGTTTATCCCGAACTGGCAAAGCTCCCCGGTAGCACTGCCACGCCAGGGATTTCTGGAAGTTGTCCATAGGCCCCGGCCCGAAAGTCCGTCCGAAGAGATTGGCTAGTTGATTTTCGTCGACGCCTAGAGTTTCTCCAAGTACGTCGTCGCTCTTCCCCTCCACTAATCCTCTATAGAACGCCAAGGTGGAGTTTCCACCGATCACATTGCCCGATTGGTCGAGGGCTGTGAGCGCCTCAAGACATTCCAGTCTCCAAGCGCTCCCACTCGGTCTTCGCTTGACCCAGGACTGCAGCTCCGTCAAGGAGACGAGCTGGGGAAAGACGTGTCTAGCAAACGGCGACCACACCTGATCACCGTCGAGGAAGAGGTGGAGATGTCGTAGCCTGAGCGCGTGTCTGCGCATCGTCAGCCACGGCATGCCCAGCCCTCCACGTAGCGGGTGTTGACAGCAGATGGACCGCCTGACCATCGGAGCGCGTCCCTTCCACAAAAAGCGAAAGAGCAAACGCTCCAGCGCAGTCAGGCGGGGCTTAGGACAAGGTACGACGGTCAGGCGGTAGTAGATGACGGACGCGATGTACGCGTTAGCCACCTCCGCTCGACCTTTCAGGGATAGCTTCCTCTCCGCCCATTTCTGGGTGAGAGAAGCCACCCTGCTCGTCACCTCGTCCCAGTTTTTGTCCGTCTGGAGGTCCGGACCGAACCAGACCTCTAGCAATTTAACCGGTCCGTCCGCCCAGCGTCCGACGACGCTGTTGGACGGCATGGACCTGCCTCTCCAGGTGCCGAGCTGCAGGCCCACTGACTTTTCCTGGTTGATCATTGCTCCTGTCACCGCTTCGTATTCTCTTAGTGTAGTGCCGATCGCCTCGATGTGTTTGGCGTTCGACACCACTACGGTGACATCGTCCGCATATGCTGACACGGATCTTCCGCATCCTAGTTCGCGCGGGACGCCCCTCAACGTCTCCAGTTTGTGCAGTAATGGCTCGAGAGTCAATACGTACAAGAGGGACGAGAGGGGACATCCTTGGCGGACCGAGCGCATGATGTTGAACGGTTCCGAAAGGTGACCGTTCACTCTCACCACAGAGCAGATGTCGCTGTGCATGGCAGCGATCCAGCCTCTGAAGACGGGCCCAAAGCCAGCCGCCCTCAGGACTGCCGCTAGGTAACGATGGTCGACCCTATCGAAAGCTTTCGACTGATCTAAATTGATCAAGGACCCACCCGTGCCAGGTTCCCTAGCTACCTCTCTACGATGTATCGCATGAGGTGGAGGTTGTCGTGGATGGATCTGTCGGGAATGGCGCATGTCTACGCCTCTCCCACCAGACCACCAACGACAAGTGCCAACCTCTTTGCTAGTACCTTGGCCAAAATCTTGAACTCTGTGTTTAGCAGAGTTATGGGCCTAAAGTTATCTATGATATCTCCCTTGTTCGGATCCTTTCTCAGCAGCGCCACCGCTCCTCAGCTCACAGAGCTGGGAATTCTCCCGTTCTGTTGCCAGTTGCAGTAGACGTCTGCCAAGAGGCCTCCGAACAAGTCTGGCATCTGTACGTAAAGTTCATAGGGCAGACCATCCAAACCAGGCGATTTACCCCTTTTGCAGCTAGTCATTTCCTCCCGTACTTCAGCGGCTGTTATCGGCTTTTCGCAACACTCCACCTCAGTGGCCGAGAGCCGCGGCAGTCCGTCGAGGTAGACACTAAAGTCCATCTCTCGATCCGGCCCGCCGTTGCCTTCGAACAGTTGAGCGAAGTGTCGCTGAAAAGCTTCACACATTTGCCCGGGATCGAGTAGCATGCGCCCGTGGTGGTCCACCAAAGACCGGATCGTCGCTTTGTTGCCAAGACGCGCCTCCGCCACTCGGGCCCATTGAGCGGCTTTCGTCCCCTAGTGTCTGAGAGCACGCACCCTAGCTCAAACAACGCAGCCTTCGTGCTTTGCATTGAAGAATTGGTCAAGGGCCAATTTCGCCGCAAGTACGTCAGTCGCGATGCCTTTGCTAAGCGCCTCGTCTAATTTTCTAACTAGTTCTCCCTCTGCTCTATTTTTCTCTATTGCTAAAGCCTTACTAAACCTAATGGACTCTATTCTAATTGCTCTTTTCAGAGCAAACCACCACTTGTTGTTGACGATGGCCCCCGTCAACGCCCGCTTAATTAGTTCGCTAATCCGGTCTCTGTAGGCCTTGCGCGCTGGTAAGGACGCGTTTAGCTTCCAGTAGCCGGGTCTTCGTCTATGAAGCCTATCTAAGTCAACCACACAGATCACGAATTTGTGGTCCGTGTAGCTGACTATCTTGAATTGTGGACAGCCTATGCTAGACCTATCTATTTCCCTACAAAATACTCTATCTAGATATGATCTGGATGACCCTATGCGATTTGTCCAAGTCCACATTGGCACATTCGGGAAATCCAATCGGTACCTGTCAGACAGTTCAAAACGCCTGAGCAGGTTGGTGAGACTCTTGCGCCCTCCTCCCCTATCCGCTAATCCCACACAGTCCCAGCGTGCATCTAAGATCCCGTTCCAGTCGCCCACTAACACTAAAGAGCGGGACGTTCCAAGAAAGGTCTCCAGACGCCGGAAGAAATCAGGCCGCCCTGCTCCTGTCGGGGCATAGACGGCCACTAGCCTGAAAGCTTGCCCGTCTCCGCTGATCACGTCCAGAACTACCAACTTACCTTCTGGGTCCAGGAAGATGGCCCGTATGGCGAGATCCAAACCTCTCCGAAAAAGCACAGCAACTCCTCCCAAGATCCCGGGCGGCTGGGAGATGCGTACACATCGTAGCCGCCGAAGATCGGTGCGAAGGCCCGTGCTTCGGAGATTCTGGTCTCGCTGATAGCCACTACATCTATGTTTAGTGACCTGAAGTCGTTGAGCAGGTGGCCCTGCTTCCATGACGACCCCAAACCACGCGCATTTATGCTGCCTATTCTGAGTGAGGTCATGTTGAAATGGAGTGGAAAAGATGGGAAAGACCACTTACCTTACTTCTCGTAAAGGAAGGACGGTTTCTTCATCCTTTTCACTGCTTGTGGCCTCCTCAGGAAGGATGTCCTTATAAATCCTCCCGGAGAGTGCTTGTCGGAAGTCTCCGATGTCTTTGGGGAATTTTTGTTTTAGTGTCATGTACGTTTTCTGTGTGATGCGAGTGATTTGTATGTGTGGAGGTCGTGTGAACTTTTGGGTTGTTGTGTAGTCTTTTTCTGTGATGCTGGTGTTGTGTTGGATGTAGTGTAATAATTGGTTGTTGTTCAAATTTAATGCTGTGTAGTGTGTATTGATTTGGTTGTTTTGTTTTGTTTGCGTTTGTTGTGGGTTTGTTTCTGTTTCGCTTTTTGGTGACTTTTGTGGTGTAGGTGATGGTGGTGTTGGAGTTAATGATGGTGATGGTGTTGGTGTTTGGGTTGATGGGGTTGGTGATACTGGTGTGGATGGTGGCATATCTGTCCTAAATTTTTTGTTTGATAGTTTATTTGTTTCCCTCTGTATATTGTTTTTGGAGGGGGAAGGGAGAGAATTTTTTTTTTTCCGGATATCGTTTCCCACTCCTCGTCGTCGCAATCTGTCTCCAGTTGTGATAGGCCGGGTACTGGAAAATCCTCCACAGGCTTTAGTTTTGGTTGTGGCGTGGTGGATGGTGTAGGCGCTGGTGCTAGTTCTGGCGCGTTGGGTGGTGGTGGTGTTGGTTTTTCTACTGTTGCTGGGGTTGTTGCTGTTACAGTTGCTTCTGTTGTTGCTGCTACAGTTGTTGCTGCCATCTCTGCTGCTGGTGGTGTTGATGGTTGAGTCACTGGGGTGGGTAGGAGAGGTGGCCTCAACCTTTTAGCCTGAGGGCAGAAAGCCATTAGGTGGGTTCCTTAACCACAAACGACACACCTAGGCCTTCTGCCCTCGACAATTACGGTGTGGTGGCTGCCGTCAGTGAGGTCTATTACCTCTGGGATCTCTTCAATGCTTTTTTGGTCCGCTTGGATCAGGAGCTCCATCCCAGATCCGGACCAGTTCTCCTGCTTTTCTTTCGCTATTTCGATTAGCTTAGTGTTGGCTCCGATGCCGGCGAGGACGGCAGCTATTAGCCAGGGAATTTCGATGGCCGGTGGAACGTGGGTGACCTTGATCTTTACGAGTCTCTGGCCACAATAGCTTGGGACGTGTGTGAAGTCGTCACTTCTTAATGGGGCCACGGAGTGTTCTCTAGCCTCCTGTAGTGTTTCAAAGAACACGTCCACGGTTCCATACTTCTGCCCACGTCTGATGTGGGTTTTTTTTGCCCACACATGTCCCAAAGCTTTTTGGATTTGGGACTCGGATGCCCGTTCCACTCGGCGCGATTTTATATTAATTGTTCGATAAGACACGGCGCATAGGCGCCGATGCTCCATTTTATTAGGTGTGTGGGGGTGGGGGTGAGACTGACCCTGTACCCATCTTTCTTTACTAATTTTTTGGCTTCTAATTCCTCCTGAGTTACCTGAAATGCTTCGCACTGTTTTGCTACTCTAGCAAAACTCAAGCTGGTTTTCTTAATGTCATTGTTGCTGTTGTTGTTATCGTTATTTTTGTTATTATTAATTTTAGTTTCAGTTGTGGTGGTGGTGGCGTCAGTGGTGTTCGATGTGGAAGAGTTCATTTTGGTTGAATTCATTTCGATATCACGAGTTAATTTATTTTTTGGGGTGTCCTTTTCAGATAACAATGTATGTGCTCTTATGTACAGTTAACAATAAACATTTTCCATGAATGGCAATTTTAAACAACTGAAAATAACAAACCTTTGCGGAGCTCACGATGATACGATTTACTACGTAGGTCGCCAATAATAATAATAATAATAATAATAATAATAATAATAATAATAATAATAATAGGTGGTAGAACGTCACGAAATTGCTCCCGTAAGTTTTTTGATTTTTAACATATTTAAATCAATTGTGAAAGAACAATTCTTAGCACAAATGTTGCATAAAGGCACCGAATGAGGTCCCATAAAGTTTCGGATCCATATTATATTGTTGTATCGCTCAAATATTCAATTTTGTGTTATATATTTTGTATTAAAAAAAAGAAAATGGTTATAAATGGAACAAAACACCCTCTGTCTACACTATATAGAACAGCGGCAATTTCAATTTCACCAACACCAGAAACTTGATACACTACCTATCCCATCACACTAAATATAACGGAAACTTCACCGGCATCATAATAATAATTACTATTATTATTGTCTCAAATTTTAAAAAATGTTTAATTCAAATTTTACGGGAATATGTCAACACAAAATATAATGAAAATATATATTAAACATACGAACACAAACTCATAGATACTATATCAGTAACCACAACACCACCGCTGCCACCACCCCACCACATCCATCATCGCCGCCACCACTCATTCAATGCTACTGACACTATTCCCCTGTTAACTTGAGAGAGAAAAGGGAAGGTGGTGGTAGCACTAGACAAGAGAGAGGCTAGCAAAAGATATAAATAGATTGACTTGGTGACCTTGCCACGGACAAACGTCTACATCAACAATTATGGGACTGCTGGCTCACCCCTTCCTCACCAACAATATAAAAAGCCCCGGCACCACCACCGACATAGCCAGCAGCAATAACAGCCAACTACAACAAAAAGTATATTATATTATTGTAATGCACTGGGTGATTGCTGGCCTTGTGCCTGGAGTGGAGACAATTATTAATAATTTCATTCTTAAGCCACGCAATGCTCACATTAAGGAACCACTCATGATAATAACAATTTAAAAAAAACAACAAAAAGAAAACCCCGTGACCAAGAAATACCGGGATGGCGGCCGGCGGGGAATAGCCATGTCTCTAGGGGAGAACGACCCCTCTAGTCTTGGTTGACACTCGTTCTAGAAGTGGTAACACGAAAAGATTACCCCTTGGCGGATAAGGATAAAACGCGACAAAATAAAGTAGATGTCTAATGATGAAATCTCATACCGGATCGGCCGTCACCCGGGTAAAAAAGGGCCGCGTCCCTCAGAGAGGAACCAGACTGGGGTCGAAAAATCAGCTAATGGTTCAAACCTTCCCATCACTTCGGAGCTGGAGACCTCCCATAACCGGAATACTCCTACTGTTGGCCCTCCATGCTCGCCACCAAGAAATCCAAAGAAAAAGAGAGAAAAATGGTCAAGGGAAGATAATAAAGAAGTCCTTGAGGCTTTCTACACTGCCATGTACTACCCATCAAATACATCGAATACAGAGCAAACATATATCAACTGGAAAAAGAAACATCCCGAAAACAGAGGCTATATTGACAGTAACAAACTAGCCAATATACGAAGAAATATTGTAAGAAAAAAGTTACTAACTGATATAGAAATTGATCAGATCAAGCTAGTAGCACAAAGTCAGCGAAGGGAAAATGAAGCATGTGTCAGTGAAAACGAGGTAAACTGTAACACTTCGAATCCCAGAGTTGGAGCGGAATCACTGGCAACAGAACAAATTAAAGAAAGGAGCGAAAAAGTGGAGGGAGTGCATGCTCAGGATGAAACTCCAAATGAAAATAATGAGATCGTAAATGATAAAGAAATGAATGAGAATGAACTTGCCAACTTGAAGGATGAAATTATGATCGAATGGATGAAAATGAAAGAATCTGACATGGGGGAACGAGACACCCTCCCTAAGATCCAGAACTCCAAACAGAACCAAAAGATAATACACAAGACTAACATAATTCTCAAAAACATTATCATCACAAACAAACTAAACATTACTGACTTAAATCATCTCTATTATGCATCGGCTAAAGTCACCACTCACTTATGTGGAGTGAAGATGAAAAAACAAAGGAATTCCCACAAGAAATCTACTTGGCAAGATAACATCAATCGCCAAATAAACCTTCTCCGATCTGACATAGAAATTTTAACAAACTATAAAGTAGGTGAACATGTTAAACAAACTAAACTTAGAAAATTGAAAAAAAAGTACAGTATAAGATCAACATGTGACATAGACATGCTGATAGAAACAATCAAGCAAAAAGTGTCGGCCATAGCTGCTCGTATAAGGCGCTTTGAAAAACGATCTAGATTCTATAAGGACAATAATATGTTCAAAAACAACCAAAGAAACTTCTACAGAAAAATTGGTAAGTCAACAATAACTGCTAAATCAATACCACCCAAGGAGGAAGTGCAAGAATTCTGGGAAAAGATCTGGGCCGAAGAAAAAGTTCATAACATACATGCCCCATGGTTAGACAGACAAATGAAAGAAACAGCTCACCTTGAAGAACAAACATGGGAAAATATAACAGTTGAACAGCTGCGCTTGGCTCTAAGAAAAACCAGCAAATGGAAATCCCCAGGAAAAGACAAAATACAAAACTTTTGGATAAATGCCTTCACAGAGTCTCATGAGCTGTTAGCCCAACTTTACAATGAAATAGTTAAGGAGCCAGAAAAGATACCATCATGGCTAGTTAACGGCATTACATTCCTGCTACCGAAGAATGATGAGACAAACAATCCCAAAAATTACAGACCGATAACCTGCTTGACCACAATGTATAAAATTTTAACATCAGTCCTAACTGAATACACATATGACCACCTGATAACAAATGACCTATTTCCCATTGAGCAGAAAGGGTGTAAACGAGGCTCATATGGCTGTAAGGATCAGCTTCTGGTTAACAAAATGATACTGGAAGATTGTCATAATAGACACAAAAATCTATCGATTGCTTGGATAGATTATAAAAAAGCATTTGATAGTTTGCCACACAGTTGGATTGAAAAATGTTTAGAGATTTTCAAAATATCCCCCGTTATCAGGAGGTTTTTGTCATTCAGCATGAGGACATGGAGAACGACACTCCTTTTGAATAGTGAAACAAAATCACTGGAAGCTGGAGAAGTTAACATTAATTGTGGAATTTTTCAGGGTGACTCTTTATCACCGCTTTTATTCTGCATCGCACTTATACCATTAAGTAAAATGCTCAATGAAACAAAACATGGATATAGAGTCTATGACAAAACCATTAATCACCTGTTCTACATGGATGACCTGAAACTATTTGCAAAAAATGATGAACAATTGCAAGGGCTATTATCCACTGTGAAGCAGTTCAGTGATGACATTAAAATGGAGTTTGGACTGGATAAATGCGCCAAAGCAACGTTCACCAGAGGAAAGCTGCTGAAGAGTTCAGACATTAATCTTGATCGGGGGAACGTGATAAGAGAGCTTGATCAAGAACAAACTTACAAATATCTAGGTGTTTGTGAAGGAGACGGAATCAAGCACTCGACAATGAGGGAAAGGATAAGGAAGGAATGTTACCGCAGAGTCAGAGCAATCTTAAGAACGGAATTGAATGCAAGGAATAGGATCGATGCCATAAACACGCTTGCCATACCAGTAGTAACCTACAGTTACAATGTCATCAACTGGTCAAGCACAGAGATCCGTAGGCTCGATACAAAAATCCGAAAATTCTTAACCATGCACAGAATGCATCACCCTAAGGCAGACATAGATAGAATATATCTCCCTAGGAAAGAAGGAGGACGTGGGTTAATCCAGTTAGACATTGCGTTGAAAACTGCAACAATTGGATTATCCACATATCTAAGGGAATCACATGATTGGATGATCAAACTCGTTTTCAAACACGAAAGCACCAAAAGATCATATTCCATTACAAAAGATGCACAAAGATATAGTAATGGACTACAAATTTCAGAAGTCCCATTTACTGCTGAAATGGAAAACACAGAAAAAGCAAAGCAGGTAAAAGTAACTGCAAAGAAAGAACTTCTACAGAAACTGGCTAAGAAATGGCAAGAAAAGCCTCTGTATGGAAAATACCCAGAGCGAGCTAACAATCCTGATGTTGACAAAACTTTAACCCATCAGTGGTTGGCATCCTCTGGACTGAAATCGGAGACTGAAGGACTGATTATATCCGCACAAGATCAGTGTCTGCCAACAAAAAATTACCAAGCCAACATAATAAAAAATGGGTGCAGCCCATTATGCCGTGTATGCAAAAAACAACCAGAGACCATTGACCATATAATTTCAATGTGCAGTCCTATAGCTCCAACCGAATACCTAAACAGGCATGACAGAGCTGCACAATACATACATTGGATAATGTGTAAGCATTTTGACCTGCCCCATCAAAAGAATTGGTGGGAGCATCAACCACCTCCCATACTTGAAAAAGATCACATCTCAATCTTGTGGAACTTTAGCATCCAAACAGACCGAAAAATAGATGCAAATAGACCTGATATAATATTGAAGGACTTTCAAAGGAGGGTATGCCTGCTAATTGATATGTCTGTTCCAATAGACAAGAATGTATCTATAAAAACATTTGAAAAATTGAGCAAGTATAAGGACCTGGAGATAGAAATTGTAAAAATGTGGAAATTGAGAACTAAAACAATACCAGTGGTTGTAGGCGCTCTGGGAATGATACCTAAGGGGTCTAACGACTACTTATCGCAAATCCCAGGAAACCCGCGTATAGGAGAAATACAAAAGATAGTACTAATGGGAACTGCCCATATACTAAGGAAGATCCTGTCAATATAAGTACATCACAAGTCTAAACACTAAGGATGCATGTGTGAATATGTGTGTTCTTTCTTGAACATGGCGGACCTTGTTGTCTCTTGAGGTCACTGGTTGTGACTTGGTGATAACTCGTATAAACATAAAGCAAGATAAATGCAAATATAATAATAATAATAATAATGTTTTCTTTATTAACCACAAGGGTTCACATAAAGTAGACATTAAGGACAGTACAGGACAATACAGGACGGTACAAATGGGCATTTCTGCGTGTAAAAAAACAGAGGTTGAAATAAAATAACAAAGAAAAATTCCCCAATAGGGGGGAGACTTCCAAGGGACATTTGTGGAGAAAGACCATTAAAAGACCACAGTGGCCCTGACCACCAGGGCAAGTGCCCTCTCCCAGTTTTCCACCTTTAATTTACAGACACATACTCAGAGAAGGCCCATTCATTCGGGCCACACTTGCTTCTCTCACCCATCTTTCAACAAAATGCTGGGAAGAGAGCACTTCCCTCTCTACCCTGATTTTCCTTTTCAAATGAAATTTGAAAAAGTTAATCAGGGCATCACCGAAGAGGTAAGTGCTCGTCTTCAGCCCTTTCAAACGTGTCCACCATACTATCTCTTTCGCCATGGCCACCAGACAGATAAAAACTGCCTGCCCTTCCAGGCTAAAGGAAGGGGGCGGGGCAATCCTCACGATGGACTCAGCTGATAGCTGGATTCGTCCTACACGTGACAGCAGGTGTTCGACATAAACCCACAAGTCAGCAATGCTCGGACACTGGACGAGTGCGTGCAGGACGGTTTCGTCGCCCTGCGCGCATCTCGGACATGCCCGGCTGACGGCACCTCCATGCCTGTAGAGTTTATCCCGAACTGGCAAAGCTCCTCGGTAGCACTGCCAGGCCAGGGATTTCTGGAAGTTGTCCATAGGCCCCGGCCCGAAAGTCCTTCCGAAGAGATTGGCTAGTTGATTTTCGTCGACGCCTAGAGTTTCTCCAAGTACGTCATCGCTCTTCCCCTCCACTAATCCCCTGTAGAACGCCAAGGTGGAGTTTCCACCGATCACATTGCCCGATTGGTCGAGGGCTGTGAGCGCCTGAAGACATTCCAGTCTCCAAGCGCTCCCTCTCGGTCTTCGCTTGACCCAGGACTGCAGCTCCGTCAAGGAGACGAGCTGGGGAAAAACGTGTCTTGCAAACGGCGACCACACCTGATCACCGTCGAGGAAGAGGTGGAGATGTCGTAGCCTGAGCGCGTGTCTGCGCATCATCAGCCACAGCATGTCCAGCCCTCCACGTAGCGGGTGTTGACAGCAGATGGACCGCCTGACCATCGGAGCGCGTCCCTTCCACAAGAAGCGAAAGAGCAAACGCTCCAGCGCAGTCAGGCGGGGCTTAGGACAAGGTACGACGGTCAGGCGGTAGTAGATGACGGATGCGATGTACGCATTCGCCACCTCCGCTCGACCTTTCAGGGATAGCTTCCTCTCGGCCCATTTCTGGGTGAGAGAAGCCACCCTGCTCGTCACCTCGTCCCAGTTTTTGTCCGTCTGGAGGTCTGGACCGAACCAGACCCCTAGCAATTTAACCGGTCCGTCCGTCCAGCGCCCGACGACGCTGTTGGACGGCATGGACCTGCCTCTCCAGGTGCCGAGCTGCAGGCCCACTGACTTTTCCTGGTTGATCATTGCTCCTGTCACCGCTTCGTATTCTCTTAGTGTAGTGCCGATCGCCTCGATGTGTTTGGCGTTCGACACCACTACGGTGACATCGTCCGCATATGCTGACACGGATCTTCCGCATCCTTGTTCGCGCGGGACCCCCCTCAACGTCTCCAGTTTGTGCAGTAATGGCTCGAGAGTCAATACGTACAATAGAGACGAGAGGGGACATCCTTGGCGGACCGAGCGCATGATGTTGAACGGTTCCGAAAGGTGACCGTTCACTCTCACTACAGAGCAGATGTCGCTGTGCATGGCAGCGATCCAGCCTCTGAAGACGGGCCCAAAGCCAGCCGCCCTCAGGACTGCCGTTAGGTAACGATGGTAGACCCTATCGAAGGCTTTCGACTGATCTAAATTGATCAAAGACCCACCCGTGCCAGGTTCCCTAGCTACCCTCTCTACGATGTATCGCATGAGGTGGAGGTTGTCGTGGATGGATCTGTCGGGAATGGTGCATGTCTGTGCCTCTCCCACCAGACCACCAACGACAAGCGCCAACCTCTTTGCTAGCACCTTGGCCAAAATCTTGAACTCTGTGTTTAGCAGAGTTATGGGCCTAAAATTATCTATGTTATCCCCCTTGTTCGGATCCTTTCTCAGCAGCGCCACCGCTCCTCGGCTCACACAGCTGGGAATTCTCCCGTTCTGTTGCCAGTTGCAGTAGACGTCCGCCAAGAGGCCTCCGAACAAGTTTGGCATTTGTACGTAAAGTTCATAGGGCAGACCATCCAAACCAGGCGATTTACCCCTTGTGCAACTAGTCATTGCATCCCGTACTTCAGCGGTTGTTATCGGCTTTTCGCAACACTACGCCTCAGTGGCCGAAAGCTGCAGCAGTCCGTCGAGGTAGACACTAAAGTCCATCCCTCGATCCGGCCCGCCACTTCCCCCGAACAGTTGAGCGAAGTGTCGCTGAAAAGCTTCACACATTTGCCCGGGATCGAGTAGCATGCGTCCGTCGTGGTCCACCAAAGACCGGATCGTGGCTTCGTTGCCACGACGCGCCTCCGCCACTCGGGCCCATTGAACGGCTTTCGTCCCCTCGTGTCTGAGAGCACGCACCCTAGCTCTGACAACGCAGCCTTCGTGCTTTGCATTGAAGGTCAAGGGCCAATTTCGCCGCAAGTACGTCGGTCGCGATGCCTTTGCTAAGCGCCTCGTCTAATTTTCTAACTAGTTCTCCCTCTGCTCTATTTTTCTCTATTGCTAAAGTCTTACTAAACCTAATGGACTCTATTCTAATTGCTCTTTTCAGAGCAAACCACCACTTGTTGTTGACGATGGCCCCCGTCAACGCCCGCTTAACTAGTTCGCTAATCCGGTCTCTGTAGGCCTTGCGCGCTGGTAAGGACGCGTTTAGCTTCCAGTAGCCGGGTCCTGGTCTATGAAGCCTATCTAAGTCAAGCACACAGATCACGAATTTGTGGTCCGTGTAGCTGACTATCTTGAATTGTGGACAGCCTATGCTAGACCTATCTATTTCCCTACAAAATACTCTATCTAGATATGATCTGGATGACCCTATGCGATTTGTCCAAGTCCACATTGGTACATTCGGGAAATCCATTCGGTACCTGTCAGACAGTTCAAAACGTCTGAGCAGGTTGGTGAGACTCTTGCACCCTCCTTCCCTATCCACTAATCCCACACAATCCCAGCGTGCATCTAAGATCCCGCTCCAGTCGCCCACTAACACTAAAGAGCGGGACGTTCCAAGAAAGGTCTCCAGACGCCGGAAGAAATCAGGCCGCCCTGCACCTGTCGGGGCATAGACGGCCACTAACCTGAAAGCTTGCCCGTCTCCGCTGGTCACGTCCAGCACCACCAACTTACCTTCTGGGTCCAGGAAGATGGCCCGTATGGCAAGATCCAAACCTCTCCGAAAAAGCACAGCAACTCCTCCCCCCGATCCCGGACGGCTGGGAGATGCGTACACATCGTAGCCGCCTAAGATCGGTGCGAAAGCCTGTGCTTCGGAGATTCTGGTCTCGCTGATGGCCACTACATCTATGTTTAGTGACCTGAGGTCGTTGAGCAGGTGGCGCTGCTTCCATGACGACCCCAAGCCACGCGCATTTATGCTGCCTATTCTGAGTGAGGTCATGTTGAAAAGGAGTGGAAAAGATGGGAAAGACCACTTACCTTACTTCTCGTAGGGGAAGGACGGCTTTTCCATCCTTTTCACTGCTTGTGGCCTCCTCAGGAAGGATGTCCTTATAAATCCTCCTGGAGAGTGCTTGTCGGAATCTCCGATGTCTTTGGGGAATTTTTGTTTTAGTGTCATGTACGTTTTCTGTGTGATGCGAGTGATTTGTATGTGTGGAGGTGGTGTGAATTTTGGGGTTGTTGTGTAGTCTTTTTCTGTGATGCTGGTGTTGTGTTGGATGTAGTGTAATAATTGCTTGTTGTTCAAATTTAATGCTGTGTAGTGTGTATCGTTTTGGTTGTTTTGTTTTGTTTGCGTTTGTTGTGGGTTTGTTTCTGTTTCGCATTTTGGTGACTTTTGTGGTGTAGGTGATGGTGGTGTTGGAGTTAATGATGGTGATGGTGTTGGTGTTTGGGTTGATGGGGTTGGTGATGCTGGTGTGGATGGTGGCATATCTGTCCTAACTTTTTTGTTTCTTAGTTTATTTGTTTCCCTCTGTATTTTGTTTTTGGAGGGGGAAGGAAGAGAATTTTTTCTTTTTTGGTCTCTTTTTTTTTTTCCGGATATCGTTTCCCACTCCTCGTCGTCACAATCTGTCTCCAGTTGTGATAGGCCGGGGAGTGGAAAATCCTCCACAGCCGTTAGTTTTGGTTGTGGTGTGGTGGATGGTGTAGGCGCTGGTGCTAGTTCTGAAGCGTTGGGTGGTGGTGGTGTTGGTTTTGCTGGTGGTGGTAGTGGTGTTGGTTTTGCTACTGTTGCTGGGGTTGTTGCTGTTATAGTTGCTTCTGTTGTTGCTGCTACAGTTGTTGCTGCCATCTCTGCTACTGGTGGTGTTGATGGTTGTGTCACTGGGGTGGGTAGGAGAGGTGGCTTCAACCTTTTAGCCTGAGGGCAGAAAGCCCTTAGGTGGGTTCCTTCACCACAAACGACACACCTAGGTCTTCTGCCCTCGACAATTACCGTGAGGTGGCTGCCGTCAGTGAGGTCTGTTACCTCTGGGATCTCCTCAATGCTTTTTTGGTCCGCTTGGATCAGGACCTCCATCCCAGATCCGGACCAGTTCTCCTGCTTTTCTTTTGCTACTGCTATTATTTTCGTGTTGGCTTCGATGCCGGCGAGGACAGCCGCTATTAGCCAGGGAATTTCGATGGCCGGTGGAACGTGGGTCACCCTGATCTTTACGAGTCTCTGGCCACAATAGCTTGGGACGAGTGTGAGGTCGTCACTTTTTAATGGGGCCATGGAGTGTTCTCTAGCCTCCTCTGGTGTTTCAAAGAACACATCCACGGTTCCATACTTTTGCTCACGTCTGATGTGGGTTTTTCTTGCCCACACATGTCCCAAAGCTTTTTGGATTTGGGACTCGGATGCCCGTTCCACTCGGCGCGATTTTACATTTATTGTTCTATACGACACGGTGCACAGGCGCCGATGCTCCATTTTATTAGGTGGGGGGGGGGGGGGGGGGGTGAGGCTGAACCTGTACACATCTTTCTTTACCATTTGTTTGGCATTTTCTAAATCTTCTTGAGTTACCGTGAACGCTTCGAATTGTTTTGCTACGATGGCGAAACTGAGGGTCGGTTTTATAATGTCATTGTTGTTGTTGTTGCTATCGTTATTTGTGTTAATCTTAATTTTTGTTTCAGTTGTGGTGGTGGTGACGTCATTCGTCTTTGGTGCGGAAGAGTCCATTTTGCTTGATTTCATTTCGACATCACGAGTTAATTTATTTTTTCTTCTTTTGTTTCTGTTGTCGCGGTGGTGGTGGGGGTGGTGGTTGTCGCGGTGGTGGTGGTGGTGGTGGAGGCTTTAACACCTGCAGTCATTGGTAAAGGCGGGAAATGAATGTCTGCTTGAGACAAATTTAAAATATTGCTACTGCTTATATTTTTTTTTGTGTTGGCAAACGTAGTAACATTTACAATGGTGGTGTCGGTGTGAGGTGTTATTTTGTGAGGAAGGCTTTCAGCTGCTTCGTGCAGAGGGGAATTAGCCATTTTTTTTCAAAGACATTTTTGGATAATAATAAAAGTTAAAATTTTGGGCACAAGGCCCCAATCTTTTTGGGTGTCCTTTTCGGAAAACAATGTATGTGCGCTTATAAACAGTTAACAATAAAATTTTCCATAAATGACAATTTTTAACAAACGGAAATAACAAACCTTTGCGGAGCTCACGATGATACGATTTACTAAGTAGGTCGCCAATAATAATAATAATAATAATAATAATAATGATAATAATAATAAGAAGAAGAACAAGAACAACAACACGAACAAGAACAACACCCAAAGATCAGCTACCAGAAATGATTAAAGTGTGAGTTGAGCGCTGTTATATTTATTTATGAACGATGATACACATGTGCACTTTATCATTTCTGATGTAAACTATTTTTAATTCATCAAATTTCTATTAAAACATAGAAATCAAAAGTAATTTATCTCAAGTGACAGCCGCAATTCTGAAAGATATGAGTGTAGGGTGAATAAAATACATTAAATTATTCTGAACGTCATCATCAAGTAATAGTTACAGGGGACATTAGTCAAAAAGTACACATTAAAACAAAACACATTTTCTAAGTTATACGGTTTAATCCTTTGTGTACATCAGTGGAAAACAGATCTACATGGCTGTGTGATTAAAGATTTCGATTCGCAATCATGTGGTTTCGGCATAAGTCCCGATTGTGCAAGTGACTACTCTAGTCATGTGTGTGTGTGTGTGTGTGTGTGTGTGTGTGTGTGTGTGACAGCTCACACCTATGCAGATTTAGCTGGCCTCCTCCAAGGTATATCTCGTTGGAGGTGTCTTGGGTAATTTAATGACAGAGACCCCAGTCCTATCATCTCATTTCTACAGTTGAGTAAACTGGAGCAACGTGAAATAAAGTGTCTTGCTCAAGGAAACAACACATCACCCAGTCCGAGAATTGAACTCACAACCTTTCGATTGCAAGCCCAATGCTCTAACCACTAAGCCATGCGCCTTCAACAACACGTGTTGACCAATGTCTTGTGAGCGAAAGCTGGTTGACGGAAACAATGTAAAAGCCCGTCGCACACACACACATGTATATGTGACAAATGCCTGGTTTTATCCAGTGGAAACATTGTTTTCCGTTTCTTTTCTTATTTTCGCCTGTTTCTTCTATTTCTATCTTCTGATGAGGCACCAACGTCCGAAACATTATATATATGCCAAGATCGATAAGTTAAGTACTAGATCCGAAAGAAAATCTTTTCGGTCGATATGATCAACAAAAACTCCCTTCTTCGAGGTGGTGCCTCGGTATGACCGCAGTCTAATATCTGAAACTAATAAAAACTATAAAAGAAAAAAAATATAAACAATATTTTGTAAGTTAAGGATAAACATTTCTTAGAAAATTTCTACAGCTTAAATAATCATTTGTTTTTCTATGCCTAAGTGCAGATCATTGGAAAAAGAATTACATATAATCCTCGGAGATAGATCTCTTTCATTTTAAAATTTATTACTTTCATTCGGAAATCAATGATATAGGAAAATAGGAACATAGGAACATAACAAAAAACAAACCAAAAAAGTAAAAAAAAAACAAAAAAAACAAACAACAACGAATAAAACACAAAAAATTAAATAAAAACAAAGCAAATACCCAGATATGTTTGACAGGCCACAATATATATTTAATATCAGACAGTTTTAATCGTCTGGAGTGCTTCTTCTTCAGTTTGACTACATTGCTTTCTTGTTCAGGACAATTAATATTTTATAAAATCAGTCTTCCAGTCCTTAGGGAAGCTCTTCAGAATCATCATTGTCAAAGATTGCCATGTTTTTTTGGAGAATATTTTGTTGCGTATTCGGTTCCTGATGCGTACAAAGAAATCATCAAACACACCGACACTTGCACACACAGATACTCTCACGCATGCCCACATACACACATTGGGTTCTGACCTAGTGATGATAGCAGCCCATGTATATATATATATATATATATATATATATATATATATATATATATATATATATATATATATATATATATATATATTAGTTTATATATATATATATATATATATTATGCGTTCCTATTAGTTAAGAATATGAATAACCAGAATTTAGAAAGGATGCGTAAAAATATCAGAAAACTTTTTAAAGAACTAGGATTAAATATTACATTTGAATATAACCTCAAAGAGGTCAATTTCCTTGATGTTACTTTCAATCTCAATACAGATACGATTAAACCGTTCCATAAACTAAATGAGAACCTTAAATATGTAAATACGAGTTCTAACCATCCACTCTCTATAATTAAATCCATCCCTAGAAATGTTTCTCTTAGAATCTCCCGCCTATCGTCCAACCAACAAACCTTCAAAGAACATGCCGAGTATTATGATGATGCACTTAGGAAAGCCGGTCACCTAGATAATATAGAGTATATAGTCAATGATCACCAAAACACCCAAAATAAATCACATAGGAGTAGAAATAGCACAGAATCACCACCATACATACACTACCGCAATAGACACAATAATAGTCGCACACCACCAAACAGAAGGCGATGTAAGGAGTATATCTGGTACAACCCGGTCTATAACAAATCTATTAAAACCAATCTACCCACAAAATTCTTTCGATTAGTTAGAAAACACTTTCCAACATCACATAAATATAATAAAATCTTAAACCCTAACACCATCCGACTTTCATATTCAACCGCCCCTAATATTGAACAACATATAAAAATGCTTAACGCAAAACGGTTGTATAAACGCCTTCCAACACATAACAATACACGTAAAACATTAGCTATAACATCACAAAACAACAAACAACATCCTGTCCTGCATAAGCAACCTCATCAACCCATCCATGGCAATACAACAACGCAAAATTGTAATTGCAACTGTGTCCAACAAGG
>OZ024743.1:46128116-46138116 GCA_964016885.1 Eledone cirrhosa | reverse complement strand
CTATATATTTCGGATTCACATCCATCAACTGGGTGTTTTTTCCGGGGGAGGGGGTGGTGGTGGTGGTGGAAAGGTTGTCTGTCGGAAAGGTGCGAAACGCGTCCTCCGCTGTTCGTTGTTTTGAATATCTGAGGTATTCAGCAGAGCCCGCGTGCGCGTGAAATGGGGTCGATCAGGCAGAGGTCAGCGGCCGAAGTAGTTCTTTCAATTGTGGGAGTGGGGTGGCGCTAGCTGTCAGTCTATTCTCTGCCTGTTTGGTGAATGTTACTGTGTGTGTGTGTGTGTGCGTGTGTTGCTGTCTCGCTTGTGTGTGTGTGCGTGTGTTGTTGTATCGTTTGTTAACTTAAACCAACCACCTCATTTCGCTTCTCTCGGATCGGTTGTTTAATTGTGGCCCTAGGCGTTTGATCCAAAGTGCTTCCTTGATACGTAACGTGCCGACGTTTCTTTCTGTCGCTAGAATTGTGACAATGGGCCTTCCGTCTTTGTTTTCGCATTTGGCTATGTGTTTCCGGAAAGACGAGGCCCTGGTTTTAGTGTGTTCATTGATCCGGATGTGCAACGGCCGGATTGTGCTACCTATATAGTATTGGTTGCACTTGTTACATTCTATCTTTTACACGACATATGTGCGTAGGCAACAGTTCGCATGGCGCATCGGGCAGTCTCTGAGGGAGCTGCGTCTGTTGATTTCCCGGGTTTCCTGGAGAGGCATCTTCGCAGTGAGGGGCCCGAGTGGACCAGGTGGATGTCGAGGCCCTCCCTCCGTATAGCTTTGCGGATAACGTTGATGGTATTCTCACCCAGGTGTGGCATTTTAAGGAAGCACTTGCCTTGGGTGCCTCTCTGTCTCTTGTGTCTGGTGTCTTCTACTCTGTCTGTGAGCGAGGTAGGGTACCCGTTCGTCTCCAGCACCTCGAGGAATCGCTTGGTATGAGTGAAACCACTCGCGGGATCGTTGCATCTGTTTTTGATTCGCGCGATCTCGTTCGTGATGTATCCTCTTTTGGCACTGTTAGGGAGGGCGGACTTGTAGTGGACGAACAGGTCCCTGCAGGCTGCCCTTCGGTAGAAGTTGCAGTGGATCCCTCCCTGTTCCGTGATGTTGATTCGGAAGTCGAGGAGGGCAAGTGACCCGTCGTCGTTGGGGTGTTCAACACTGAAGTCAATGTTCTCGTCCGTGTTGTTGAACGTCTCAAAGATTCTGTTCGCCATGTCTTGGGAAGATGTGAGGATGAGGATATCGTCCACGTACCTTGAGAAAAAAGCGACGGCGTTGGGGTGGCAGGCGTTGAGTGCCTTGCGCTCGAGGCTGTCCATGTAAGAGATCGCTAACACACCCGACAGGCTTGATCCCATGGGCAGTCCCGAGGTTTGTTGGTATGTTTGGTCAAGGAATCCGAAGTAGGTGTTGTCGACGACGATGGATAGGAGTTGGTGGATATCAGTGGTGGTGAGCCCGAAGCAGTGTAGGTCGGTGGATTGGACGCGTTCCATTAGTATATTGACGGCCAGGAGTGCCGGGATCGAGGTGTAGAGAGCGACTACATCAAGGCTGAAGGCATATCTGTTATTCTTTCTGGTGTCGGGATCCATTTGATGCAGGCACTTCAACACCTCCTCGGAGCTGTTAACGTGTCCCGGCAAGGTGTCTAAGATGGGTTTGAGTATTCTGGCTAGGAGCCATGAAATTTTGTAGAGTGGTCCTTCCACGCTCGATACAATGGGCCTGATCTTCAGGTCGGGTCCCTGTTTGTGTGTTTTCACGAGGTGGTAGAAGGCGGGTAGTCTGCTGTTCCTCGTGAGGAGGTTGTATCTCAGCTTCTTCGGGAGCTTCCGTCGGTCGCAGATGTTGGTCCAGGCGGCGTTGATGTGCTCTTCTATCTGCGCGGGAGTGATTCCCGTGACCTTGGAGTAGAGGTTGTCATCGTCAAGGTGTTGGAGGGCCAGGGTGTTGTAGGCCTCTCTGTTGATGACGCAGAATTCTTTTCCCTTGTCGGAGGGGAGGTAGATGAGGTTCTTCGATTTTAGGTTGGAGAGAGTGGTGAGTTGAGATTTGGTGAGGTTGTGTGTTGTGCGTGTGTGTGTGTGTTTGTGAAGTATATCCGAGATGAGGTGTTTTAGCCTGATGAGTTTAGTGTCGAGTTCGTGGTTGGTGGGTGGGGGGGGGGGGAGTGGGTTGTCGGGTGGTAAGTGGGGAACTTGGGTTGCATGAGCGCTGTTATTTTCTGTGGCGCTGTTGATGGCGGTCACCCATTTAAGTTGGTAAGCGGCTCGACAAAAGTTGGCCTCGATGTTGAGTTTGAGTCTGTCGTCGAGTCGTTGTGAGATGATGAACTTGGGTCCGAGGTGTAGGAGTTTCAGCTAGTCGCTCGTGAGAGTGCCGGTTAGGTCTTTGAGACGTTCAACAACACGGATGGGAACATTGGCTTCAGTGTTGAACACCCAAACGCAGACGGGTCACTTGCCCTCCTCGACTTCCGAATCAACATCACGGAACAGGGAGGGATCCACTGCAATTTCTACCGAAAGGCAGCCTGCAGGGACCTGTTCGTCCACTACAAGTCCGCCCTCCCTAACAGTGCCAAAAGAGGATACATCACGAACGAGATCGCGCGAATCAAAAACAGATGCAGCGATCCCGCGAGTGGTTTCACTCATACCAAGCGATTCCTCGAGGTGGTGGAGACGAACGAGTACCCTACCTCGCTCACAGACAGAGTAGAAGACACCAGACACAAGAGACAGAGAGGTACCCAAGGCAAGTGCTTCCTTAAAATGCCACACCTGGGTGAGAATACCACCAACGCTATCCGCAAAGCTATACGGACACACAGTAACATTCACCAAACAGGCAGAGAATGGACTGACAGCTAGCGCCACCTCACTCCCACAATTGAAAGAACTACTTCGGCCGCTGACCTCTGCCTGACCGACCCCATTTCACGCGCACGCGCGCTCTGCTGAATACCTCAGATATTCAAAACAACGAACAGCGGAGGACGCGTTTCGCACCTTTCCGACAGACAACCCCCCCCCGCCCCCGGAAAAAAACCCCAGTTGATGGATGTGAATCCGAAATATATAGGGACAATTAAATCTCTCCCAAGGTAACTCTTTCTCGTGTTGTTATTTTTATTTTTATCCTTTACGCTCTTTGCTTCATTCCTCTACACGTTACAGTCTTATACACGCCACGCATCTCAACGTACACCCACTTATATCTCTCTCTCCACCACCGGATCTTGTTATCCGGAGATTTACCCATCTGCATTGTCGAGGCTTCCAAACGACTTAAAGAAATTTACCTTATTATTCCACAATGCTTGAAGCAAACTTCAATACTCTCATATATATATATATATATATATATATACAGATAAATCTACCACTCAATGGTAGGGTCTAAACCATATAAAGAACTCAATGTAATCCGTATGTAGAAGATGTGAAGCACAGTTTAAAATACAAAACATTTTATCAACGATATAATTCAATTGGATACAGAGTCAAAATAGAAATATTAAAACAATGAAGACGTATGTATCTTTTTCTTACTATGATATTTTGTAATATGTTTTACATAGATCAATAATTGAATGAACATACAGGGAACTACCCCCCAGAAACGATCGTAAAATAATGTGTTTTACTAGGAATTAACAGTTTTGTGTTTAATTTCATTGTTTTAATATTTCTCTCTCTCTATATATATGTATATGATATTATTATTAGTAATAAATGGAAAATATCACTATAGCATCATATTTATTTTATTATACGTATTTCAAGAATACTAAATTATGGTATGCCTTCATCAGATAAAATACAATATTTGATGTATAAGATAGTGACATACTCAAAATATAAACTTTCATCTTTAGCTTTGAAGATGAAAGTTTATATTACGGGTATGTCACTATCTTACACATCGAATATTGTATTTTATCTGATGAAGGCATACCATAATTTAGTATTCTTGAAATACGTATAATAAAATAAATATGATGCTATAGTGATATTTTCCATTTATTACTAATAATAATATTATAATACTCCAGATAAAATTCCTCTGTAAAGTGCTTCATATCTGTTATGAACATAACTCTGTTGAATAATAATCAACAAACCATATAACTCATTGTTTATATATATATATATATATATATATATATATATATATATATGTGCGTGTGTGTGTGTGTATATCTATATATATCTCTATATATATATATTTATACACACACATATATATATATATATATATATATATATATATATATATATATATATATATATATATATATATATATATATATATATATATATATATATATTAGTGAAAGTAGAGGATCTACCGCGAACTCGGCTAGTTACCTCTTCTAGCCTTCATCAGAAAAATTTCTCTAATTTAAGGGAAATGAAAGGAGGGGCTTGGGAGACGGAAGGGAGGTGGTGTGATATATGGGAAGAGGAGGAAGAGAGCTGTGATCTTTCAATTTGGAGAAGTAGTAGTTCGACCTTGAACAACCCTTTGATCTTCCAGCTACGTAATCTGTTGTGTAACCTTATTCCCAAAACCCTTCGGTGAACCCCATTTCGGCCGTTTGTATTCGCGATCGTATTATTTTAGTCATTACTCAAAATTCATGACCATAAGTAAAAGTTTGCATGAATACCGAATTGAAGATAGCGAGCCTGGCTTTTTCACCTACCTCCTTTCTTCTGATGACCGAATAATGAAGCTAGTGCATTACCGCACCAGTTCCTGCAATTCTTGCCCTTAAGTTAGCCTCCTGCTTTCCATCATTCGTGAACTCGGCTCCAAGATACTCAACTTCTCCACTTGCTTCAGTGGAACTTCATTCACATGTAGAATGCACTACACAGGCTTCTTTTTGAGCTATTTGTTTCCAGACTCTACATTATTTAAAGTATATTGATACTTGATTTCAGTAATGCATTGGAATATCAATAGGTTTTAATGTTTCTGCGTGTTTAAGTATTATTTCATAGCTGCTGTGTGAAGAATGATTTAAATAGTGTTTCGAATATAGTTTGAAATAAATTGATCTTTGTTTAATATGCAATTTGACGTTTAGCCTATATCTCCCCTCATCCCTTTCCCCTCCTCCATCCTGTAGTATTTCTCTTTCTTATGAATTCTATATACAATAGGCTACATCTGCAATTGTCATTTTCAGAAATTGTTTGGTTGTTGCAGCAGTGATCTTCCTAAAGTGATCAACGGGTTAAATACACGTTACGAGATATAGATGAACTGAGCTGTAGAAATATGATATGTCAAGCAATGTCAACGCCTTACTGTTTCTTAACTCTGTTGGCAATATAAAAGTTATCAAACTGCATTTAACAAACATATAACTTATAACTATCCCAACTTAACAAAATGTATGGCGAAGAAAAAAATCCAGACAAACCTTTTTCTTAACATACAAGGAACTCTTTAGATTTTAGATTTGAAATAATTAAATATATTTCAGTTATCTGACTTGAAACTACGATTAGAAAAAGAAACAATATACGAGCCTACTGACGACAAAATATAACGCAGTTCAACATGGCTGGGTCGTCGGGGATTAAACCGGCAAATTTTCTTGATGGGGAGAGGAAGTTTTGGACGCCCCGTGGAATGAAAAACAAAAGCCGTCAAAGGACAGAGAAACTCAGTACCGTCAACGGCCATCAAATATTGTGTAAAAAACCGGCAGATAAAGCTCATTTGATGTGGTTGGCAGTCTTTCTAGGAGAAGGATCACTCTTATTTCAAAACCGGAGTAGATGTCACTCCTTATGAAGGTGGATGAGCTGTGGCTCGGTAGCTAGCTTCCGTGTAGTGGCCGGCCGAAGATTTGGGACCCACCGACGTCATTTCTTCACGATGAGAATTATAGACATACAGTATCATATAGATGAGCATTAATGCAATTGTCCATGATTCTTGATCACCAACAACGAGGATTGGAATATATCAGACCACTCACGTAAAAGACGTTCTTATGTAAAAGACGATCTCATGTAAAAGACGTTCTCATGTAAAAGACGTTCTCATGTAAAAGACGATCTCATGTAAAAGACGATCTCCTAAATTTTCCCGCTAAAATTTCCATCTCAATTTGGATTTTTTTATGCCTCTCATATAAAAGTTTACCCTAGATCTTCACGAACAACATATTGCCATTTGTGATTGAAGGTTTTGCTCAGACAAGAACAAGTACACACACACACACACACACACACACACACACACACACACACACACACACACACATATATATATATATATATATATACATACAATGACGGATATTACGGTAGTTCTGGTGAGGGGATATTCCAATAACTTTTATTCAATCTATTTAATGTTTTGTTATATATTATAATATTTAACAGTTAATTTTTTCATTGTTTTGTGCTGGTTGGATTGCAATAAGTTTCTGATTTGTTTTTTGCTTAATAATTATTGTTTGGATTTGTTTTAATCTTGTGTTTTGTTTTGAAGGCGCTTGGCGGAGTTGTTAGGTAATTGGATTCACAATCGTGAGGTTGTGAGTTCGATTCTCGGAGCAGGCGATGCGTTATGTCTTTGAGCAAGACATTTTATTTCCCGTTGGTCCTTCTGCCTGGATTTGCGACCGGCAGATAGTACTAGCAATTGGAAAGACCAATGGAAACATTGTTTCCTCGGTCCGATCTGACAAGCTTCACCCCACTCGTTAAGCGAGTGAGGTCTGGAATTTTATCGATCGACTGTTTGTTTTGAAATCCTGTTCGTAGTTAACATGTAGTCCTTGTTTATGACATGTCGGGGTGGTAGGTGGTGTCGTATTGCTTAGCATCGGTTTTTATTCAATTTTCATTAGTTATTCAATTGCCGACTTTTTATCTGCATTTTATTCTTTAGTTGAGGCTAATCAGTTCGTTAAGATGGATAAGGTGTTTTGGTGATTACACGATTTCGGTTTGGTCCGTTTTAGATCCAGGATTTTGAGCTTTTGGTTTATTTCGGTAGGTGTTTATATATTAGGTACGTTGGGAGTGTATTGTTGGAGAATTGCTGGAGGTTATGTTTGGTTGCAATGCCAATTACACAATGAGGCAATAGTTGTTGCAGGGTCATATAGAAACTGCATAATACGACGGCTGCTGTCTGATGACGTCCGTAACTCCTATACCTCTAATTGGTACAAGATGGTTGTTGTTTTGCCGGGAGGGTTGGAGTATCGTTTTGAAGGATGTCTTTTAATTTTTATTTTGTCTTGTCTGGTATAGGTACGGTGAGTGGGGTTAAATATAAGTTTATGGTTTGCGTTTGCTTGAGTTAGTGGGTATCATAGGATTGATGTAGATTTGTTTACGATCAAGTTATGGCAACTGACGGTGTTAGTTAAACACACACATACCCACATATACAAATACTTACTTACACACATACACACATATACAAATAATTACTTACACACATATACACACACATCCTCTGTCTCACATATACACACATATATGCATACATAGAATTTTTGCAAGTAAGATTAGAAAGCGTATCGTGGATTCATTTCAGGAAGAATCTATTAATACGTAGGTAGTGTCGTTCGTCAAGGGAGAGAATAGGAGAGGGGTTTGTGTTGGTGTTGCTATTAGCAAGGTTATATCAATAACACTATTAAGAAGACTACAGTAGAGGGAGTGACAACATTTTTCAAATTTTAAATATTTTTAAAATATGAAAATGAAACAAAATATTATTTTCTCCTGAAGTTATTGGTAATTGTTGCTTTAGAAAAGTTTGTAATAATTTCTAAAGAAAGAAAAGAAAATAGTTCTGTGTCGATAAACAAAAATAGTTTCTCTTAATAAATTTTAGGTAATATTTTTGATAAAATATCTCCCCTTTGGTAAAAACGTTCCGAGATAAAAGGTAAAAAAGAAATAATTCATAAAAATAAATAAATATATAATACAGAATAAGAAAATTAAATAAAGAAAAAACCCGAAACATATCGAAATTTTCGTGTGGAAAATAATAAAAATGAAATAAAATCTTTTGTTGATTTGTTGCTGTTCGGAAAGATTAAAAATAAAAACTATCATGTATATCTATATATCTATATATCTATATATATATATATATATATATATATATACATATATATATATATATATATATATATACATATATATATATATATATATATATATATATATATATATATATATATATATATATATATATATATATATATATATATATATATATATATGTATATATATATATATATATATATATATGTATATATATATATATATATATATATATATATATATATATATATATATATATATATATATGTATATATATATATATATATATATATGTATATATATATATATATAGATATATAGATATATAGATATATATATCTATATATCTATATATCTATATATATATATATATACATATATATATATATATACATATATATATATATATATATACACACACACACATATGTATAATATACCAAAAATATTTTACCAATGTACGATTACGCACATAGGGATGATGATGATGATGTTGATTATTCCTTAAAAGTCTTCTGAGTCCTGATAATAAGTTTAATGGTGATAATAATGATGTTAAAACAAAAGTAGGAGTCTTGCCTTGGGTAAATTAAAATTAACCATATTTAATAACCGAAATAGACGAACCAATGCCTGGTAAGTTGACATTTTAGACTTTTTTCTGGAAATACGAGATTGCAAAGTCTAATGTATTAAAATATTTAAAATTATTAAACTATAAAAATAGTTTGGCATGAAGAAAGAAAAGGAAGATATCGTTTTAATAATGAAGTTATTTGTCAGTTTTTAATTTAAAGTTCAATGATACACTGTATTTTCAATACTATGGCGATGGCACGTTTATCTGATTCATAAACAAATTCTCTGATGTTAGGGCCTTAACTCTTGATGGTGCCGTAGGGGCACCATCATAACATACGGTGTGACTTGGCCATTTAAAACCTGGCTGTGTTAATCCTTCTCCAGTTTTGAATAGAGTCGTTATAGTTAACACCAAAAAATAACATTATGTTTGAGAATATAAGTAAAAACATCCATACACACACATACATACATACATACATACATACATACATACATACATACATACATACATACATACATACATAGTGTCTGCCAACTCGTTTTCGAGTACGGCCACTACTTTATATCCATGTAGGAGAACCCCTACCGATGCGCTGAACGAGTGTGACTTTTTAGTCAAACACTACACTTGTGACAATTATTGACACATAGTGCTGGGCCCATGGTACCATGTGACGACAAGTGCAGAGAGATCTCCAGATATAAAGCAATGCCTGTGCCGTCAAGCTTTTATAGTGAGCAAAGGCACTGCACAAAGCCAGTCCCACTCTCTTAACCAAGATGATATTTACCAAAAAGAAGAACATGTCAACATCATTGGATACCATCAGTGTTGCAGGTGTTATATCAGAGTTTTCCTTCTCCTAGAATTCTGCCTTGACAAAGGCTAAGGGGTCATCTCTCCCGGTGATTTTGGATGGCCATTGACTCTTAAGAGCTCCTTTGCTCTTTGACAGGTTTCGTTTTTAGTCTTGCAGGATGTCCAAAGTCACCCTCCTCACCAAGAAACCTTGGTGGGGTTGCCAGTTTAGTCGCCAACGACCCGACCATGAGACAGGTTGTACTTGGATACATGTTAACCGTATCACCAGCTGGTGACCTGACATAATATATATACACACACACACACACACACACACACACACACACACACACACACACACACACACACACACACACACATATATATATATATATATATTAGAAAGTGAGGTTTTTTTTACAAAATGAAAAATAACCGAGGTGTCCTACACGAGTGAAAGTATAAAGAAAAAGAGATGAAATCGAAAATGCAACTGAAGTCTTATTTTAA
>OZ024743.1:46083116-46115616 GCA_964016885.1 Eledone cirrhosa | reverse complement strand
TCTTTCTCTTAATTTTGAGTATAATTTTTGACCGGCCACCTTCCTGGTGGCAAGGTTGTAAAAGAAAAGAAATTGTCATCCCTTGAATCGCAAGAATGTTTTGCAAATTTTGAAGGTGCCAGCTATCGCAGCCATTTGTAGACTATGAATTAGGGAGCTGCGCTTTTTGTCCGCAAATCCAAGTTCAGTCATACTTTGGTCCAAGCGGGTTGGTATATAACCCGTAGCACCAATAATGATGGGTATGAAGCTAAAGGTGTATCTTGGATACTGGATTTGTAAACTCCTCATCAATGGTCCGTAGATGTCCTCCTTCTCCTGTATTTTTCTGACAACGTTTACATCAAGTGGGCAGCTGATCTCCACAACAGAACACGTTTTCAATGTGTGGTCCCAAACTACAATATCAGGCCGGTTGTGCTTTAATTTGGTGGCAGTTTTTATTTTCAGGTTCCACCAGTATTCCTTAGTGCCATCTGTCTCAATATATTCTTCCTCGTTTGTTGTTGATTTTGTTTTCCGAAGTGCGTTCCAGATGGTTCTAGCTATCCCATCGTGTCTCATGGGGAGGTAGTAGCGAGATGACATTCTTTCGCAGCTGGCAACAATGTGGCTTACATCCTCGATCTTTGTTTTACATAGCCTACATTTATTGTCAGCTGCTGGCCCTCCTCTTTTGTGCAGCAGATATTTGGTAGGGAGTTCTTGTTCCTGTATTGCATAGAGATATCCCTCAAGGTGTGATGTCATAAACTTGTCGGAACTCCATGCCAGGCTTTTTGAGTGGTTTATCCCCTCTATGGTCTGTGTTTTACGCCTCAAGTATCCATGCACAACTTTTTATGTAAATTGGTCAATTGTATGTATGTATGTATGTATGTATGTATTGTATGTATGTATGTGTGTGTATGGATGTATTTACTTATATTCTCAAATATAATGTTATTTTTGGTGTTAACTATAACGACTCTATTCAAAACTGGAGAAGGATTAACTCCGCCGGGTTTTAAATGGCCAAGTCACACTGTATGTTATGACGGTGCCCCTACAGCACCATCAAGAGTTAAGGCCCTAACATCAGAGTATTTGTTTATGAATCAGATAAACGTGCCATCGCCATAGTATTGAAAATACAGTGTATCATTGAACTTTAAATTAAAAACTGACAAATAACTTCATTATTAAAACGATATCTTCCTTTTCTTTCTTCATGCCAAACTATTTTTATAGTTTAATAATTTTAAATATTTTAATACATTAGACTTTGCAATCTCGTATTTCCAGAAAAAAGTCTAAAATGTCAACTTACCAGGCATTGGTTCGTCTATTTCGGTTATTAAATATGGTTAATTTTAATTTACCCAAGGCAAGACTCCTACTTTTGTTTTAACATGATTATTATCACCATTAAACTTATCAGGATTCAGAAGACTTTTAAGGAATAATCAACATCATCATCATCATCCCTATGTGCGTAATCGTACATTGGTAAAATATTTTTGGTATATTATATATATATATATATATATGTGTGTTTGTGTGTGTGTGTGTATATATATATATATATATATATATATATATATATATATATATATATATATATATATATATATATATAATATATAAGATCAAAAGATGGTTAAAAGAGTTCCATGTATTTTATTATGCGCATTTCAAAAACAAATATCATCATGCAATAACATTTGTTTTGTCATCAGATAAAATAGGAAGACATGATATGAAGGTTAAAAACACTTGTGGATAGTACAGTTTTAAATCAACATTATCTGATGAAAACACAAATGTTATTGCATGATGATATTTGTTTTTGAAATGCGCATAATAAAATACTTGGAACTCTTTTAACCATCTTTTGATCTTATATATTATGTATACTCCAGTCCTACAAACTGTAGAGTGCTTCTTATCCGATATCTGCATTGCTTTATTGTACTACAATAAAACTCACCTCCTACACACACACACACACACACACACACATATATATATATATATATATATATATATATATATGTATATATATATATATGTATATATATATATATGTATATATATATATATATATATATATTATATATATATATATATATATATATATATATATATATATATATATATATATATATATATATATAAAATAAAGTAATTAAGTCAAATATTTAAGATTTGGCTTCGTTTATTAAAGATGTGCTGCTATATATATTTCGGTGACAGCCATCATTGGCTGTGACCTCTTCAAGCAGTTCGAATTGGTGTGGTAGAGACAGGTACACATGTTGTTAAAGTGTTTTACTCCGTCACTACTCCGATATGTCCAGCTCCTGGTTGGGTTGTTATTTCTCTGAGGAACTGGAATCATATGAATTCGAACAAACGAATTTCGGCATCATAGGACACTCTCTCCTCCCATTGGTCAGTTGTGAGAACATTCCTCAGTCAAAAGTCCATAGAAATTTTTTTCTGAGGCAATCTGTTGTGGCTGTTTTTGTTAAGTACAGCTGACCTCCTCCCTTGTGTTTATTGGTGTTAGGGGGTCAGCTGGCAGGTCAGCCTTAGTTCTACTGCTGCTGTCTTTAGAAGAATGAGTGTGTGAGGGTTGGCATCAATCCTACCACTCTTTCACCTGGTTGGGCGTGCCAAACAAATAATTGTTTCTACTTTAGGCACAAGGCCAGCAAATAACAAATAATGGTATAAGATAAGGTAAAATGAAGAAATAAAATATAAAAAAATAAGATAAAATAAATAATAAAATAATAAGATACTATACAATAAAATGAAGAAGTAAAAAAAAATTCCATTTTGTTTTGTTAATTATCGCCTATTATGTTTTATTAAATGCTATTTTTCAGTTAAGCACAGGAGGCAATATTTTGAACAGTTACACAATAGACTATCTCTGACTAGGATCGAACATGTGTTATCGTTAGACTCACCCTTGTATCGTATCTGCCAGATCTATTTCAGTGTGAAACCTTGGAATGGATATATCAATTACCAAAAACATACACTTACACACATGTGGGTGTATATGTATACGTATATGTGTGTATGTTCGGGCATGTAAAACAAATATGTATTTGAAAATACATTTTCTGTTAAACTATTAATACATTAAAACATTATACTTAATTCACCAGGAATGAAATTCCTACACAATGGGCGCAGTACACCCTCTAGATGTGAGCAATGGAAGCTTGGGTTGCTACCTTGTCAATCTCTCGATTCGAACAACTTTGTATAAAATCGTTTAATACATTTTGAATAAAAATGACAGCCAATAAAGATTACTTTGTGTGAAACTCTTGCGAAGTTTAAGGCTTTATATGCTAATTACATTATTTTCTTATTTGTTTTATTAAATTTGTAGGAGATAAAATGTTTAATGATATTAAATATAGAATTGTACGTGTCTGTAGGTGACTACTTGACAGTACTAAAAGACAATGCGTTTTGCGGTATTTGTTCCATGTTTTTACATTCTGAGATCGTATTCCACCACGGAATTAAGTACTGGGGTCGATTAAATTGACTTTGTTCTCCAAGTTGCTGGTCGTTTGTCTAAATTAGAAACCATTTTAAATATAGACTCAGGTGTGATGAATTGGTAGATTTCTTGGAGAGTAACATAGAAAGCCTTACGCTCTGCACCGTGATATCAAATCCCGATGAAGTCAATTTTATGTTTTGTCCATTTTCCTTTTGTATTATATGGTCCCGTAACTCCTGATAGAGTCGTAGGGGCGTTGTATTGACATACGGCGTTTCTTGGGCATTTTAAGCCTGTCAGAGCCCACCCCTCCCCAAGCCTGAGTACAGCAGATTTCTTCCAGAGAGGGGATGAATCGACCCCAGTACTAGACTGGTACTTATTTTTATCGACCTCGAAAGGATGAAAGGCATAGTTGGCCTCGGTGGGATCTTAACTCAGAGGGCAGAGAGCCGGAACGAATGCCCCAAAGCATTCTATCCGACGTTCTAACAACTCTGCCAATTCGCCGCCTTTTTGTCCATTATATTTGATAAATAAAACACCAGCCTAAGGCGACGGATTAGTAGAATTCTTAGAGCGTCGAACGACATGTTTTGCAGATATCATCCACCATTTTCCATTTCCTCCTCGGTGATAAAGCTCAAGACGAATATCATTAACATAATCGTAATCTACACTTCTGAAAACGTCTCAATGCAAAATGTTATTAATAAATATAGGTTAGGCGCAAGCTTGGTTGTACGGCTAAGGAGGTCTCTTTGCAACCACGTGGTGCTGGGTTCAGTCTTTATTTGTGTGTGTGTGTATGTGTATGTGTTTTGCTCAACAGAAAAAAAAAAGAGATCGATAAAATAAATACTAGAGTCGATATGGATTAATTAAAGGTGGTAGTTCAGTATGACAGCAGATTAATGGCTGAAATACCTTAAAGGAGTAAACATGTATTAATAAGAGGATTATGAAAAACAAATTCGAAGCTGGAGGTAGGTGGTCATTAAACATTTGATAAGACTTTAGTTTTATCAAATGTTTAATGTAGGTTTCCTTAACTCAGCCATTACACATGCTGTGTCAGTTTATCTAGGCTTCGACGTGAGATTTCCCGGTGGTCTTAATGATAGGAGCACCATCTCTCCCAAGAAAAGATTCCTGCTGTGCCGGATGCCAGTACTTTGCAGGGATAACCCCAACTGCGACATTTACTCCCCTTTTCAGCTGAGGAAACTGGGGCAACATGAAATGAAGCACCTTGTTAAACACCAAAAGGTGCCGCCAAATCCAGGAATTAAACTCCAACATCCTAATCAATAAGTCATGTGCCATCATATATTGGTTTCTGATTTAGGCACAAGGCCAACAATTTCGGAAGAGAAGAAAGTCTATTAAATTGACACCAGTGCGTTACTGGTACTTTATTTTATCGACCCTATAAGGATAAAAGGCAAAGTAAACCTCGACGTGATTTGCACTCAGAACGTAAATGGCCATAACTCCATGCCGCAAAGCATGATGTCCGACGCCCAACTGTGCCTTCATATAATGGTTTCTTATATAGGCACAAGGCCAGCAATTTTGGGGGAGGGGAAAGTAGATTAAATCATCCCTAGTGCGTGACTGGTACTTTATTTTATCGGCTCCGTAAGGATGAAAGGCAAAGCTAACCTCGGTGGGATTTGAACCCAGAACGTAAATGACCACAAAGCATGATATCCGACGCCCAGCTCTGCCTTTATATAATGAAATAATGAAACATATGCGCTGATTCTTTTTATTACTTGATAAATGTGTAAATTTACGTTTCCGTAAACACAGCTGTATTGCTATATAAATGTCGTTGCAGCGTATGATACATGAAATGTGTTTTCATAGATCAATAAGTTTGATCTTCATCGTCATAATATCTGTTCTTAGAGTATTGTAGCATTAAAATATAATTGTTTCTACGTTTGGCACAAGGCCAGCAATAACCCAGTGCATTACTGGTACTTTATTTTATCGACCTCGTAAGGATGAAAGGCAAAGTTAACCTCGGCGGGATTTGAACTCAGAATGGCAAGGGCCGTAACTCTATGTATCAAAGCATGGCGTCCGACCCTCTACCGATACTACCAATCCACCGCTCTTAGCTTTAAAATATAATGAAAAGGAGAAATGTACAGAAAAATTAACAGAAAAACATTGGGCTTACACCTTCTTGTATATATATATACAAGGCCACAAGTGTAATCTATTTTTAGTAGTTCAGGTTTTGGTTAGCATTAACATATAAGTTACTGAATTGAAAAGATAAAATCTGCCAGTGGTATTATATTAGAATTCATGTTATAGAATTACATTTACATTGAAATTAGCATATTTTTTATATCTTGATGTAACGCAGAAATTTCAAACTAGAAATACTAAGCTGGCAGATACAATAGAAAGTGCTCATAATTCTATACCTTAATCCTGTTATTACCATATTTCTAATAAAAGACAGTCTATGATTTTCAAATATATTTGAAGATAATAAAAAAACAGAGAAGGATTTAGTAGTATAACTAACTTTTTCATTATTAATCTGGTATTTGGAGCACAGCTTGACAAAGGCTCTTAAATATAATTATAATGGAAGATTTTGAAATACATATACATACTTTAAAACAAAATTCTGTGAAGTACAAACAGGGGTTGTTTCAGGCGGTTTGATATCAAAAGGGTTAATACAGGGATCAGCATATTTCTGATTCTTCTTTCAACCAGATTTGATTATACGTACAAAAGTTAGAATCGTCGCAATTTAGGAAATGGTTTCAATGATGTATAAAATTTAGTTTCAATCTTAGACGAAGTTTGATTATTCTGATGTCTACATGGTAGTAAATAACAATACAAAGCTGTTTTTATAGCATTTGATTCGTTAATTAGTCATGAGAAACATTGACTAGTATCTAATGTCCTGCAAGTATGAACGCTAAAGTTATCTTATTGATAAGAGTTGAGTGTGGTTGTGAGGTATTGTATTTGCGATCAACCTTGGTTTTTATGAAGTTGTCTATTTCTGCTGTGTAATTTTTTATTTTTCTTTGTTGAGTATATTTTCCGGGGGCACCAATACGTATTTTGTTGAATGAATTTACTGCAGCGTTATGTTGGTGACTTTGGTGTTGATCAATTCTGAAAACTTTCATTCTGTCTTTTGATGAAACTCCTCTAATTGAGCTTCTTTGAAATTTGTAAAATGATTTTTGTATTTCAATGCATTGTAATTATAATATGTGATCCAAGGTAAGATGGGGAATTAGATACCAAATAATTGTGGCAGCTATGTATGTTTTAACTGCACAAACTGATTTTCCTTTGCTTGTCTGTAAATATATTACTTTAGAGTAGGGCGCTATTTGTATCAAGATTGCGCCGGTTAAGTATTCCGGAATCGATAAAATAAAGTACCAGTCAAATACTAATGTAGACAGTTCCTCTTTCCAAGTTTCTGGTCTCATGCTTAAATTAGAAATCCTTATAACCATTATTTTTTTATCACTAAATATTTTTGATTTTTATTTAAATCTTAAAATAAAAAATAAAAAAATCTAACGTTTTTCTTTATTTTCTGTAAACCGCGCAGTTTTGAATGGTTAAATATTTGTTGACTACGAGGGAGATTGTACTGAACATGATCTCGGATTAAACTCACGTACATTTATTTCAAGCAATATTCGAACCCTCTAATTCTCTATACTTTAACATTGGAATATAAATCAATTTAAGAAATATTTTTGTTTCTTATTAGGAACATATTTTGCTGAAATCAGTGCTACATGCACAGCCTCGTTTATCTTCACAAACTTTCTCCTTCTGTAGCTTTTTACCTTTCAATTTAACATGTATTCATTAGTGACGTATGATTTCTGTCTTTACGCCAAACCTCTTCTGTCATTTCTAACTATATTGTTCCAACTCTGCTTCAACATTTTAAGATGCTCCGTAATTATAATCATTAGCACTCAGCCTTTCAGAATAAATAAATAATTATTCGTTGGCTCAATCAATATAGTCAAAGTTTATTTTTTATTGGGCCGCATTTCACAGACTAAATCTGTCGACCTGTTTCACACCACCACCTGGCGTTTGGATGCCTTTAGCAGAGTCCTCTCTATTGCAAACATTCGGGCAAGGTCTCTAATTTGAGGAGAGCTTCATATCTTCTATAAGACTAGGATGCCATGAAAAGGGCTATGGCTACTGTCTTTTCTTTATCTCACTAAACAATAACTAAAGAACACCAACAACAATCTGAGAGTGATAAGTATGAAAAAGGATGTCTTCAGGGCTCTGGCAACTATTACAGAACTTTATTATTCTACAGTCACTAATACTACTACTACTAATAATAATAATAATTGTTTCTTCTTTTGGCACAATGCCAGCAATTATCCCAGTGTATTACTGGTACTTTATTTTATCGACCCCGTAAGGATGAAAGGCAAAGTTAACCTCGGCGGCATTTGAACTCAGACCATAAGGGGCTGTAACTCTTTGCTGCAAAGCATGGCGTCCGACACTCTACCGATACTGCCAATCCACCATCAGAATTGGCAGTATCGGTAGAGGATCGGAGATGCTTTCCAGCATAGTTACGTCCCTTTACGATCTGAGTTCAAATCCCGCCGAGGTTAACTTTGCCTTTCATCCATACGGGGTCGATAAAATAAAGTACCTGTAATGTACTGGGTAATTGCTGGCCTTGCACCAAAAGTAGAAACAATTATTATGTCATATAATGTCATATTATTATCATTATTATCATTGCTTTCTAGTGTAGTTACGTCCCTTTACTGTCTGAGTTCAAATCCCATCGAGGTTAACTTTGCCTTTCATCCTTACGGGGTCGATAAAATAAAGTACCACTAATGTACTGGGGTAATTGCTGGCCTTGTGCCAAAAGTAGATACAATTATTATCATTATTATTTGTAGTAGTGTTATTGACTGTCGGACAAGGAAGAAGTTTTTTTTTGAGGCCCGTAAAGCGGTAAATTTTCAGTTTTATCTTCATTTGTATTGTTATATCTTTTGAAAAACGTCATAAGACTTCCGTCTTTGCCCTGTGAAGGGGGAGACGTTATAATATTTGGGCCTCTTGGCCCAAATATTTGAACTTTGTTTTAAATAAAAAACAAAAACAAAAAAAAAACATTGCGGAGCCACGTCCTCCAACTGACGCGTGACAGCAGTGCAGGAATTGAGCTGAGTAGCACCGCCCCTAGCAGATTTAGGCAGTATTACCAGCAACAAAAACAACAGCACCTCACCAACAACCAAACGACAGATGAAAGAAACAATGGCAACAAAAACAACTAAATTAACAACACCAACAAAAACAACAATTTGAACGGCGACAGCTCCAACAGCAACAACGAAGCAAGTCAAGAAAACAACGACAACAATAACAGCAACTGCACTAAGAACAACAGAGTGATTAACAACAACACCAACATCAAACGCAACAACGACAACACCAACAACAAGAATAGCATAAAGAAAAATGAGAACAACAACGTTAAGAAAACTAACAACAATGTGACCAGAAACACAGACAACAAGAACACTTTCGCTACTGCAGCAACAAAAAGGCGAGGTTTTAGCATGGACCTTACCCCAAAAGATAAAAAGTTAGCACAGGTATGGAAGCTCATTAAACAAGAGCAAATATGGGCCAACTTAACCGTCCAGGCAGAGGCTTTAGAAGCGGTGAAGAGGAGCACGGTGTTCTTTAGATGCATCTCAGTGGAGACTAAAAAGCGAGCAAAACTCCTCAGGAAGAAGTCGAAGCTACACTGAGGTGCATCAGAGATGACACCGAATACACAAAAAACTCCATACACCACACACACACACACACACACACACACACACACACCACAAACACCAACAATTCCACACCACCACCACCTTTACGATATGAGTTCAAATCCTGCCAAGGTTAACTTTGCCTTTCATCCTTACGGGGGCGATAACATAAAGTACCAGTAATGCACTGGGGTCGATTTAATCGACCTTCCCGCCCCAAAATTTCTGACCTTGTGCTTATTGTAGAAATCAGTATCGGTAGAGCGCCAGACACCATGCTTTGCAGCATAGGAGTTATGGCCATTTACGTTCTGAGTTCAAATCCCGCATGGTGAACTTTGCCTTTGATCCTTACGGGGTCGATAAAATAAAGCACCAGTAATGCACTGGGATAATTGCTGGCTTTGTGCCAAAAGTAGAAACATTATTATTATTATCTTCATGGTGTCTCCACACTATCTTGAATAATCCCTTGCTTCTAAATAAGACAATTTGATTTTAAATACGTATGAGCTATTTGATAATTTTATCCGTACAAGAAACAACATTGGCTGCATCACTCACTGGTCAGTGTAGTCAAGAATATTCTAAACTGAAATATTCGTGTCTCTATAGCAAAGCAATTTAAGATGTTTGACGCAAATTACACCAATATTGTGTAGGCAAAAACACGAGTAATTGAATTCTAAACTGAAAAGTAAATGTATCAATGTCAAAATTAATTCTAAGAAAGAGATATTTTATACAAGCTATTTTACAATATTACTGGTTCATTTTATGTCTACAACATAATCTTATATTGGCGGTGTAACCCTTACTCTCTGTGGTTAAGTTTAATATGAAAAGCGAAAAGTTAATTCTTAACCCAACTTCTTGTTGTCAGCTGGTAATAATGTTTACTTAAGACTCACTGCATTTTAAGTTCAATCCCTCCGAAGCCAACTTTGCCTTTTGTCTTTTTGGGTCGATGAATTTGTTCCAATCAAGTACTGGGATCGATTCTTCTTCTTTTCCATTTTCTCTCCCCTTCCTCTCTGAAAGAAATTGGGTTTGTTTAGACTTGACGAGGGGTGGGCGCTTCCAAGTATAGAATGCCACAACGACTCCATTTGGTGCTATGGAATCAATAAATATTGAACAGCCGGATGATCGAAAAATCCAACCTATTCACAGCAAAATGCGTCGCAAAACTGACGGAAACAATTATCCACATGATATATTTGTATTATATCTACAATGGTATATATATATATATATATATATATATATATATATATATATATATATATATATATATATATATATATATATGTGTGTGTGTGTGTGTGTGTGTGTGTGTGTGTGTGTGTGTCACCCTGAATCGTCCTGGAAACCATCTTAAGAGTGCACGTGTCTATGGATATGCTGCTCGTTAATTCACAATCAGGTTCGGATTATTTAGAACTATTAGATAGTAGGTGGAAATAGGTCGAGGGGGTGAACACAAACTTTTTATAAGATTATCTATATCTCTTCTCTCTCTCACATCTCATCGATTCTCTCTCTCTGCTATTATATATATATATATAATATATAATATATATATATATATATATATATATATATATATATTATATACACACACACATACATATATATATAATACATATATATTTAACTCATTGTACTTTATTATTTCTTTTCGGATGACGTAGCTTAGCGGATTTAGATGATTGAGGTGTAGTGTAGTGTAAGGTAGCATGTTTAAGATAATTATATAATTATTAACAATAATTCTGTTTTAAAGATTTAACTTCCTTACTATTTTTGCATTACTAAGTTTGTCACAACGTCTGAAAATAAAATTTATACATTGATAAAGAAAAGAATTGATAATTTTTGATTACATTTCTATGAAACCATTATTTAGATATTTTAAAGTGTTCAGATTGGCTTTGATGATTTAAAGAGATGTTATATAATTCAAAAGTAATTTTTTGGATGTGACTATATTTCAGAAGTGGTTATATCTACACCTCACATCTTTTTATGTAATTGAGTCAATATATATATATCCCTATCATTCTGAGATACTAATAGACTTTATGAAAATATACATATACAGAGAGAAACACATACATACATACAAACATACATACATACGTACGTATATACATACGTACGTACATACATACATGGTGGCTGCCAACTCGTTTTAGAGTATGGCCACTACTTTATATCCATGTAGGAGAACCCCTACCGATGCGCTGAGCGAGTGTGACTTTTTAGTCCAGCCAGCGACTTGAAAACTCTGGTACAAACACTACACTTGTGACAATTATTGACACATAGTGCTGGGCCCATGGTACCATGTGACGACAAGTGCAGAGAGATCTCCAGATATAAAGCAATGCCTGTGCCATGAAGCTTTTATAGTGAGTAAAGGCACTGCACAAAGCCAGTCCCACTCTCTTAACCAAGATGATATTTACCAAAAAGAAGAACAAGTCAACATCATTGGATACCATCAGGGTTGCAGGTGTTATATCAGAGTACATACGTACATACATACATACATACATACATACATACATACATACATACATACATACATACATACATACATACGTACGTACATACATACATACATACATACATACATACATACATACTTACATACATATATGTGCATATATATTGGTGCATATATATATATATGCGCATATATACATACATTCATATATCTCTCTTTTTCTCTCTATATATTTATATACACACACATACATACATATATATATATATATTTAACTATATGTAGCTCGGTATATGTATCTTCCTAAATATATATATATGTATATATGGAAAGTTATATTTAAATTGTTGGGTTAACAACGAGTAAATATTTATAACTGATATAAAAGCACTCAACAAGTATTTGGAGTATATTTATGATATTAAATAAATGGAAACTATATTTATAAAACCATATTTATTTCGTTATATATATTTCAGGGATATCATATTAACAATATGTTATGCCTTCTTCAGACAAAATACAATATAAACAGTCTTATAAATAAATAGATACGACATACCTTTCAATCACCTTGCATTTGGGAGGTTGATTTGGCAGTAAAAAATATTGTGGACAGTTGTAAAAAGAAAGAGATAAAGAGAGAAAGAAAGAGAAACGAAGAAAAAGAAGAAATGCATGTGACTAAATAGAGAGATATAGAAAGATAGATAAAGAGAAGAACTTCATGTAAAGAAACAGAGAGAAATATATATAGAGAGAGGAAAAAAGAAAGAGATAGATAGAGATAGATAGAGAAACTAGGAAGTTGAGTATCGGTTGATACATTTATTTATTTATTTATTTATTTATTTAGCTCTAGTATTAATGTAAAGAGAGATGTATGTAGTTAAGAGAGAAAATAGCCGTTATATAGAGAGAAAAAAGAGAAAATGAAAAAGAGAAAATGAAACATAACCAGACATAAACGATGCAGAATTTAAAACCACTATGTTTTATCCCGTAGAAAATATTAGTTCGTATAAAACAGGCATTATAATGTAAATACCAGTATTCATGAATGAGACATGTATCTATAATGTGTGAAAAGTAATGATCTTATGTCTAGTTTTTAAAAATTCATATGTTTATATCATAATTATAAACAAACTCCCAATTCACACGAAAACATACTCATTGTGCTATAAAAATTCAAGTATACATATATGTGTGTATATATACACATATATATAGAGTCTATATTAATTTTAACAATACTATTCTTGTCTTTATTCTACATGATTGTCAATCAAGCAGAAATAGAGAACAGATTTCAATATATTAATAAAAATAAAAATAAAAATATCAGAGACAAGAAAATAAATAAATAAACAGAAACTAAAACATTTAATATTAAAAATAAAAAATATTACAAAATATTAAAAAATATTAAAAAATAATATATATATATGAATAAAGTTAGTCCTTCATCAGTGATCTTCCAACCATCATTGGTATTTCATTGCTTTAAAGACCATATACCTCCGGTTGGTGCGAGCAACGGCTAAAAAAAGTCGTTTGGACACGTAAATAAAGGGGACACGAGAGTGTAAACAAACAAAGATGGTGAAGCAACGAAAAGTGAGGAAGAAAGAGTCAAGTCCCAAATTTCCATGAATATAAGTTCCGTGAAATCGTGAACGAGAGAGAATAAAGACCATCAAACCTGGTTGGAATGTGAGCAAGGAAGGAATTCCGTATAGGTCTAACGGGAGGAAGAAGGAATCTAGTCTGTGAATTCGGTGAACATAAGTTCTGTGAAATCGTAGACGAGAGAGAGAAAAAAAGCGAACCTGCCTGACCAAGGGTGCGAAAGAAAAGAATTACGCACAGGTCAAAGGGGAAGAAGGAGGAGGAGGAGAGGTAGTAACAGAGAGTGAGTGAGTGAAGGGTGAGGAAGAGGCTAACAGAGAGAGTGACTGTTAGAGAGAGTAAAGATACAGAGAAAGAGGAAGCAGTAAGAACGAAATAGACGGGTCACAGCGGGGGAAAAAATATGTGTAAATATGAGAATAAACGTGCTGCGTGGTTGCTAATGGGTTACATATGAATAAAGTTAGTCCTTCATCAGTGATCTTCCAACCATCATTGGTATTTCATCGCTTTAAAGACCATATACCTCCGGTTGGTGCGAGCAACGGCTAAAAAAAGTCGTTGGGACACGTAAATAAAGGGGACACGAGAGTGTAAACAAACAAAGATGGTGAAGCAACGAAAAGTGAGGAAGAAACCTCCCGTTAGACCTGTACGGAATTCCTTCCTTGCTCACATTCCAACCAGGTTTGATGGTCTTTATTCTCTCTCGTTCACGATTTCACCGAACTTATATTCATGGAAATTTGGGACTTGACTCTTTCTTCCTCCCCTTTCGTTGCTTCACCATCTTCGTTTTTTTACACTCTCGTGTCCCCTTTATTTACGTATCCCAACGACTTATATTAGCCGTTGCTTGCACCAACCGGAGGTATATGGTCTTTAAAGCGATGAAATACCAATGATGGTTGGAAGATCACTGATGAAGGACTAACTTTATTCATATGTAACCCATTAGAAACCACGCAGCACGTTTATTCTTATATATATATATATATATATATATATATATATATATATATAAATGAAAGGTATAGAAAGTATTGTAGCAAGAAGCCAACAGTATTCCATAATATATAAGTGACTATAGCGTCAAAATGGGAAAATAGTTAACGGAAGATGTGGGAAAAATAATTCATACTCAATTCAAAAAGAATCAGGATATAGATTTATCCAACAGAATTTAGTGAAATCCATTTAAAAATCAATAGAGCCTTAACTCATGATAAAATAAAGTTTAAAATACTCATCCTTCAATTTGGGACAACTACAAATGCTCTGTATAGTCTTGAAAAAGACTATTTCACGTAAACTTTCAGTGGAGATGGTCACGGTTGGAATACGATCCTCAGCAGAGCTCAACACGATAGCCAGATTCTCACTGATTAATATGTCAAAAAGGGAATTTAAAAGCAGGCTAGTTTACCATCATGCGTGATTATGAAAATAAAACGCACATGTATATATATATATATATATATATATATATATATATATATATATATATATATATATATATATATATATATATATATATATATATATATATATATATATATGTGTGATAAAATGGGGAGAAAAATACTGCTGGTAGCACATGGATAACATGTAATAAAATAAGTCCCTCATCAGTGATTTGCCGACGATCATAGATATTTCATTGCATTAAAAATCATATACCTCACGTCGGTGCAATAATAACTAAATTAAGTTATTAGGACAATTAAAACGCGTAAAGCGAGTGAGACAGGAAAACAACAAAGAGTAGAGCTAATCGTAGAAAGAAGGAAACAAGCTTCATAGTTATTCTGTTAGCATAAGCTAGGTGAATATATGAGCGCTTAGAAAAAAGACCCTTCGCGAACGAATGCAATGTGAGAAAGAGAGAAATTGCTTTCGTCGCGAACGGGGTGAAGTGAGGAGAGGAGAAACAGTGAGTGAGTGAGTGGAAGTGTGAGGAAGAGTTAACTGACATGACAGAGGGGGCGAAAGAAAGTAGGAGAAACAGAGAGAATGAGGGAGCAGTAAGAGAGAGAGAGAGAGAAAAAAACAGAATCGCAGTTTAGGTAAATATATGTGATAAAATGGGGAGAAAAATACTGCTGGTAGCACATGGATAACATGTAATAAAATAAGTCCCTCATCAGTGATTTGCCGACGATCATAGATATTTCATTGCATTAAAAATCATATACCTCACGTCGGTATATATATATATATAGAGAGAGAGAGAGGAGAGAGAGAGAGAGAGAGAGAGAGAGAGAGAGAGAGAGAGAGAAAATTAATTAGATAAATGGTGAGGTTTGTAAATTACTGCCACGCCAACAGCGTATTACTTGCGTGACTTCATAATTTAGTTATTTGTAACAGTAAATTATGTTATGTATAGTTCTCTAATGAATACTTGTATGTAATATATACGTCACCTATATTTTATTGAGTATGATGTTGAGTTACTTTTGTTTTGCCTACAAGAAAAGAGAGAAGATTTTTTTAGAGAGTTATTTTAATGAAAACTTTCTTTAATTATCTATTCACACTCTTTTATCAGAAAATTATATGGTTCATGCATCAGTAGAATTTGCCTTAGTTATGTATTATCTCAATAATATAACATGTATCACTTGTTCGATAAATATATATATAGCTCTCTCTCTTTCTTTCTCTCTCTCTCTCCACACACACACACACACACACACACACACACACACACACACACACACACACACACACACACACACACACACACACACACACACACACACACACACACATATATATATATATCGTATACAAGTCGAATGAACATAAATACAATGTTTATGATGTTTTTATCTTTATTGTGTTTATGATGTTTTTATCTTTATTGTCTTCGACGAATCAAAATATTTACAGCAAAAAGTATGTAGATGGCATTACATAATTTCAGTTTAGCAATTCAAGTTATAATTTGTATAAAAGATAGAACATTGTTTAATTGCTTAATTATAATAGTTAACACTAGTGATAGCAGCCACGAGCCATGCTCGTTGTAGGTCCCAATAAATACCACTTCACTTTAAGCGCTCTAAAACGCTTGAAACATTTTTACGAAATAAAAAGTCTTCATACAGCAATTCAATTAAACATAACAATATGCGGTATTCAATCTGTCTATATGTTCTCAAGGTTCAAATCCCAGCGAAGCCAACTTTTCTTTTCACCGTTTCGAGACCGATACAGAATCAATCTAGTATCGAGTAGATGTCTCCCCTACATCAACCATTCTCTCCTCATTCTTTCTGTAGAAGAAATCGACTGTGTTTTGAACTAGGAAAAGATGGACTCCATCAAGTTGAAATATCTAAGACACATTGTATGTCTCCACGGCACCCTTAAGATTCCATCATGCGTCTATGGTACATGGATGAATAGTTGAAACGTGTTATAGTCTTTAATCAAAGCCTACACAGTAGAAATCCGCACAACATGGAATGATCTTATCAATTTCACTTGATAAGGGAATTTCAAGAGCAAATGTTGCAATATACTGATGCTTATAGAAAGACCACGAAAGACCAGATCTGATCATGAAACTTTTTCCATAGATATTTTTCATTGCCGATGCTATTTGCCGGTCGCAGTTCCTGCCAAACCACCGCACTTCACCAGGTACTTTTATTTATTAACACCGAAAAAATGATTGGTAACGTTGTGTGTGTGTGTGTGAGTGTGAGTGTGTGTGTGTGGCAGCTCACACATTTGCAGGTTTAGCTGGCCTCCTCCAAGGTATATCTCGTTGGAGGTGTCTTGGGTAATTTAATGATAGGGACCCCAGTCCTATCATCTCATTTCTATAGCTGAGTAAACTGGAGCAACGTGAAATAAAGTGTCTTGCTCAAGGAAACAACACATCACCCGGTCCGAGAATTGAATTCACAACCTTTCGATTGCAAGCCCAATGCTCTAACCACTAAGCCAGGCGCCTTCAACGTTGACCTAGGTAGGATTTGAATTCAAAGCGGAGATAGCCGAATCAAATACCGACATATTTAATCCGACGCTTTGACAACTCTTTGCCAATAAAATATGGTAATACGAATGATAATATTTACTGAGTATTAATAAAGAACATAATTTTATAAATTTATTTCTTCAGTTGAGAATCATATTCTCAAGCATAAATGAGGTTTTAATTTTAAGTTACATGACAGCATATGATGCATAAACACTCATCGTCATAATCTTACATGAAATATAACTTAAGCACAATGTAAAACCTCTCAGATGTATAAGTTTCGTTGCTTCATATGTTACATAAAGCATGTTTTCATAGCTGAATAATTTTTATCTCTATCGACATAATGCTCGTTTATAATGTACTCTAGCTGTTGAATATAATGAAAAGAGAAATGTTGAGAAATACTGATTTCTAATTTAGGCACAATTTGGGGGAATGGAAAATGACCTCAGTATTTGACAGGTACTTTGTTTTAATGATCCTGGAAGGATGAAAGACAAAGTTGACATCAGCGTAATTTGAACTCAAAATGTAAAGAACCAGAACATACCGCAAATCATTAGTCCATCGCTCTAACGATTCTGCCACTAACCTCAGAAATGTACAGAAATATTAATAAAAAAAGGTAATCAGTTTACACCTGCCTGTATATATATATATAAGAGCGAGGCTGAGTGGTTAGAGAATTGGTTTCGCAATCGTGAAGCTTCCAACCGACATGGTCGCATTCTTTAAGGGTATGTCAATATTTGTTTATAAAACTGATCTATATTATATTTTATCTGATGAAAGCGCACCATAATTTGCTTTGGTGTCCTTGAAATATGTATAATGAAATAAATATGGTTTTATAAATATAGTTTCCATTTGTTAATATATTGTATTTTCACTCCAATAATTTGTTGAGTGCTTTATATCAGTTATAAAAATATTTGCTTGTTGTATCCCAACACATTGAATATAAATTCTCTCTCTCTCTCTCTCTCTCTCTCTCTCTCTCTCTCTCTCTCTCTCTCTCTCTCTCTCTCTCTCTCTCTCTATATATATATATATATATATATATATATATATACAAATAAAAGGCAGAGTTAGATACTCATATTAATACCCTGTAATTAACAAGCTCAAAGTATAAATACTGAGGGCGGTGAATTGGCAGTATCGGTAGAGGGTTGGAGGCCATGCTTTCTAACATAGTTACGTCCCTTTACGGTCTGAGTTCAAATCCCGTCGAGGTTTACTTTGCCTTTCATCCTTACGGGGTCGATAAAATAAAGTACCAGTAATCTACTAGTGCATTAGTGGTACTTTATTTTATCGACCCTGTGAGGATGAAAGGCAAAGTTAACCTCGGCGAGATTTGAAATAAGTCCGTAAAGGGGCGTAACTCAATGCCACAAAGCATGGCGTCCGACCCTCCACCAATACTGCCAATCTACCGTCCTGTAATAACAACGGTGGATTGGCAGTATCGGTAGGGGGGTCTGACGCCATGCTCTGCAGCAACTCTAAGGATGGTTTGGTAAACAATCCTTAGAGTTGGAAAAAAATTGGACAGAGTCGGTTTTGTACACTCGTTCCGTCTCTAAGGGCAATTTATCCATTTTCTCAACTATTTAGAGTGAACGACTGTTGTTGCAGTTATTTTTGTATTTAGTACTCTCATATTTTCAAATCTCCAACACTCCCAGCGCTCCGATAATTTATAGCCCATTCGCTATGAATTTTAAAGTAGTGAGTATGCCACTTACTTATTCTCGGCAAAAACAAATAAGTAAGTGACATAGTCACTAAGTAACTGACATAGTCACTACTTTAAAAACTCATAACGAATGGTCTTCAAAATGTTTTTAATTAAACATACAGTATATTATCAAATACACTATACATTCATTCACATATATATATATATAGCTATTTCAGAACACCAATACTAATACCTATTTTTTGCTGGACCGGCAGCCGCTCTGTTTAATCAGCTCTTAAACATTAGTGGAATTCTATAAGAATCCATTTTCTATAACTCACGGCAGAAGCGAAGGGGTAAGTAGTCTTGATAACAGCTAACGAGCGAGAAACAGCACTGTCGATTACTGCCCTTTCTTTTTGCCGAGAATAAGTAAGTGACACTACTTTAAAATCCATAGCGAATGGTCTTCAAAATGTTTTTAATTAAACATACAGTGTATTATTAAATATACCTATACATGCATTCATATATTCATTGCTATTTCAGAGCACCAATACTAATATATATATATATATATATATATAGTAATAATAATAAATTTGAAGACTAAAATCCAAAGAGGGCTCGATAAGGATAAATATATATCAAATATATAAGAACCTTCTTAACTCTGAAGCCGAGAATCATAGAGTGGAAATAAATTGTTATTCAATGGAACTGTTTGATTTCAAGAAGAATTGTCAATATAATGAGCTTAATGCAAAGACAAAACCACGTTTATGGTATAAATTTCGGATTAGGACAATGGGATTGATGAGTTAATATCTGTATACAACAATTACAACGGTACGCGATGGGGCCCACCCACAGGCCCGGTGGACAGAATGGAGAAGGCGTTTCCCCGGAGGATGGCAAGGGAGACGCGCTGGAAAAGCCACTCCAACTCGCGTGGCTCACACCTGCGGCTGGCCAGCTCAGCGCCTATGGTGGTGAGTAAGGGGGTAGCCCTGGGCCGAGGACACCAGAAGTCTCCACTGCCAGGGGTACGACCGCAAACCTGTCGGAGAGCGACCGGTATTTAAGGAGTTTGGCCCCCTCATCACGACGTGCAGCAGAACCTGGGTCAGTCGCAGACTGCACCAGGTTGCGGCTGCAGAAAGTGTCGGTGCAAGTGGCATCCCAGACGTGTTTTTGCCACTGCGAAACGAGAAGATGGTCATGCCATCTGGCCTTTTGCCGTCCCCTCGATCCAGCCCCACCGGCTCGAGTTGGGAAGGGGAAGCCTGCAGCGTCCAAGCCATGCTTCATGACCTCGTTGAGGGGAGAATGGCGTGGAATGCGGCCGGCACTGTGACGACAGGAAAGCGGGTAGAGGCCGAAAGAGTCCACGGTAGAACCGCAGCGACATTGGTGTGGCTGGCAGATCCGGAGGCCGAGCCTCAGGGAAACGTGGTTATGTCATGCGTGTAATTGTTCTCACGTTCCACATAATGACGTATTATTTTCGCTTTTTCCGTTCATTGCCAGGAACGTCTCCACGAACCACCTAATGGAATATTAGTCTACGACTTCATTTATACCATAAACATGGTTTTGTCTTTGCGTGTAATTGTTTTCACCGCTCCAAATAATGACGTATTATTTTCATTTTTTTCTGTTCTTTGCCAGGGAACGTTTCCACGAACCAAAGTATCGTCTTTCTGTCTTCCTTTAGTTGAAACGTTTTTCGAAATATTTACTACTGCGTTCACAGATTGATTTTTTTAGTTTCAGAAGATCCCGTTAAGGGTGAAAGCAGCAATTCTTTGCTTAAACTTTAATCTGTTATTTTAATAAATATATATATACTAGCTGACCCGTCCGGCTGGCGCTCGGCTAGGTATACCTGCCCCCCACCACTCCACTGCAAAGATACCACACACCCTCCCGTGTCACATTGTCCTTCCGATCCTCTCTCTCTCTCTGAATAACTAACACTTTAATTGTATCTCTCTCTGTCTAACGGCCTATCTCTCTCTTTTCTCCTCCCTCTGTTTTTTGTCTCTCTCTGTAGATGTGTGTGTGTAGTTTTCCTAATGTTTCTCTAAATCTCTGTCTCTCTCTCTCTCTCTCTCTCTCTCTCTCTCTCTCTCTCTCTCTCTCTCTCTCTCTCTCTCCCTCTCTCCCCCTCTCTCTCTCCCTCCCTCTCTCTATATGTATATATTGAAGGGAGATACGGAAACTAAAACAGTATTGTCATATAGAGAGTGAAGAGCGACAGAGAGAGTAAAGCAGTTAAATGATAGAGAGGGGAATGATTTTACATACATACATACATACATACATACATACATATAAAGTATAGATATGTGTGTGTGTGTGTTTGCGTATGTGTATGTGTGTTTGTGTATGTGTATGTGCATGTCTGTGTCTGTGTGCTTTGTTTGGATGTTATCCGGCAATTGGCGAAATCAGGTGTGAAAGTATGTGTATTTGTGTGTGTGTGTGTGTGTGTGTGTGTGTGTGTGTGTGTATGTGTGTGTGTGTGTGTGTGTGTGTGTGTGTGTATATGTGTGTGTGTGTGTGTTACTTATTCGAGCGACGACAGAAAAAGTGTGTGGGATACAAACATTATTATATTTGTCGAGGTTAACTTTGCCTTTCATCCTTACGTGGTCGATAAAATAAAGTACCAGTAATGCACTGGGTAATTGCTGGCCTTGTGCCTAATGTAGAAACAATTATTATATTTGTCTGTATTTTCGTTCTGCAACCATTATATTATGATATTTGTATCCAAGCGATTTTAGATGTATGTATTACCTGCTTGCCCGTCCCTCTGTTTCTCTTTCCCTGTCTCTCTCTCTCTCTCTCTCTCTCTCTCTCTATCCTCTCTCTCTCTTTAGATGTGTGTGTGTGTGTGTAGTTTTCCTAATCTGTCTCTTTCACTCTCTGTCTCTCTAAGAGGGTTGCCCTTTGATGTATGTATTACCTGCTTGTGTGTTGACCGAACTTGAAGGAGGTTATCCTTTTGAAATAAACATACATACGACGCTCATCTCTATGTTGATATATGATATAAATAATGGGATTGATGAGTTAATATCTGTATACAATAACTACAACGGTACGCGATGGGGCCCACCCACAGCCCCGGCGGACAGAATGGAGAAGGCGTTTCCCCGGAGGACGGCAAGGGAGACGCGCTGGAAAAGCCACTCCAACTCGTGGGGCTCACACCTGCGGCTGGCCAGCTCAGAACTATGGTGGTGAGTAAGGGGGTAGCCCTGGGGCCGAGGACACCAGAAGTCTCCACTGCCAAGGGTACAACCGCAAACTTGTCGGAGAGCGACCGGTATTTGAGGAGTTTGGCCCCCTCAGCCCGACGTGCAGCAGAACCTGGGTATATATTGATATATTGAAGTATATACGGAAAGTAAAAGAGTGTTGTCATATAGAGAGTGAAGAGAGACAGAGTAAAGCAGTTAAATTATAGAGAGGGTGAAAGATGGAGAGAGAGAGAGAGAGAGACGACGCTCAGCTTTATAATTTTGAGAGGGAAGAGCGACAGAGAGAGAGTAAAGCAGTTAAATTATAGAGAGGGGGAATGATCTATTATAGAGAGAGGGAAGAGCTAAGAAACTATAGGGTGGTGTGTAGGATACATACATAATACACACGACACTCAGCTTTATAATATTATAGATATATAGGCATTCATTATGTCTAGCTCTGCCCGGAGGCAATATTAACCAACAAATTAAGAATCGACTCATAAATCATGCAGTAATAGACGGAAGTAATCCATTTATAATCTCAGAGTGGCAACTATAGATTCAATTTTGGTAGAGGTTTGTATATGAGCGATGGACACACACGTGCGTACACAGTCTAGTTAATTTAAAGCCAAAATAAGTGGGTGAAACAACATCTCATTCCGTGGACTGGATTGTTTAAATTGTTTAATGATGTTATGAAAATATAATACAAAATAACGTTTCTTTTTTAGATTCATGTAATTACCGATATGTTTAGTCCAATAATTAAAAGAAAGACAATATCTACAAACAGAGAATATCTGTCTGTCAGCTCCCTAAAACTTGAGAACCACCCAACCGATACACATGTAATACTTATGGTCCTGTGAGTGTTTTGAGCAAAATAAATCTCAAATTTTCAATGCCCTAGGGACCGCATTAAGCGATTTAGCGATCTCTCTCTATAACTCTTAGTCTTTCTTTTTAGATAGATACATAGATATAACGTTGCGCCCTTATAATATCTGTCTGTATGTCTGATGTCTGCATTACGACGTTATGACGCTGTGTGTGTGTATATATGTATATATAGTGTGTGTATATATATATAGTGTGTAACGTTTTTCGAAACGTTTTGCGTTCACAGATTGATTTTTTTAGTTTCAGAAGATCCCGTTAAGGGTGAAAGCAGCGATTCTTTGCTTAAACTTTAATCTGTTATTTTAATATATATATATAATTATATATTCGTGTACAGATTTTTTTGCATACACAATAACAACATATAAACAAACGTATTTATTTCACGAGGCTCGATAAGGATAAATATATATCAAATATATAAGAACCCTAGAGCAAATCCCGAGCAACGCCGGGCCATTCTGCTAGTTTATACTAAAACAAAGATATAGTACCGGAATTAAAGACGACATTAAAAGAATAATTGTTTCAACTTTCTGTACAAGGCCAGCAATTACCCTAGTGCATTACTGGTACTTTATTTTATCGATCCCGTAAGGATGAAAAGCAAAGTTAACCTCGGCGGGATTTGAACTCAGACCGTAAAGCGGCGTAACTCTATGCTGAAAAGCATGGCGTCCGACCCTTTACCGATACTGCCAAAAGAATAATGGACGTCAGTCGGTTTCGCGCCGGGTGTTCCATTGTTCGATGAATTGAACGGCCTGCTTGTGAAATTAACGTGAAAGTGGTTGAGCATTCTACAGACACGAGTTCCCTTCTTATGAAGGTTCAGCGAGATAGCTTGTGACCAGACTGGCCTTTTGAATTACAGGTACACCTGCATTTGAAAAATGTGTCTATCACTGCGATTACTACTGTCAACTTTCCCTGTACATCTACTGCATACGTAGTTTTCCCTACCCGTTACTTTGCCTGCTATTCCACTACATCTCTTGTGTACCCAAGATGTGCATTGCGTACATTTTATAGAATTTATGCCAGTTCCTTTTCTACATATCGAACATGGCCATTTCTCTGATGGAATCAGAGTTTTGTCCTCTTTTCTACTTATCAACACTTTTGTCTTAGCTATGTTCACTCTCAGTCTATCCTCCGGGTTTCAAAACAGTTTTCGCAAGGCATGAGTCACCTCGAAGTTACAGTGAATGACACATGTCCAAGATGCCATACAGTAGAACCCACTCATGAACTGAATGATTGTAAAGCGATGTCCTTAAGCATTCGGCTATGTTACCACCACAAGAGACAATACTAGTGTTAAAAAGATGGGAATGATTGTATGGAGATTTTAACACAGACACACACCCACACACCCACACAGACACATACACACATACACACACACACACACCCACACAGACACATACACACACACGCACACAGACACAGACAGACAGACAGACGCACACACACATATATATATATATACATACACACACATTTATATATATATATATATATATAGAATTTCGGTACATAGAATCCAGTCCTCGCAAGCTGTTCGATCTACCGAATTATTATTATTTTTATATGAGCCGCCAGTGTCCGCGCATTGCCTGGAGACTTAACTGAGAATAGACTTCCTGATGACGCAATGAATTCTCGACAGTTGGATTACGTAACTGTCTTTATCCCATTGCAGAAACTAATTAGTTGGAGTGAAAATTTAAGTAAGAAAAAAATTTTTTTTAAATTTTTTTAAAAAAATATTTTCTTATTTTACGTCCTTTATATTATTGTTCTGCATTCTCCTGCATTGAACCACCTAGGTACTATGACATAACCTGTGTATTTGCTGGCATGGGCGTGCATCTGTGCGCTTATGTTAGTTGATATATTAAATTATCTATATTTATCTCCAAATCACTGATTTGTCGAGCAAACTTGTCAAAACCACTTCTAAAAAAAATTTTTTTTGGGGTGTTAGTAGGCGTCAGTCATCTTACCATCCCATTCCTTCTAACTAGCCTCTGTGTCACGTGATTGATTCTTTAGAATCGGCCATTTGACTTGAAGCAGTGAGAATTTCGGTACATAGAATCCAGTCCTCGCAAGCTGTTCGATCTACCGAATTATTATTATTTTTATATGAGCCGCCAGTGTCCGCGCATTGCCTGGAGACTTAACTGAGAATAGACTTCCTGATGACGCAATGAATTCTCGACAGTTGGATTACGTAACTGTCTTTATCCCATTGCAGAAACTAATTAGTTGGAGTGAAAATTTAAGTAAGAAAAAAATTTTTTTTAAATTTTTTAAAAAAATATTTTCTTATTTTACGTCCTTTATATATATATATATATATATATTAAAATAACAGATTTCACCCTTAAGGATGAAATCAGCGATTCTTTGCTTAAACTTTAATCTATTATTTTAATAAATATTTGCTCTACGGTTCTTATATATTTGATATATATTTATCCTTATCGAGCCCTCTTTGGGTTTTAGTCTTCACATTTATTATATATATATATATATATATATATATATATATATATATATATATATATATATATACACACACAATGAGGATAATTTCGAAGGTCCGATGTAGATGTTCAAAATTCCTTTATTCATAAAGCTGTGATACATATTTCAATGGTGTTCCTGGCTAAGTGGTGCTTCGACCACGCAACCAGTAAGGTTAAAACATCAGACGGACCGATATGATGTTTTTACTACCGAGGTCAGTTCCTCGGTAGTAAAAATATCAGATCAATCCATTCTTTTGTCTTTAGCTTATTTTGCATTGTCAACGTAACCTTATTGTATAAGATACGGACTAACAAGTTATATTTGGAAGAAAAGGCATGCCGTTGAGTGCTTAAACTTAATTGCACTATTGACCACTGATTGGAATGTTGCATACGCAACACTGATTAGTCAACATGTTTATCGTAAGTATATATATATATATATATATATATATATATATATAACAAAGAAACTGTGGTAAGGAGCCAGGTGGACGATAACGCACCAGAGTACTCGATACTTAGGGTAGTAGAGTGGGTAATAGGAAAAGAGTTCGGATCTAGCAAACAAACAGCCCGAATTACGCCGTACAGTGTTTAGGCAACCACGTCACCTTTTTGTTCAACACTGACACAGGAACGATGTACTAGTTTCAAGCTTATTATGTGCATGTATGTATATATATACATACTACTGTACGTCTGTATACATATATGTATGTACGTATACATACATACTTACATTTAAGTAAGTGCTGTACTAAGAGTGAGAAATGGAATAGACTAAAGTAAATAAAATACAGAGGTAATGAAATTAAATAAATACAAACACGCAACCATATACGTACATACACAAGCATACGCGAAAACACTCGCCATAGGTATACAAATACACGCGCGTACACAATATATATATATATATATATATATATATATATATATATATATATATTATGATTTTATTACTAATTATATCTAAATGTTTCTTCTCTCTTCATAATGTATTTTTAACTCTGATACTGGTTCAGTCTAGTTCAACTGAATTGGTCTGTCCCAGTCATTCATTGAGCAACATCGGTGAAGTTGGCACCCTTAACTCACAGTTGGGTGCGGATGCATTCATGTATATATGTGTGTGTCCGCATGTATCTGTGTGTTTCTAAATATATTATATATATATATATATATATATATATATATGCAACTGGCAAACAGAAATAACAAAGCAAACGACACACCAGACTTGAAGAAACATAAGTAATGAGGCCAATGCGATCTACTAAATTTCTACAAGACCCGTGCTCCAGCATGACCTGAGACAAACGAATGAAACCAGTAAAAGAATAACGATTCAATTAAAATATATATAAAAAACTTATTAATTTTGAAGCAGACAGCGAAAACAAAACAAAACAAATATAAAAGTGCACAGCAGTTCGTTAAATGTAAATGAAGTTGAATCAGAGAGAGACAGAGTATAAGGAAGCAGGAGAGAGGAGAAATAGAATCAGTGAAAGGAAGAGGGAGAGAGGGAGGGAGAGAGATTGATGATAGATATATTTCTTTATTTGCCACAAGGGCGCAAAAGATGGGGACAAATACACTTGGGCAGTTTACATACAAGGCGTGTAAAAATGTATAACAAAAATAATGAATAAAACAAACGAAATCCCCAATAGGGGCGAGGCGTTACAAATGGGTTGTACACACCCCGAAAAAAATGTACAACCCTCATCTACAGGAGCACGAAGAGCGAGCAATCCTCTCCTCTCTTCCTCTTCTTCCTCGACCTACAGGCTTATATAAAAAGAAGGCCCAACCACTCGGGCCATACTTGCCACATTCACCCACCTTTCGTAAAATTTGCTGGGATGCAGCACCTCTCTCTCCACTCTGATTCTTCTTCTAAAATGATATTTGAAGAAGCGAACCAGTTGTTCGCCGGAGAGAAAGGTGTCTGACCTCAGCCCTTTCAGTCTCGTCCACCATATAGCCTCTGTCACCATAGCCATTACCATAGCCTTCGTTTTTGAAGGAAGGTGGTGGTTTGATCGCAATAATAGACTAGGTGGTCAACCGGATTTGTCCGACCCCCAACAGTAGTCGTTCTGCGTAGCTCCACAGGTCGGTAACGCCCGGGCAGTGTACGAATGCGTGCGCGACGGTTTCCTCGTCCCGCAGGCATCTCGGACAGATCTTTTTCGAGGGATCCCTGCCCGGGCGCCCCTGTCTGTAGAGCTTGTCTCGAACGGGTAGAGCTCCTCGGTAGTACTGCCAACCCAGGGACTTTTGGAAGTTGTCCATCGGTCCCGGGCGGAAGGTCCTACCGAACAGACTGCCCAGTTCGTCTTCCTCTACGCCTAGAGTTTCTCCGAGAGTCTCGTCGCACTTGCTGCGGACTAACCCTCTATAGAATGATGAGGTGGAGTTTCAACTGACTGCCGGATCCGTTTGCCAGCGGACTGTTAGCGCCTGAGCACATTCAATGTGCCAGTCGCCCATTTTCCTCGGTCTTTGCTTGACCCAAGACTGCATCTCGGTCAGCGAGACGAGTCGCGGGAAGGCTCGCCTCACGAACGGGGCCCACACTGGTTGTTCGGTGAGGAATACGTGGAAGTGCGTGTTTGCGCATCGTCTGCCACGGCATCCCCAGCCCTCCGTTTTGAAGGGTATTGACAGCAGATGGATCTTCTCACCAAAGAAATTGGAAGACCGCGCGCTCCATTTTGGTGAGCGTTTTACTTGGACAAGGCACGACGGTCAAGCGTTAGTAGATGACGGACACTATGAAAGCGTTCGCCACTTCCGCTCGACCTTTCAAGGATAGTTTGCACTTGGCCCATTTCTGGGCGAGCGCAAACACCTTGGCCGTCACCTCGTTCCAGTTTTTCTCCACCTGGAGGTCCGGTCCGAACCAGGCCCCGAGCAGCCTCACCGGTCCCTCATCCAGCGTCCACGATCCGAGTTGCAAACCGACGGACTTGTCCCGGTTCAGCTTCGCTCTTGTGAACCTTCGTATTCCTTCAGTAAGGTGCCGACCTCCCCGATTTGCGAGGTGCTCGACACTATTACTGTCACATCGTCGGCGTAGGTTGACACCGCTTTTCGCAGTCCTGGTTCCAACGGGATGCCCTGCAGTAGCTCCAACTTCCGCAGTAGTGGCTCGAGAGTCAGTACCTACAGAAGGGAGGAGAGAGGGCATCCCTCTCGGATGGATCGCGTGATTTGGAATGGCTCCGAGAGGTAGCCATTCACCTTGACCCTTGAGCAGATATTGCTGCTGTGCGTGGCAGCAATCAAGCCCCTGAACACGGGCCCGAAGCCTGCTGCCGTGAGCACCGCATCCAGGTAACGATGGTCGACTCTATCGAATACCTTAGACTGATCCAAATTTATCAGTGCCCCACCGAAGGCGGGTTCACACCCTACCCTCTCTACGATGTATCGCATGACGTGGAGGTTGTCGTGTATAGACCTGGTCGGGATTGCGCATGTCTGCGCTTCTACCACCAGGTTTTCGACGACAAGCACCAGCTAACACCTTGGCCAAAATCTATAACTCTGTGTTTAGAAGAGTTATGGGCCTGAAGTTTTTAATGTCGTCCCTCTTGTTCTCGTCCTTCCTGACCAGCGTCACTACGCCCTTGCCTGCAGAACTGGGAATTCTCCCGTTTTGCTACCAATTGCAGTTGACGGCTTCGAGGACACCAGAGAACAAGACCGGCATGCCTATGTAAAACTCATAGGGTAGACCATCTAGATCGAGTGACTTGCGTTTCCCGCAGCGGCCCAGAGCGTCCCGTATCTCAGTGTCCGTGATCGGTCTTTCGCAGAACTAGGCGGCCGTGTTCGGCTGGCCGTCAAGGTATGAACTAAAGTCCATTGCCCCCGTTCTGCTCACCGTCGTTCTGCTCAAACAGTCGCGCAAAGTGCTGCTGAAAAGCCGCGCACATTTGCTTGGGATCAAGTTGCACGTGTCCGTTTTGGTCTTTCAAAGACCGAATCGTGGACCTGTTTCCACTTTTTGCCTCCGCCACTCAGGCCCAGCTGATAGCTTTCGCTCCTTCGTTTCCTAGAGCACATGTTTTGCTTCTGACCACGCAGCTTTCGTGTTTCGCATCTAGCCGCGTTGCCACTTCGTGTTTCGCATCTAGCCGCGTTGCCAATTCTAAGTGCCTCCTCTACCTTAGCTCTTTCTATTTTGTTTTTCTCTAAGGTTAACTCTCTGCTAAACCCTATCGATTCTACTCTAATTGCTTTCTTGAGAGAGTACCACCATCTATTGTTGACGATGGCTCCCGTTAACTGTTGCTTGACTAGTCTACTTATCCGTTCACTGTAAACTTTACGTGCCGGCAACGACACGTTCAGCTTCCAGTATCCGGTCCCTGTCTATGTGTTCTATAACGGTTGACTATGCAGACGACTAATTTGTGATCTGAATAGGCAACCATGTGCATTCGTGGACAGCTTAACATATCCCTGTCCCTTTCTCTAATGAAGAACCTATCTAAATATGATCTAGATGTCCCGCTGCGGTTTGCCCACGTCCACTGTGGTGCAGTCGGGAAATCCAGTCAATACCTATCGGCCAGTTGGAATTGGCCGATTAAAGTTTTGAGGCTGTTGCACCCCCCTCTACTAGGACATGATATGTAGTCCCATCGTGCATCTAGGATACCATTCCAGTCCCCCACTAAAAGCAAGGAGCGAGACGTTCCCAGAAAAGACTCTAGACGCTTGAAGAAGTCTGGCCGCGATTGCCCAGTCGGGGCATAAACGGGAACCTGTCTGAAGGCTCCACCTCCAACACTGTTCACGTCTAGGACTACCAGTTGACCCTCCGGGTCCAAATGTACTTGCTGTATTTCGATGTCCAGGTTTTTCCGAAACATGGCAGCTACTCCCCCTCCACGTCCTGGCTGACAGAGAGATGTGTAGATCTCAAATGCGTCGAAGATGGGGGTCAGCTGCTGTCTGTTGTGGATCCTGGACTCGGTGATGGCTATCACATCTATATCGTGTGACCTAAGGTCGTTTAAGAGTTTGCCCTGTTTCCAGGGCATCCCTAGGCCACGCACATTCACGCTTCCAACTCGTAAACTAGCCATGTTGGTGAAGAAGAGTTGAAGAAAAAGGACGAAAGGATGCACTTACCTTTCCGTTTCCTGGAATCGGGTTGTTCGATCTCCATTTCAGTTTTGGTGGGGTTGTTGAGTGGGGTGGGGAAACATTTCAACAGGACACGGTTTATTAGTTTTTGGCATGGGTTGCCAAACGTCCTGTGAAAATTGGTTCTTTAGTTTTCTACCGGAACCCTTATTAGTTGAGGTGCAGTGTCAGATTTTACAAATGTTTTCCCCTCAGTTTCGACTTTGGGGTCCTGGGAGATGATCTCTATTAAATTTTTATTGTTGGTGTTGATGTATGTATATTGTTGTTTTTGTTTTGGTTGTGTTGTTTTAGTTTGTTGTTCGTCTGTGGGTTTTCTTTTTTTGTGTTTGGGGTGGTGTTGGTGTTTGTTTTGTTGGTAGGAGGAGGTTTGGTTGTGGTGTTGTTTGTGTTGTTCTTTGTGTCTGTGGTTGTGTGTTGGTGCTGGTGATTGGAGTTTTTGGGGTTTTACGGTGTCTCTTTTTTTTTTTTTGATTTCTGAGGTTCTTCTTCTTCACTTAAAGAAGGAGAAGCAGCCTCATCTGTCGATGAATGATCATCGCCAGGAGTGTGGGGTAGGGGAATGTTGTGTGGTGATGGTGTTTCGGCGAGGGCGTTTGTGGTAATGTTTGATGGAGTGGGATGGGGTGTGGTTGTGTTCTTCAGAGGTGTTGCTCGTATTTTTTCTGTTGTTGTTGGCTGAGTGTCTGTTTGTTTTCGTGTGTTTGCTCGTTTCTTCTGTTGTACTTGTGGTGGTGGTTGGTTTGGTGTTGGTGTTGGTAATAGTGTTTTTTAATGATGTTGTTGTGGTGTATTTGTGAAGGACAGGAGGCCTTTAGATGTGTTGTGCTACCACAGCGAAAGCAATGAGGTTTACGCCCCTCCACCGAAATGTTTATCTTGTTGTCGTCGATGACGACCTTTTCGGGTATTTTGGAGATTCTCTCCGGCCTCATCTGCATCAGCATCTCCAAATCAGTACCCGCCCACCTTTGTCTAATAGACTTCCGTACCGAAAAAATAGCATCAGTCTCTGGCTCCACGAAGCCAGCCAAGATGCACCAGATGTTAATGTTTGGTGGTATATTTTTTAATTTTACGTTTTGTGTCCTTTTTCCCATGTACGTAGGGAAAAAGGTGAATGCTTTTGGCACCATTGGTGTCACAGAATTTGGGCGAGTGCCTCGCTTTTAAACAGTACGAAAATACTTCCGTACTGTCTTCCTCGTTGAAGAAAGTCAATATTTTCTAGAGTCTCCTTCAAGGTGGCTTCTATGTCTCCTTGACTCACAAATACTGGCTTTCTCGTTGCGTTTGAGACAGTCCTGAAAGTCACTGTCCTTCGAACCGTCTCTTCTTTTATTTCGAGGGGTGAGTTGATTCTAAACCCACTCTTGTCTTCGAAAGTTACAAATTTTCTCCCTTGCTGGAGCATATCCCTTGCATTAGAGATGTCAAGATTTATATAATCTT
>OZ024743.1:46026785-46077916 GCA_964016885.1 Eledone cirrhosa | reverse complement strand
ATGCAGGCAATGCATTTCCACAGTTTCCATCCGATTTTGTTCAAATTTGATACATAGGTTATTTAGCTCCTGAAACATGTCATCAAATAGTGTAATTCTTGCTCTCCCCTAAAATAGCAGAGTTCTGGGGCTATTTAAAGACGGCCATGTTGAGAAGAGAGGAGTGAGGAGGTCTTTATTGACAGTGGCGAAGGTGGAGGAAGTCAGACGTGCTAGCAGTGTTAGTAAAAAAATACAGACGGGGCGAGGCAAGTTTTTATTGACAGTGGTGAAGGTGGAGTTGGAGGATGAGAGAGAAAGAGAGAGAAAGAGAGAATGAGACAGACAGCGTATCAGTGGGAGTAGTAACTACAGCCATAGTAGGAGTAGCTATATAAAAGTGGCGGTGTTGGTGGGAGAGAGCTGTGGTAGCAGTAAGAGTACAGACAACAATGGCAGTAGGAGTAAGGTGTGTGACGTCATAAGAGAGACGCTGCAGAAAGGTAATGGTGGAAAGATGTAAAACTTTCTAATTTGAGTTCATTTTGATTTATTTCTGCCATTTATTGGCAGATTTATGACAATAATTAAATATGAATTAACATGTTGTCAATGGAATCTCTACATTTTATTTTGTCTCTTGGAAAAAAGAAAGGTTTAATTTGTCGTCTGCTTTACAACGATCAATACATTTATTGTATAAGTAGCATTAAAGCTCGGCGTTGCTCGGGGTCAAAAAATCCCTATGTTATTTCTGTTTTCAATCAATAAACGTTTAAATATGTTATACACAAAATGTAATTGGGGGTGAGTTGGAAAAAAAATAAATAGTCGTTGACTTAAGTTAGACTATTTACAACATTCTTACCGACTTTTAGTCGAATCGGTTTGATATCCTGTCTATTCATTAGGGGTGGTTGTCTAATGTGTGTTTTCTAAATTTAAGACAGTAGGGAGGTGTGTGATATGGGGGAGAGTTAGCTAGCAGGTTTAGTGACCTCATAGAGGATATTATTGTGTATAGTAAATAAACTGATTTTTCGCTATTTTTTTTTTTGTTGAATAAATTTATCTGTTGCTTTTGAATAATTGTTGTTTGGTATGAAATGTAATAAGTTCTCTTCGTTGTTAGTTTGTTTCTTTGTTTCTCCTCCTTCCGCGTTCCTAACACACTCAAAAACAAACGTTCTCTCTCTCTGTCTCTCACTCTCTCGCTCACTTTGCTCACTTCTTTTTTTTCTCTCTCTGTCTCTCTCCTTCATTTCTTTCTCTTTTCTTTCTTCTGCGTTCCTAAAGGAAGTTTGTAAGGTGGGGCTTTAAGCGTATATAAGAGAAAGTTGCAGCATGTATGTAGTTTTAGCGATGTTTAAGGGGAGTAGAGAGAGGAATTCAGATTGTATTACAGGACGGTACAAATGGGCATTTCTGCGTGTAAAAAACAGAGGATGAAATAAATTAACAAAGAAAAATTCCTCAATAGGGGGGAGACTTCCGAGGGACATTTGTGGAGAAAGCCCATTAAAAGACCACAGTGACCCTGACCACCAGGGCAAGTGCCCTCTCCCAGTTTTCCACCCTTAATTTACAGACACATACTCAGAGAAGGCCCATTCATTCGGGCCATACTTGCTTCTCTCACCCATCTTTCAACAAAATGCTGGGAAGAGAGCACTTCCCTCTCTACTCTGATTTTTCTTTTCAAATGAAATTTGAAAAAGTTAATCAGGGCATCACCGAAGAGGTAAGTGCTCGTCTTCACCCCTTTCAAACGTGTCCACCATACTATCTCTTTCGCCATTGCCACCACACAGATAAAAACTGCCTGCCCTTCCCGGCTAAAGGAAGGGGGCGGGGAAACGCTCACGATAGACTCAGCTGATAGCTGGATCCGTCCTACACGTGACAGCAGGTGTTCGACATAAACCCACAAGTCAGCAATGCTCGGACACTGGACGAGTGCGTGCAGGACGGTTTCGTCACCCTGCGCGCATCTCGGACATGCCCGGCTGACGGTACCACCATGCCTGTAGAGTTTATCCCGAACTGGCAAAGCTCCCCGGTAGCACTGCCAGGCCAGGGATTTCTGGAAGTTGTCCATAGGCCCTGGCCCGAAAGTCCTTCCGAAGAGATTGGCTAGTTGATTTTCGTCGACGCCTAGAGTTTCTCCAAGTACGTCGTCGATCTTCCCCTCCACTAATCCCCTATAGAACGCCAAGGTGGAGTTTCCACCGATCACATTGCCCGATTGGTCGAGGGCTGTGAGCGCCTGAAGACATTCCAGTCTCCAAGCGCTCCCTCTCGGTCTTCGCTTGACCCAGGACTGCAGCTCCGTCAAGGAGACGAGCTGGGGAAAAACGCGTCTAGCAAACGGCGACCACACCTGATCACCGTCGAGGAAGAGGTGGAGATGTCGTAGCCTGAGCGCGTGTCTGCGCATCATCAGCCACGGCTTGCCCAGCCCTCCACGTAGCGGGTGTTGACAGCAGATGGATCGCCTGACCATCGGAGCACGTCCCTTCCACAAGAAGCGAAAGAGCAAACGCTCCAGCGCAGTCAGGCGGGGCTTAGGACAAGGTACGACGGTCAGGCGGTAGTAGATGACGGACGCGATGTACGCATTCGCCACTTCCGATCGACCTTTCAGGGATAGCTTCCTCTCCGCCCATTTCTGGGTGAGAGAAGCCACCCTTCTCGTCAACTCGTCCCAGTTGTTGTCCGTCTGGAGGTCTGGACCGAACCAGACCCCTAGCAATTTAACCGGTCCGTCCGTCCAGCGCCCGACGACGCTGTTGGACGGCATGGACCTGCCTCTCCAGGTGCCGAGCTGCAGGCCCACTGACTTTTCCTGGTTGATCATTGCTCCTGCCTCGATGTGTTTGGCGTTCGACACCACTACGGTGACATCGTCCGCATATGCTGACACGGATCTTCCGCATCCTAGTTCGCGCGGGACCCCCCTCAACGTCTCCAGTTTGTGCAGTAATGACTCGAGAGTCAATACGTACAATAGGGACGAGAGGGGACATCCTTGGCGGACCGAGCGCATGATGTTGAACGGTTCTGAAAGGTGACCGTTCACTCTCACTACAGAGCAGATGTCGCTGTGCATGGCAGCGATCCAGCCTCTGAAGACGGGCCCAAAGCCAGCCGCCCTCAGGACTGCCGCTAGGTAACGATGGTCGACCCTATCGAAGGCTTTCGACTGATCTAAATTGATCAAAGACCCACCCTTGCCAGGTTCCCTAGCTACCCTCTCTACGATGTATCGCATGAGGTGGAGGTTGACGTGGATGGATCTGTCGGGAATGGCGCATGTCTGTGCCTCTCCCACCAGACCACCAACGACAAGCGCCAACCTCTTTGCTAGCACCTTGGCCAAAATCTTGAACTCTGTGTTTAGCAGAGTTATGGGCCTGAAATTATCTATGTTATCCCCCTTGTTCGGATCCTTTCTCAGCAGCGCCACCGCTCCTCGGCTTACAGAGCTGGGAATTCTCCCGTTCTGTTGCCAGTTACAGTAGACGTCCGCCAAGAGGCCTCCGAACAAGTCTTGCATTTGTACGTAAAGTTCATAGGGCAGACCATCCAAACCAGGCGATTTACCCCTTGTGCAGCCAGTCATTGCCTCCCGTACTTAAGCGGTTGTTATCGGCTTTTCGCAACACTCCGCCTCAGTGGCCGAAAGCCGCGGCAGTCCGTCGAGGTAGACACTAAAGTCCATCCCTGGACCCGGCCCGCCACTGCCCCCGAACAGTTGAGCGAAGTGTCGCTGAAAAGCTTCACACATTTGCCCGGGATCGAGTAGCATGCGGCCGTCGTGGTCCACCAAAGACGGGATCGTGGCTTTAATGCCATGACGCGCCTCCGCCACTCGGGCCCATTGAACGGCTTTCATCCCCTCGTGTCTGAGAGCACGCACCCTAGCTCTGACAACGCAGCCTTCGTGCTTTGCATTGAAGAATTGGTCAAGGGCCAATTTCGCCGCAAGTACGTCGGTCGCGATGCCTTTGCTGAGCGCCTCGTCTAATTTTCTAACTAATTCTCCTTCTGCTCTATTTTTCTCTATTGCTAAAGCCTTACTAAACCTAATGGACTCTATTCTAATTGCTCTTTTCAGAGCAAACCACCACTTGTTGTTGACGATGGCACCCGTTAACTAGTTCGCTAATCCGGTCTCTGTAGGTCTTGCGTGCTGGTAAGGACGCGTTTAGCTTCCAGTAGCCGGGTCCTCGTCTATGAAGCCTATCTAAGTCAAGCACACAGATTACGAATTTGTGGTCCGTGTAGCTAACTATCTTGAATTGTGGACTGCCTATGCTAGACTTATCTATTTCCCTATAAAATACTCTATCTAGATATGATCTGGATGACCCTATGCGATTTGTCCAAGTCAACATTGGTACATTCGGGAAATCCATTCGGTACCTGTAAGACAGTTCAAAACGCCTGAGCAGGTTGGTGAGACTCTTGCACCCTCCTTCCCTATCCACTAATCCCACACAATCCCAGCGTGCATCTAAGATCCCGTTCCAGTCGCCCACTAACACTAAAGAGCGGGACGTTCCAAGAAAGGTCTCTAGACGCCGGAAGAAATCAGGCCGCCCTGCTCCTGTCGGGGCATAGACGGCCACTAACCTGAAAGCTTGCCCGTCTCCGCTGGTCACGTCCAGCACCACCAACTTACCTTCTGGGTCCAGGAAGATGGCCCGTATGGCAAGATCCAAACCTCTCCGAAAAATCACAGCAACTCCTCCCCCCGATCCCGGACGGCTGGGAGATGCGTACACATCGTAGCCGCCGAAGATCGGTGCGTAGGCCCGTGCTTCGGAGATTCTGGTCTCGCTGATGGCCACTACATCTATGTTTAGTGACCTGAGGTCGTTGAGCAGGTGGCCCTGCTTCCATGACGACCCCAAGCCACGCGCATTTATGCTGCCTATTCTGAGTGAGGTCATGTTGAAAAGGAGTGGAAAAGATGGGAAAGACCACTTACCTTACTTCTCGTAGGGGAAGGACGGTTTTTCAATCCTTTTCACTGCTCGTGGCCTCCTCAGGAAGGATGTCATTATAAATCCTCATGGAGAGTGCTTGTCGGAAGTCTCCGATGTCTTTGGGGAATTTTTGTTTTAGTGTCATGTACGTTTTCCGTGTGATGCAAGTGATTTGTATGTGTGGAGGTGGTGTGAATTTTTGGGTTGTTGTGTAGTCTTTTTCTGTGATGCTGTTGTTGTGTTGGATGTAGTGTAATAATTGCTTGTTGTTCAAATTTAATTGTTTCTACTTTAGGCACAAGGCCAGCAATAACCCAGTGCATTACTGGTACTTTATTTTATCGACCCCGTAAGGATGAAAGGCAAAGTCAACCTCGGCGGGATTTGAACTCAGATGTTCAAATTTAATGCTGTGTAGTGTGTATCGTTTTGGTTGTTTTGTTTTGTTTGCGTTTGTTGTGGGTTTGTTTCTGTTTCGCATTTTGGTGACTTTTGTGGTGTAGGTGATGGTGGTGTTGGGGTTAACGATGGTGATGGTGTTGGTGTTTGGGTTGATGGGGTTGGTGATGCTGGTGTGGATGGTGGCATATCTGTCCTAACTTTTTTGTTTCTTAATTTATTTGTTTCCCCTCTGTATTTTGTTTTTGGAGGGGGAAGGAAGAGAATTTTTTCTTTTTTGGTTTCTTTTTTTTTACCGGATACCGTTTCCCACTCCTCGTCGTTACAATCTGTCTCCAGTTGTGATAGGCCGGGGAGTTGAAAATCCTCCACAGGCGTTAGTTTTGGTTGTGGCGTGGTGGATGGTGTAGGCGCTGGTGCTAGTTCTGAAGCGTTGGGTGGTGGTGGTGTTGGTTTTGCTGGTGGTGGTGGTGGTGTTGGTTTTGCTACTGTTGCTGGGGTTGTTGCTGTTATAGTTGCTTCTGTTGTTGCTGCTACATTTGTTGCTGCCATCTCTGCTACTGGTGGTGTTGTTGGTTGTGTCACTGGGGTGGGTAGGAGAGGTGGCCTCAACCTTTTAGCCTGAGGGCAGAAAGCCCTTAGGTGGGTTCCTTCACCACAAACGACACACTTAGGCCTTCTGCCCTCGACAATTACGGTGAGGTGGCTGCCGTCAGTGAGGTCTATTACCTCTGGGATCTCCTCAATGCTCTTTTGGTCCGCTTGGATCAGGAGCTCCATCCCAGATCCGGACCAGTTCTCCTGCTTTTCTTTTGCTATTGCTATTATCTTTGTATTGGCTTAGATGCCTGCGAGGACGGCCGCTATTAGCCAGGGAATTTCGATGGCCGGTGGAACGTGGGTCACCCTGATCTTTACGAGTCTCTGGCCACAATAGCTTGGGACGAGTGTGAAGTCGTCACTTCTTAATGGGGCCATGGAGTGTTCTCTAGCCTCCTCTGGTGTTTCAAAGAACACGTCCACGGTTCCATACTTCTTCCCACGTCTGATGTGGGTTTTTCTTGCCCACACATGTCCCAAAGCTTTTTGGATTTGGGACTCGGATGCCCGTTCCACTCGGCGCGATTTTACATTTATTGTTCGATACGACACGGTGCATAGGCGCCGATGCTCCATTTTATTAGGTGGGGGGTGGGTGGTGAGGCTGACTCTGTATCCATCTTTCTTTACCATTTGTTTGGCATTTTCTAAATTCTCCTGAGTTACCGTAAATGCTTCGAACTGTTTTGCTACTCTGGCAAAACTGAGGGTGGTTTTTTTAATGTCATTGTTCTTGTTGTTGCTATCGTTATTTTTGTTATTATTAATTTTAGTTTCAGTTGTGGTGGTGGTGACGTCAGTGAAAGTAGGTTTGGGAGAGTCTATTTTGGTTGAAAATATTTCGACATCACGAGTTGATTTATTTTTTCCTTTTGTTTCTGTTGTCGCGGTGGTGGTGGGGGTGGTGGTTGTCGCGGTGGTGGTGGTGTGGCGGCTTTAACACTTGCAGTCATTGGTAATGGCGGGAAATGAATGTCTGCCTGAGACAAATTTAAAATATTGCTAATGCTTAAATTGTTTGTGTTGGCAAACGTAGTATCATTTACAATGGTGGTGTCGGTGTGAGGTGTTAATTTGTGAGAAAGGCTTTCCGCTGCTTGGTGCAGTGGTGAACTTGCCATTTTTTTTCAAAGAAATTTTTTGATAATCATAAAAGTTTAAATTTTGGGCACAAAGCCCCAATCTTTTTGGGTTTCCTTTTCGGAAAACAATGTATGTGCGCTTATATATAGTTAACAATAAAAATTTTCCATAAATGGCAATTTTTAACAAACGGAAATAACAAACCTTTGCGGAGCTCACGATGATACGATTTACTACGTAGGTCGCCAATAATAATAATAATAATAATAATAATAATAATAATAATAATAATAATAATAATGGGAAGAAGACACACATGGTGGATAGAAGGTCAAGAAATCGCTCCCGTAAGTTTTGATTTTTTAACATATTTAAATCATTTGTGAAATAACAATTCTTAGTAGAAATGTTACGTAAAGCATCCGGCTTGAGCCCCAAAAAAATTCGGACCCAAAATATATTGTTATAAGGCTCAAATATTCAACTTTGTATTGTACATTGTATATTCAAAAAAGAAAATGGCTATAAATGGAAGAAGAAGACACCCCTCCTCTGTCTACACTATATAGAACAGCCAAACAACAGCAATTTCACCAACACCAGAAACTAGATACACCACCATCACCCCTCTGTGTACACTAAACACAACAGCCAGATAACGGCAATTTCACCACCACCACAACCAATCTCAACATAATAATGATAATAATAATTATTATTATTATTGTCCCAAGTTTTAACAAAATGTTTAATTCCAACATTAAGGGAATTTATGTCAACACATGTACGCGACTAGCCCCATAGATTCACCGAACGGACATCAGTAACGACAACGCCATCACTACAGTCACCGCCGCCGCCGCCCATCCATCATTACTACCACTATCCCATCACCGCCGCCACCACTCCTTCATTGCTACCACCGCTACCCCCCACTACCTTCTGTTAACTTACGAAAGGGGAGGATGGCGATATCACTAGACAATATTGATAAACAAGATTAATATTTATTTTGGATCAGGAATGTTGGAGTCGAAAATGGCAAAATGACTAAACGACTACAGATTATTATTTCACCACCAATACCACCACCACTGCCACGATGAAAACTCTGGTCGAATCGACTCAAACTTATACCCCAACTACAACACCATCACTACAGTAATACGACCACATCACCACCACTACTAAACGACTACAGATTATTATTATTTCACCACCAATAACACTACCACTACCACGATGAAAACTCTGGTCAAATCGACTCAAATTTATACCCCAACTACAACACCATCACTAGAGTAATACGATCACATCACCACCACCACTGCCTCAGTATCGCTACCGCCGCTATTCTCTCCCATTGCCTCCTGCTGCTAGCACAGCACCACCACATTGTAGAATTCCTACTAAAAAAGAGGAAGGCATCAAAATATATAGATAGACTCAAAAGGAAAAACAAAAATCAAAATCAAAGCAACACAGCAACAAAATAAAAAAAAAAAAGCAGACAAAAAAAAAAACAAAACGTAAAGAAAATAAGAATGAAGGGAGAAACAAACGGACGGACAGAGAAGGGAAGGGAAAAACTAAGTCAGACATTCGAACACTACATTACAATGAAACTTATGCTTATTCATTTTTGGGTTTTTTTCTGCCTGTTTGTTTGTTTGTTTATTTGTGTTCGTCTACAGCGTGATAATGCCACACAAGAGCCACGTGGAGCGACGCAACCACCGGAGACGGTGAATCCACAGGTGGTTATGTAACCATACATTCGCCAATCCTCGATAAGAGTGTTTAAATGTCGAACCTAAACAGTTCGAATAACGGTGAAATGGAGACTAGAACGTCATGTGACAGACTCTCACCCAACAGGTGCTCCCTGGCTCAGCAGCAGGGGCCTGGCTGTCAACCAAATACTGCTGGTGTCGGAGGAAGAAGAAGAAGGAAAGGGACCAGAACCAACTGGACGAAAGAATTGAATAGAGCTGTTATGCAATGTTACCTGAAAAGTAACCCCAAGGAGAGGGGCTATAGGAGACGGATGCATAACATCTGGAACGAGATTGGTCTATTTAAATTAGATGAACAAAAATTGGCCGGGCAGGCTCGGGTAATAAGAACCAGTGGGTGGATAAGCGAGCTGGAACTGGAGGAACTGAGTAGAGAGATTAGCTTGGAGATGGAGGGTGGAGTATGCCAGGCAAACGAGCCAGTGGGAAATGAAGGTGAAGAGGTCGAGAGAACGGAGGAACCACCCGAAGCAGACAATGATCTGAATACTGAGATAAATAATACCTGGAATAGAGATACGGCCACTGAGGAGATGAATGCTGACGGGCTAGGACAAGATTTGGTTGACATCCTAAATTTAGTGGTAGATGAATTGAACAATGATAGTGGGAGACCTATGAACCTAAGATTTGTAGACAGGAAAAAGTTAAAAGAAACAACAGCTAAGGTAAACAAAGTCATCCCATACCTTGAGGCGAGGAGCCTTCACCAGTGCAACAATATCCTCAAAGCAACAGCAAATACGGTGAGGAAACTACTTGGTATAAAAGCGAGAGGAAACAACAGACAAGAAAGAGCAGAGCCTTCGTGGAAGAAACGACTGAGTGGTCAAATCATGGAAATGAGAAATGACATTGGAAAGCTTGAGTCACTACTGAATGGGACACTAAAAAACATAGACACTAAAAATAGACTGGAAATAAAGTACAAAACTAGGAGGAAAAAGCTAAATATTATCATAGAGGAACTGAAGCAACGCATTGTAGCAAAGAGTGCAAAAATCAGGCGATACGAGAACAGAGTCAGTCAGTATAAACTGAACCGCATGTTCGACAACAACCAGAAGATGCTGTTTGGACAGCTTGAGGGGAAAGAAAGAGGCAACGACTTGATCCCTGAGGCGGAACAAACTAAAACATTCTGGAGAGGAATATGGGAGCAGGATGTTAAACATAATGACCAGGCAGTGTGGATTGAGACAGTACAGAAGGATATTAGTGAACAGGCACACCAACAAACTGATTTGAGTATCACAGTTGAAACTCTTAAGGGGCAGGCCAAAAAACTAACCAACTGGAAATCACCAGGCCCAGATGGTGTGCAGGGGTATTGGATTAAAAATATAACATCCCTCCACCCGAAACTGACAACCATGTTCAATGACTGCTTGATGTCAGGTGAGGTACCAGAGTGGTTGACAAAAGGTACCACAGTTCTGATAATGAAAGACCGAATCAAGGGTAATGATGTTACCAACTATAGACCTATCACATGTCTGTCCGTAATGTGGAAACTGTTGATGAGCATTGTGTCTGAGGAAATCTACCATCACCTCCACACAAACAACTTGTTACCGGACGAACAGAAAGGATGCCGAAAGAAGTCACGTGGTACAAAGGACCAGTTACTTATTGATAAGATGGTAATGGGGAATTGCAGGAGGAGACACACTGATCTTGCCATGGGATGGATAGACTATAGAAAGGCATTTGACATGGTGCCTCATTCTTGGATCACCAAAAGCCTGGAGATCTTCAAGGTGGCAGATAACATCAGACAGTTGTTGGGCAAAAGTATGAGGTCCTGGGAAACAGAGTTGACATCAACTGGAGAATCCTTGGGAAGCGTGAAGATCAAGAGAGGTATCTTCCAGGGAGATAGCCTGTCCCCTCTGCTGTTTGTCCTTGCCCTGATGCCACTGACCAGTGTACTGCGAAAAGTGAGAGCAGGATACAGGTTGGGAAAGGGAGGGCTTACCATCAATCACCTCCTCTTCATGGACGATCTTAAGCTCTTCGGGAAGAGTGAGAAGGAGTTGGATGTGCTTGTTGACACTGTCCGTATTTTCAGCAGTGATATATGTATGCAGTTTGGTATTAGTAAGTGTGGAGTCATTGTGATGAGGAGGGGTAGGTTGAGCGGAATCCAGATACCAACAGGTGAGATGATAAAGGAAATTGACTCTGAGGAAGGATACAAGTATTTGGGCGTTCTGGAGGCTGATGGCATAAAGAACAAAAGAATGAAGGAATTGTTAAGAACTGAATACATTCGGAGAGTAAGGAGCGTATTGAAGTCACATCTGAACAGCAGAAATGCCATAAGCGCAGTAAATTCCCGAGCTGTGTCTATTATTAGGTACAGTGCGGGAATTCTGAGATGGAATGTTGCTGAACAAAAAGAAATGGATAGGAAGACTAGGAGGCTATTGACTATCTACAACATGTTCCACAAGAGGAGTGATGTCGATAGACTCTACTTAAGGAGATGTGAGGGTGGAAAAGGTCTTATCAGCATAGAGGACTATGTTCAGATGGAGAAAAACAACCTACACAAATACGTGACTGATAGTAAGGAGCCAATGCTCAGAACTGTACTGAAGGAGGGGACAATAGGCCAGGGATATGTCCAAGGGGGAAATAACATCAAGGAGAAAGAGCAGCCTTCAGGAAAAATCACTTCATAGTACCTTCTTTGAGAAAACTGAATTTAGAGATCCACAGACATGGAACTGGTTGAGAAGAGGAGACCTCAAAAAGGCTACAGAAGGAATGCTAATGGCTGCGCAGGAGCAGGCCCTCAAAACGAAGTGGTTGAAGCACCATATTTACAAGGAGGAGGCTAGCCCACTGTGCAGGATCTGTGGAGAGAGAGAGAGGAGACTGTGGCTCACATTGTATCCGAGTGTAAACACCTAGCCCAGACTCACTATAAGGGCTGGAGACATGATGTGATGGGCAGGGTGATCCACTGGCACCTGTGCAAAGTAAACAATTTACCACAAATGGTATGAGCATAAGCCAGAGACGGTATCAGAGAACGATCAGGTGAAGGTGCTGTGGGATTTTAGGATACAGACGGACAAGAAACTGGAACACAATAGACCTGACCTGGTGGTTGTGGACAAAGAAAAAAGATCGTGTCTGATTGTGGATGTGGCCTGCCCGTTCGACACGAGAGTGCAAGAGAAGGAGAGGGAGAAAATTAACTGATACCAGGACTTAAAGTGGGAGGTGAAAAGGATTTGGAACTGCCATGATGTCAAAGTGATCCAGATTGTCATAGGCGCACTGGGGACTATCTCCAAAAGTTTCCAGGGATGGTTAAAGAAAATCGGCCCCTTCACGCTTTTTGGAACGCTTCAAAAGGCATGTTTGCTGGGAACAGCAAGAACCCTCCGATACGTCCTGAATATCTGAGGCTGCAGGTAGTGGCTTGATATTCATTCCAACGGACTTTCCAGTTAACTAACATCAATGACTGAGACTCAAGGAATAACAATAACAATAATAATAATAATAATAATAATAATAATAATAAAAGAGAGTTGACATCAACTGGAGTATCCTTGGGAAGCGTGAAGATCAAGAGAGGTATCTTCCAGGGAGATAGCCTGTCCCCTCTGTTATTTGTCCTTGCCCTGATGCCCTTGACCATTATGCTGCGAAAAGTGAGAGCAGGATACAAGTTGGGAAGGGGAGAGCTTACCATCAATCACCTCCTCTTCATGGACGATCTTAAGCTCTTCGGGAAAAGTGAGAAGGAGTTGGATGTGCTTGTTGACACTGTCCGTATTTTCAGCAATGATATATGTATGCAGTTTGGTATTGGTAAATGTGGAGTCATTGTGATGAGGAGGGGTAGGTTGAGCAGAAGTAACGGGATCCAGATACCAACAGGTGAAATGATAAAGGAAATTGACTCTGAGGAAGGATACAAGTATTTGGGCGTTCTGGAGGCTGATGGCATAAAGAACAAAAAAATGAAGGAATTGTTAAGAACTGAATACATTCGGAGAGTAAGGAGCGTATTGAAGTCACATCTGAACAGCAGAAATGCCATAAGCGCAGTAAATTCCCGAGCTGTGTCTATTATTAGGTACAGTGCGGGAATTCTGAGATGGAATGTTGCTGAACAAAAAGAAATGGATAGGAAGACTAGGAAGCTATTGACTATCTACAACATGTTCCACAAGAGGAGTGATGTCGATAGACTCTACCTAAGGAGATGTGAGGGTGGAAGAGGTCTTATCAGCATAGAGGACTGTGTTCAGATGGAGAAAAACAACCTATACAAATACGTGACCTATAGTAAGGAGCCAATGCTCAGAACTGTACTGAAGGAGGGGACAGTAGGCCAGGGGATGTCCAAGGAGGAAATAACATCAAGGAGGAAGAGCAGCCTTAAGGGAAAATCCCTTCATAGTACCTTCTTTGAGAAAACTGAATTTAGAGATCGACAGACATGGAACTGGTTGAGAAGAGGAGACCTCAAAAAGGCTACAGAAGGAATGCTAATGGCTGCGCAGGAGCAGGCCCTCAAAACGAAGTGGTTGAAGCACCATATTTACAAGGAGGAGTCTAGCCCACTGTGCAGGATCTGTGGAGAGAGAGAGAGGAGACTGTGGCTCACATTGTGTCCGAGTGTAAACACCTAGCCCAGACCCACTATAAGGGCTGGAGACACGATGTGATGGGCAGGGTGTTCCACTGACACCTGTGCAAAGTAAACAATTTACCACATTCTGAGAAATGGTATGATCATAGGCCAGAGGCGGTGATGGAGAACAATCAGGTGAAGGTGCTGTGGGATTTTAGGATACAGACGGACAAAAAACTGGAACACAATAGACCTGACCCGGTGGTTGTGGACAAAGAAAAAAGATCGTGTCTGATTGTGGATGTGGCCTGCCCGTTCGACACGAGAGTGCAAGAGAAGGAGAGGGAGAAAATTAACCGATACCAGGACCTAAAGTGGGAGGTGAAAATGATTTGGAACTGTCATGAAGTCAAAGTGATCCCGATTGTCATAGGCGCACTGGGGACTATCTCCAAAAGTTTCCAGAGATGGTTAAAGAAAATCGGCCCCTTCACGCTTTTTGGAACGCTTCAAAAGGCATGCTTGCTTGGAACAGCAAGAACCCTCCGATACGTCCTGAATATCTGAGGCTGCAGGTAGTGGCTTGATATTCAATCCAACGGACTTTCCAGTTAACCAACATCAATGACTGAGATTCAAGGAATAATAATAATAATAATAATAATAATAATAATAATAATAATAATGATTTCTTTATTAACCACAAGGGTTTACATAAAGTAGACATTAAGGACAGTGCAGGACAATAGAGGACGGTACAAATGGGAATTTCTGCGTGTAAAAAACCCCCCAAAACAGAGGGTGTAACAAAAAATAACAATGAAAAATTCCCCAATAGGGGGAGACTTCGGAGGGACATTTGTGGAGAAAGCCCAGTAAAAAGCCACAATGACCCTGACCACCAAGGCAAGTGCCCTCTCCTAGTTTTCCACCTTTAATTTACAGATATATACTCAGAGTAGGCCCATTCACTCGGGCCATTCTTGCTTCTCTCACCCATCTTTCAACAAAATGCTGGGAAGAGAGCACTTCCCTCTCTACTCTGATTTTCCTTTTCAAATGAAATTTGAAAAAGTCAATCAGAGCATCACCGAAGAGGTAAGTGCTCGTCTTCAGCCCTTTCAAACGTGTCCACCATACTATCTCTTTCGCCATGGCCACCAGACAGATAAAAACTGCCTGCCCTTCCCGGCTAAAGGAGGAGGGCGGGGCAATCCTCACGATGGACTCAGATGATAGCCGGATCCGTCCTAAACGCGACAGCAGGTGTTCGACATAAACCCACAAGTCAGCAATTTTCGGACACTGGACGAGTGCGTGCAGGACGGTTTCGTCGCCCTGCGCGCATCTCGGACATGCCCGGCTGACGGCACCCAATGCCTGTAGAGTTTATCCCGAACTGGCAAGTCTCCTCGGTAGCACTGCTAGGCCAGAGATTTCTGGAAGTTGTCCATAGGCCCCGGCCCGAAAGTTCTTCCGAAGAGATTGGCTAGTTGATTTTCGTCGATGCCTAGAGTTTCCCCAAGTACGTCGTCGCTCTTCCCCTCCACTAATCCTCTATAGAACGCCGAGGTGGAGTTTCCACCGATCACATTGCCCGATTGGTCGAGGGCTGTGAGCGCCTGAAGACATTCCAGTCTCCAGGCGCTCCCTCTCGGTCTTCGCTTGACCCAGGACTGCAGCTCCGTCAAGGAAACGAGCTGGGGAAATACGTGTCTAGTAAACGGCGACCACACCTGATCACCGTCGAGGAAGAGGTGGAGATGTCGTAGCCTGAGCGCGTGCCTGCGCATCATCAGCCACAGCATGCCCAGCCCTCCACGTAGCGGGTGTTGACAACAGATGGACTGTCTGACCATCGGAGCGCGTCCCTTCCACAAAAAGCGAAAGAGCAAACGCTCCAGCGCAGTCAGGCGAGGCTTAGGACAAGGTACGACGGCCAGGCGGTAGCAGATGACAGACACGATGTATGCGTTAGCCACCTCCGCTCGACCTTTCAGGGACAGCTTCCTCTCCGCCCATTTCTGGGTGAGAGAAGCCACCCTGCTCGTCACCTCCTCCCAGTTTTTGTCCGTCTGGAGGTCCGGACGAAACCAGACCCCTAGCAATTTAACCGGTCCGTCCGTCCAGCGTCCGACGACGCTGTTGGACGGCATGGACATGCCTCTCCAGGTGCCGAGCTGCAGGCCCACTGACTTTTTCTGGTTGATCATTGCTCCTGTCACCGCTTCGTATTCTCTTAGTGTAGTGCCGATCGCCTCGATGTGTTTGGCGTTCGACACCACTACGGTGACATCGTCCGCATATGCTGACACGGATCTTCCGCATCCTAGTTCGCGCGGGACGCCCCTCAACGTCTCAAGTTTGTGCAGTAATGGCTCGAGAGTCAATACGTACAAGAGGGACGAGAGGGAACATCCTTGGTGGACCGAGCGCATGATGTTGAACGGTTCCGAAAGGTGACCGTTCACTCTCACTACAGAGCAGATGTCGCTGTGCATGGCAGCGATCCAGCCTCTGAAGACGGGCCCAAAGCCAGCCGCCCTCAGGACTGCCGCTAGGTAACGATGGTCGACCCTATCGAAAGCTTTCGACTGATCTAAATTGATCAAGGACCCACCCGTGCCAGGTTCCCTAGCTACCCTCTCTACGATGTATCGCATGAGGTGGAGGTTGTCGTGGATGGATCTGTCGGGAATGGCGCATGTCTGCGCCTCTCCCACCAGACCACCAACGACAAGCGCCAACCTCTTTGCTAGCACCTTGGCCAAAATCTTGAACTCTGTGTTTAGCAGAGTTATGGGCCGGAAATTATCTATGTTATCCCACTTGTTCGGATCCTTTCTCAGCAGTGCCACCGCTCCTCGGCTCACAGAATTGGGAATTCCCCCGTTCTGTTGCCAGTTGCAGTAGACGTCCGCCAAGGGGCCTCCGAACAAGTCTGGCATCTGTACGTAAAGTTCATAGGGCAGACCATCCAAACCAGTCGATTTACCCCTTGTGCAGCCAGTCATTGCCTCCCTTACTTCAGCGGCTGTTATCGGCTTTTCGTAACACTTCGCCTCAGTGGCCGAGAGCCGCGGCAGTCCGTCGAGGTAGACACTAAAGTCCATCCCTCGACCCGGTCCACCGCTGCCCCCGAACAGTTGAGCGAAGTGTCGCTGAAAAGCTTCACACATTTGCCCGGGATCGAGTAGCATGCGCCCGTCGTGGTCCACCAAAGACCGGATCGTGGCTTTGTTGCCACGACGCGCCTCCGCCACTCGGGCCCATTGAACGGCTTTCGTCCCCTCGTGTCTGAGAGCACGCACCCTTGCTCTGACAACGCAGCCTTCGTGCTTTGCATTGAAGAATTGGTCAAGGGCCAATTTCGCCGCAAGTACGTCGGTCGCGATGCCTTTGCTGAGCGCCTCGTCTAATCTTCTAACTAATTCTCCCTCTGCTCTATTTTTCTCTATTGCTAAAGCCTTACTAAACCTAATCGATTCTATTCTAATCGCTCTTTTCAGAGCAAACCACCACTTGTTGTTGACGATGGACCCCGTCAACGCCCGCTTAACTAGTTCGCTAATCCGGTCTCTGGTAAGGACGCGTTGGTAAGGACGCGTTTAGCTTCCAGTAGCCGGGTCCTCGTCTATGAAGCCTATCTAAGTCAAGCACACAGATCACAAATTTGTGGTCCGTGTAGCTGACTATCTTGAATTGTGGACAGCCTATGCCAGACCTATCTATTTCCCTACAAAATACTCTATCTAGATATGATCTGGATGACCCTATGCGATTTGTCCAAGTCCACATTGGTACATTCGGGAAATCCATTCGGTACCTGTCAGACAGTTCAAAACGCCTGAGCAGGTTGGTGAGACTCTTGCACCCTCCTTCCCTATCCACTAATCCCACACAATCCCAGCGTGCATCTAAGATCCCGTTCCAGTCGCCCACTAACACTAAAGAGCGGGACGTTCCAAGAAAGGTCTCTAGACGCCGGAAGAAATCAGGCCGCCCTGCTCCTGTCGGGGCATAGACGGCCACTAACCTGAAAGCTTGCCCGTCTCCGCTGGTCACGTCCAGCACCGCCAACTTACCTTCTGGGTCCAGGAAGATGGCCCGTATGGCAAGATCCAAACCTCTCCGAAAAATCACAGCAACTCCTCCCCCCGATCCCGGACGGCTGGGAGAAGCGTACACATCGTAGCCGCCGAAGATCGGTGCGTAGGCCCCTGCTTCGGAGATTCTGGTCTCGCTGATGGCCACTACATCTATGTTTAGTGACCTGAGGTCGATGAGCAGGTGGCCCTGCTTCCATGACGACCCAAAGCCACGCGCATTTATGCTGCCTTTTCTGAGTGAGGTCATGTTGAAAAGGAGTGGAAAAGATGGGAAAGACCACTTACCTTACTTCTCGTAGAGGAAGGACGGTTTTTCCATCCTTTTCACTGCTTGTGGCCTCCTCAGGAAGGATGTCCTTATAAATCCTCCTGGAGGGTGCTTGTCGGAAGTCTCCGATGTCTTTGGGGAATTTTTGTTTTAGTGTCATGTACGTTTTCTGTGTGATGCGAGTGATGTGTATGTGTGGAGGTGGTGTGAATTTTTGGGTTGTTGTGTAGTCTTTTTCTGTGATGCTGGTGTTGTGTTGGATGTAGTGTAATAATTGCTTGTTGTTCAAATATAATGCTGTGTAGTGTGTATCGTTTTGGTTGTTTTGTTTTGTTTGCGCTTGTTGTAGGTTTGTTTCTGTTTCGCATTTTGGTGACTTTTGTGGTGTAGGTGATGGTGGTGTTGGGGTTAATGATGGTGATGGTGTTGGTGTTTGGGTTGATGGGGTTGGTGATGCTGGTGTGGATGGTGGCATATCTGTCCTAACTTTTCTGTTTCTTAATTTATTTGTTTCCCTCAGTATTTTGTTTTTGGAGGGGGAAGGAAGAGAATTTTTTCTTTTTTGGTTTCTTTTTTTTTTCCGGATACCGTTTCCCACTCCTCGTCGTCACAATTTGTCTCCAGTTGTGATAGGCCGGGGAGTGGAAAATCCTCCACAGGCGTTAGTTTTGGTTGTGGCGTGGTGGATGGTGTAGGCGCTGGTGCTAGTTCTGAAGCGTTAGGTGGTGGTGATGTTGGTTTTGCTGGTGGTGGTGGTGTTGGTTTTGCTACTGTTGCTGGGGTTGTTGCTGTTATAGTTGCTTCTGTTGTTGCTGCTACATTTGTTGCTGCCATCTCTGCTACTGGTGGTGTTGTTGGTTGTGTCACTGGGGTGGGTAGGAGAGGTGGCCTCAACCTTTTAGCCTGAGGGCAGAAAGCCCTTAGGTGGGTTCCTTCACCACAAATGACACACCTAGGCCTTCTGCCCTCGACAATTACGGTGAGGTGGCTGCCGTCAGTGAGGTCTATTACCTCTGGGATCTCCTCAATGCTTTTTTGGTCCGCTTGGATCAGGAGCTCCATCCAAGATCCGGACCAGTTCTCCTGCTTTTCTTTTGCTATTGCTATTATCTTTGTGTTGGCTTCGATGCCGGCGAGGACGGCCGCTATTAGCCAGGGAATTTCGATGGCCGGTGGAACGTGGGTCACCCTGATCTTTACGAGTCTCTGGCCACAATAGCTTGGGACGAGTGTGAAGTCGTCACTTCTTAATGGGGCCATGGAGTGTTCTCTAGCCTCCTCTGGTGTTTCAAAGAACACGTCCACGGTTCCATACTTCTTCCCACGTCTGATGTGGGTTTTTCTTGCCCACACATGTCCCAAAGCTTTTTGGATTTGGGACTCGGATGCCCGTTCCACTCGGCGCGATTTTACATTTATTGTTCGATACGACACGGTGCATAGGCGCCGATGCTCCATTTTATTAGGTGGGGTGGGGGGTGGGGGTGGGGTGGGGGTGGGGGTGAGCTGACCCTGTACCCATCTTTCTTTTCCATTTGTTTGGCATTTTCTAATTCCTCCTGAGTTACCGTAAATGCTTCGCACTGTTTTGCTACTCTGGCAAAACTGAGGGTGGTTTTTTTAATGTCATTGTTGTTGTTGTTGCTATCGTTATTTTTGTTATTATTAATTTTAGTTTCAGTTGTGGTGGTGGTGACGTCAGTGAAGTTCGGTTTGGGAGAGTCCATTTTGGTTGAAAATATTTCGACATCACGAGTTGATTTATTTTTTCCTTTTGTTTCTGTTGTCGCGGTGGTGGTGGGGGTGGTGGTTGTCGCGGTGGTGGTGGTGGTGGCGGCTTTAACACCTGCAGTCATTGGTAATGGCGGGAAATGAATGTCTGCCTGAGACAAATTTAAAATATTGCTAGTGCTTAAATTATTTGTGTTGGCAAACGTAGTATCATTTACAATGGTGGTGTCGGTGTGAGGTGTTAATTTGTGAGAAAGGCTTTCAGCTGCTTGGTGCAGTGGTGAATAAGCCATTTTTTTTCAAAGAAATTTTTTGATAATCATAAAAGTTTAAATTTTGGGCACAAAGCCCCAATCTTTTTTGGTGTCCTTTTCGGAAAACAATGTATGTGCGCTTATATATAGTTAACAATAAAAATTTTCCATAAATGGCAATTTTTAACAAACGGAAATAACAAACCTTTGCGGAGCTCACGATGATACGATTTACTACGTAGGTCGCCAATAATAATAATAATAATAATAATAATAATAATAATAATAATAATAATAATAATAATAATTGCTACCACCACTATTCCCCTGTTAACTTGAGAGAGAAAGGGGAAGGTTTGCGGTATCACTAGACAAGGGAGAGGCTAGCAAAAGATATAAATAGATTGACTTAGTGACCTGGCCACCGGCCAAACGTCAACAGCAACAACTATGGGACTGCTGGCTCACCCCTTCCTCACCAACAATATAAAAAGCCCCGGCACCACCACCGACATAGCCAACAACAATAACAGGCAACTACAGCTAAAAGTATATTATATTATTGTAATGCACTGGCTGATTGCTGGCCTTGTGCCTGGAGTGGAGACAATTATTAATAATTTCATTCTTAAGCCACGCAATGCTCACATTAAGGAACCACTCATGATAATAACAATTAAAAAAAAAAACAACAAAAAGAAAACCCCGTGACCAAGAAATACCGGGATGGCGGCCGGCGGGGAATAGCCGTGTCTCTAGGGGAGAACGACCCCTCTAGTCTTGGTTGACACTCGTTCTAGAAGTGGTAACACGAAATGATTACTCCTTGGCGGATAAGGATAAAACGCGACAAAATAAAGTAAATGTCTAATGATAAAATCTCATACCGGATCGGCCGTCACCCGGGTAAAAAAGGGCCGCGTCCCTCAGAGAGGAACCAGACTGGGGTCGAAAAATCAGCTAATGGTTCAAACCTTCCCATCACTTTGGAGCTGGAGACCTCCCATAACCGGAATACTCCCACTGTTGGCCCTCCATGCTCGCCACCAAGAAATCCAAAGAAAAAGAGAGAAAAATGGTCAAGGGAAGATAATAAAGAAGTCCTTGAGGCTTTCTACACTGCCATGTACTACCCATCAAATACATCGAATACAGAACAGACATATATCAACTGGAAAAAGAAACATCCCGAAAACAGAGGCTATATTGATAGTAACAAACTAGCCAATATACGAAGAAATATTGTAAGAAAAAAGTTACTAACTGATACAGAAATTGATCAGATCAAGCTATTAGCACAAAGTCAGCGAAGGGAAAATGAAACATGTGTCAGTGAAAACGAGGTAAACTGTAACACTTCGAACCCCAGGGTTGGGGCGGAATCACTGGCAACAGAACAAATTAAAGAAAGGATCGAAAAAGTGGAGGGAGTGCATGCTCAGGATGAAACTCCAATTGAAAATAATGAGATCGTAAATGATAAAGAAATGAATGAGAATGAACTTGCCAACTTGAAGGATGAAATTATGATCGAATGGATGAAAATGAAAGAATCTGACATGGGGCAACGAGACACCCTCCCTAAGATCCAGAACTCCAAACAGAACCAAAAGATAATACACAAGACTAACATAATTCTCAAAAACATTATCATCACAAACAAACTAAACATTACTGATTTAAATCATCTCTATTATGCATCGGCTAAAGTCACCACTCACTTATGTGGAGTGAAGATGAAAAAACAAAGGAATTCCCACAAGAAATCTACTTGGCAAGAGAACATCAATCGCCAAATAAACCTTCTCCGATCTGACATAGAAATTTTAACAAACTATAAAGTAGGTGAACATGTTAAACAAACTAAACTTAGAAAATTGAAAAAAAAGTACAGTATAAAATCAACATGTGACATAGACATGCTGATAGAAATAATCAAGCAAAAAGTGTCGGCCAAAGCTGCTCGTATAAGGCGCTTTGAAAAACGATCTAGATTCTATAAGGACAATAATATGTTCAAAAACAACCAAAGAAACTTCTACAGAAAAATTGGTAAGAAAGAACTGCTACAGAAACTGGCTAAGAAATGGCAAGAAAAGCCTCTGTATGGAAAATACCCAGAGCGAGCTAACAATCCTGATGTTGACAAAACTTTAACCCATCAGTGGTTGGCATCCTCTGGACTGAAATCGGAGACTGAAGGACTGATTATATCAGCACAAGATCAGTGTCTGCCAACAAAAAATTACTAAGCCAACATAATAAAAAATGGATGCAGCCCATTATGCCGTGTATGCAAAAAACAACCAGAGACCATTGACCATATAATTTCAATGTGCAGTCCTATAGCTCCAACCGAATACCTAAACAGGCATGACAGAGCTGCACAATACATACATTGGATAATGTGTAAGCATTTTGACCTGCCCCATCAAAAGAATTGGTGGGAGCATCAACCACCTCCCATACTTGAAAAAGATCACATCTCAATCCTGTGGAACTTTAGCATCCAAACAGACCGAAAAATAGATGCAAGTAGACCTGATATAATATTGAAGGACTTTAAAAAGAGGGTATGCCTGCTAATTGATATGTCTGTTCCAATAGACAAGAATGTATCTATAAAAACATTTGAAAAATTGAGCAAGTATAAGGACCTGGAGATAGAAATTGGAAAAATGTGGAAATTGAGAACTAAAACAATACCAGTGGTTGTAGGCGCTCTGGGAATGATACCTAAGGGGTCTATTGATTACTTATCGCAAATCCCAGGAAACCCGCGTATAGGAGAAATACAAAAGATAGTACTAATGGGAACTGCCCATATACTAAGGAAGATTCTGTCAATATAAGTACATCACAAGTCTAAACACTAAAGATGCATGTGTGAGTATGTATGTTCTTTCTTGAACATGGCGAACCTTGTTGTCTCTTGAGGTCACTGGTTGTGACTTGGTGATAACTCGTATGAACATAAAGCAAGATAAATGCAACTATAATAATAATAATAATAATAATAATAATAATAATAATAATAATAATAATAATAATAATAATGAAGTCAAAGTGATCCCGATTGTCATAGGCGCACTGGGGACTATCTCCAAAGGTTTCCAGGGATGGTTAAAGAAAATCGGCCCCTTCACGCTTTTTGGAACGCTTCAAAAGGCATGCTTGCTTGGAACGGCAAGAACCCTCCGATACGTCCTGAATATCTGAGGCTGCAGGTAGTGGCTTGATATTCAATCCAACGGACTTTCCAGTTAACCAACATCAATGACTGAGATTCAAGGAATAACAATAACAATAATAATAATAATAATGATTCGGTCTTTCATTATCAGAACTGTGGTACCTTTTGTCAACCACTCTGGCACCTCACCCGACACCAAGCAGTCATTGAACATGGCCATCAGCTTCGGGTGGAGGGATGTTAAATGTTTAATCCAATACCCCTGCACACCATCTGGGCCTGGTGATTTCCAGTTGGTTAGTTTTTTGGCTTGCCCCTTAAGAGTTTCAACTGTGATACTCAAATCAGTCTGTTGCTGTGCCTGCTCACCGATCTCCCTCTGTACTGTCTCAATCCACCCTGCCTGGGCATTAAGTCTAACATCCTGCTCCCATATTCCTCTCCAGAATGTTTTAGCTTGTTCCGCCCCAGGGATCAAGTCGTTGCCTCTTTCTTTCCCCTCAAGCTGTCCAAACAGCATCTTCTGGTTGTTGTCGAACATGCGGTTCTGTTTATACTGACTGACTCTGTTCTCGTATCGCCAGACTACAGAAAGGCATTTGACATGGTGCCTCATTCCTGGATCACCAAAAGCCTGGAGATCTTCAGGGTGGCAGATAACATCAGACAGTTGCTGGGCAGGAGTATGGGGTCCTGGGAGACAGAGTTGACATCAACTGGAGTATCCTTGGGAAGCGTGAAGATCAAGAGAGGTATCTTCCAGGGAGATAGCCTGTCCCCTCTGTTGTTTGTCCTTGCCCTGATGCCCTTGACCATTATGCTGCGAAAAGTGAGAGCAGGATACAAGTTGGGAAGGGGAGAGCTTACCATCAATCACCTCCTCTTCATGGACGATCTTAAGCTCTTCGGGAAAAGTGAGAAGGAGTTGGATGTGCTTGTTGACACTGTCCGTATTTTCAGCAGTGATATATGTATGCAGTTTGGTATTGGTAAATGTGGAGTCATTGTGATGAGGAGGGGTAGGTTGAGCAGAAGTAACGGGATCCAGATACCAACAGGTGAGATGATAAAGGAAATTGACTCTGAGGAAGGATACAAGTATTTGGGCGTTCTGGAGGCTGATGGCATAAAGAACAAAAAAATGAAGGAATTGTTAAGAACTGAATACATTCGGAGAGTAAGGAGCGTATTGAAGTCACATCTGAACAGCAGAAATGCCATAAGCGCAGTAAATTCCCGAGCTGTGTCTATTATTAGGTACAGTGCGGGAATTCTGAGATGGAATGTTGCTGAACAAAAAGAAATGGATAGGAAGACTAGGAAGCTATTGACTATCTACAACATGTTCCACAAGAGGAGTGATGTCGATAGACTCTACCTAAGGAGATCTGAGGGTGGAAGAGGTCTTATCAGCATAGAGGACTGTGTTCAGATGGAGAAAAACAACCTATACAAATACGTGACCTATAGTAAGGAGCCAATGCTCAGAGCTGTACTGAAGGAGGGGACAGTAGGCCAGGGGATGTCCAAGGAGGAAATAACATCAAGGAGGAAGAGCAGCCTTAAGGGAAAATCCCTTCATAGTACCTTCTTTGAGAAAACTGAATTTAGAGATCCACAGACATGGAACTGGTTGAGAAGAGGAGACCTCAAAAAGGCTACAGAAGGAATGCTAATGGCTGCGCAGGAGCAGGCCCTCAAAACGAAGTGGTTGAAGCACCATATCTACAAGGAGGAGGCTAGCCCACTGTGCAGGATCTGTGGAGAGAGAGAGGAGACTGTGGCTCACATTGTGTCCGAGTGTAAACACCTAGCCCAGACCCACTATAAGGGCTGGAGACACGATGTGATGGGCAGGGTGATCCACTGGCACCTGTGCAAAGTAAACAATTTACCACATTCTGAGAAATGGTATGAGCATAGGCCAGAGGCGGTGATGGAGAACAATCAGGTGAAGGTGCTGTGGGATTTTAGGATACAGACGGACAAAAAACTGGAACACAATAGACCTGACCTGGTGGTTGTGGACAAAGAAAAAAGATCGTGTCTGATTGTGGATGTGGCCTGCCCGTTCGACACGAGAGTGCAAGAGAAGGAGAGGGAGAAAATTAACCGATACCAGGACCTAAAGTGGGAGGTGAAAAGGATCTGGAACTGCCATGAAGTCAAAGTGATCCCGATTGTCATAGGCGCACTGGGGACTATCTCCAAAAGTTTCCAGGGATGGTTAAAGAAAATCGGCCCGTTCACGCTTTTTGGAACGCTTCAAAAGGCATGCTTGCTTGGAACAGCAAGAACCCTCCGATACGTCCTGAATATCTGAGGCTGCAGGTAGTGGCTTGATATTCAATCCAACGGACTTTCCAGTTAACCAACATCAATGACTGAGATTCAAGGAATAACAACAATAATAATAATGATAATAATGACTGAAACTCAAAGAACTGAGACTCAAAGAACAATAATAATAATAATAATAATAATGCTTTCTTTATTAACCACAAGGGTTTATATAAAGTAGACTTTAAGGACAGTACAGGACAATACAGGACAGTACAAATGGGCATTTCTGCGTGTAAAAAAACAAAAGCAGAGGATGTAATAAAATAACAAAAAAAATTCCCCAATACGGGGAAACGTCCGACGGACATTCGTGGAGAAAGCCCATTAAAAAGCCACAGTGACCCTGACCACCAGAGCAAGTGCCCTCTCCCAGTTTTCCACATTTAATTTACAGACACATATTCAGAGTAGGCCGATTCACTCGGGCCATTCTTGCCTCTCTCACCCATCTTTCACAAAATGCTGGGAAGAGAGCACTTCCCTCTCTACCCTGATTTTCCTTTTCAAATGAAATTTGAAAAAGTTAATCAGGGCATCACCGAAGAGGTAAGTGCTCGTCTTCAACCCTTTCAAACGTGTCCACCATACTATCTCTTTCGCAATGGCCACCAGACAGATATAAACTGCCTGCCCTTCCCGGCTAAAGGAAGAGGGCGAGGCAATCCTCACGATGGACTCAGCTGATAGCTGGATCCGTCCTACACGCGACAGCACGCGTTCAACATAAACCTACAAGTCAGCAATGCTCGGACACTGGACGAGTGCGTGCAGGACTGTTTCGACGCCCTGCGCGCATCTCGGACATGCCCGGGTGACGGCACCTCCATGCCTGTAGAGTTTATCCCGAACTGACAAAGCTCCTCAGTAGCACTGCTAGGCCAGGGATTTCTGGAAGTTGTCCATAGGCCCCGACCCGAAAGTTCTTCCGAAGAGATTGGCTAGTTGATTTTCGTCGACGCCTAGAGTTTCCCCAAGTACGTCGTCTTCGCCTCCACTAATCCTCTATAGAACGCCGAGGTGGAGTTTCCATCGATCACATTGCCCGATTGGTCGAGGGCTGTGAGCGCCTGAAGACATTCCAGTCTCCAAGCGCTCCCTCTCGGTCTTTGCTTGACCCAGGACTGCAGCTCCGTCAAGGAGACGAGCTGGGGAAAGACGCGTCTAGCAAACGGCGACCACACCTGATCACTGTCGAGGAAGAGGTGGAGATGTCGTAGCCTGAGCGCGTGTCTGCGCATCATCAGCCACGGCATTCCCAGCCCTCCACGTAGCAGGTGTTGATAGCAGATGGACCGCCTGACCATCGGAGCGCGTCCCTTCCACTAAAAGCGAAAGAGCAAACGTTCCAGCGCAGTTAGGCGAGGCTTAGGACAAGGTAGTACGCTGGTGCTAGTTCTGGCGCGTTGGGGGGGTGGTGGTGTTGGTTTTACTGTTGCTACAGTTGATTCTGTTGTTGCTGCTACAGTTGTTGCTGCCATTTCTACTGCTGATGGTGTTGATGGTTGAGTCACTGGGGTGGGTAAGAGAGGTGGCCTCAACTTTTTAGCCTGAGGGCAGAAAGCCTTTAGGTGGGTTCCTTCACCACAAACGACACACCTAGGCCTTCTACCCTCGACGAATACGGTGAGGTGGCTGCCGTCAGTGAGCTCTATTACCTCTGGGATTTCCTCAATGCTTTTTTGGTCCGCTTGGATCAGGAGCTTCATCCCAGATCCGGACCAGTTCTCCTGCTTTTCTTTTGATATTTTAATTATTTTGGTGTTGGCCTCGATGCCGGCGAGGACGGCAGCCATTAGCCAGGGAATTTCGATGGCCGGTGGAACGTGGGTCACCCTAATCTTCACGAGTCTCTGGCCACAGTATCTTTGGACGGTGTGAAGTCGTCGCTTCTTAATGGGGCCATGGAGTGCTCTCTGGCCTCCTGTGGTGTTCCAAAGAAAACGTCCACGGTTCCATATTTCTGATGTGGGTTTTTTCCGCCCACACAAGTCCCAAAGCTTTTTGGATTTGGGACTCGGATGCCCGTTCCACTCGGCGCGATTTTGTGTTAATCGTCCGATAAGACACGGTGCACACGCGCCGATGCTCCATTTTATTAGGTGTGTGTGTGGGATGGGGGAGGGTGGGGGGTGGGGGGTAGGGGTGAGGCTGACCCTATACCCATCTTTCTTTACCATTCTCTTGGCTTCATTTAATTCCTCCTGAGTTACCTCGATTGTTTCGCATTTCTTGGCTGCTTTGGCAAACGACACATTTGCGGTGGTGTTGATGTTTTTGTTGTTATTCTCATTTATTGTTGTTGCTGTTGTTGTTATTGTTATTTTTAGTTTCAGTTGTGGTGGTGATGGCGTCAGTTGTGTTCGGTGTGGAAGAGTCGATTCTGGGTGAATCCATTTCGATGTCACGAGATAATAATTTATTTTTTCTTTTGTTTCTGTTGTCGCTGTGGTGGTGGGGCGGTGGCGGCTTTAACACCTGCAGTTTTTGGTAATGGCGGGAAATGAATGTCTGCATGAGACAAATTTAAATTATTGCTACTGCTTATATTTTTAGTGTTGGCAAACGTAGTAATATTTACAATGGTGGTGTTGGTGTGAGGTGTTAGTTTGTGAGGAAGGCTATCAGCCTGGTGTAGCTGTGAGTCGTCCATGATTTTTTCAAAGAAATTTTTTGTTTGATGATTATAAACGTTTAAATTTTGGGCTCAAAGCCCCAATCTTTTTGAGTGCCCTTTTCCGAAAGCAAATTTTGTGACCTTATAAACACTTAACAACAAAACTTTTCCATAAATGGCAATTTGAAACAACTGAAAACAACAAACCTTTGCGGTGCTCACGATAATACGATTTCCTACGTAGGTCGCCAATAATAATAATAATAATAATAATAATAATAATAATAATAATAATAATAATAATAATGGTTTCTAGTATAGGTACAAGGCCAGTAATTGGGGGGATTAAATACACCCCAGTACGTTACTGGTACTTTATTTTATCGACCCCGTAAGGATGAAAGGCAAAGCTAACCTCGACAGGATTTGAAATCAGAACATAAAGGGCCGTAACTCTATGCTGCAAGGCATGTTGTCCGACGCTCTACCGATACTGCCAATCCACTGAAATATAATACCAAAAATATAACTACATTTAGAATACACCACAAAATATCAGAATATACCTACCACGGACACAAGTAGGAATGGTTCTTAAGCAACAAGAAAACTTATAAAATAACTGCTGTAAGCTACACAAATATCTCATGAAGGATAATGGAATTGTAATACAAATAGCTACAAAACATGAACAGAACAAGAAATGTTTTCAAGGAAGCCAACAAATTCAAAATAAAGGATGAAACAGTGAAAGAAACTGCGGAATAGATAAAATTTAAACTGAAAACAGACCCCCAGAATTCAATGCTAAAGCTTGGCAAGAAAGGCTCCAGCATGGCCAATGCCCGAAATAGCTGAATAAAGAGAAAGTGGGCAAGGACAATTCACAAAACTATTTAAAAACTTCTGGACAAAAAGCCGAGACTGAAGGATTTCTAATTGCAGCACAATATCAAAGCTTTCCTACCAGAAATCACCAAAAATATAGAAGGAGGCAGAAGTAAGTAACTGCAGACGACAATATATCTACCAAAGAAATTGAGAAATTATCCAAATGTAAGGATCTGGAGATAGAAATAACCCGAATGTGGATGATGAAAATAGAAACAATCCCTATAATAGATGCTTTGGGATTTATAAAAACACAGAAACATATATAATGAAAATCCTAGGACTTATAACTATATACAGCATACAGTAAATAGCACAACTTCGTGCCGCACACATATTACGAAGTGTTCTCTCAATACAATAGAAATAACAACACTTAAAACAACATTGCATGTATCCAAGGTACACAGAGTTGTGCTCTATAATGAAGTGACGACATGCAATAAAAATAATGGTTTCTACTATAGGCACAAGCCCAGCAATTTGAGGAGAGAGAGGAAAGTCGATTAAGTCGACCCCATTGTATTACTGGACCTTTATTTTATCGACCTCGTAAGGATGAAAGGCAAAGCTAACCTCGGCGGGATTTGAACTCAGAATTCCACTGAAGATAGCTTTGACTTTCATCCAAATAATCGTTTCTTATATAGGCACAAGGCCAGCAATTTTAGGGGAGGGAAATGTCGATTAAATCGACCCCAGTGCATGACTGGTACTTTATTTTATCGACCCCGTAAGGATGAAAGGCAAAGTTAACTTCGGCGGGATTTGAACTCAGATCATAAAGTGCCGTAACTCTATGCTGCAAAGCATGGCGTCCGACCCTCTACCGATACTGCCAATCCACCGCCCTAACTTTCATCCAAATAATGATGATAATAATAGTAATAGGGGATTCCGAAGGCGCATGAAATCAAAATGAGATGCAATAGAACTCTTTGAAATAAGTGAACAACGGTTACACATTCAAGCAAGAGGAATAAGAACCGATGGATGGTTAACGGACATGGAAATTGAAGAAATAAAAAGGAAAGTAGAAAAGAAAAACAATGATAGTATTGTACGAGCAGAGAAGGTATTGAAGATAGAGAAATGAATTGTGGCAGTGAAGATATAGGACAAGGTGTAAATGTGTTGTCAGCAGAGGAAGAAGAATTAGTGGAATGTGCTGTATTGCAAGAATATGATGATGATCCACAAGAAATAATGAGGATGGTGTCTTGATATATTAGAGGTACTAGCAGAAAACCACCAGAAGGGTGGTTTTCTGCTATCATGTGTAGTGTGTATATTGATATTATAATATCGAGTATATATATGCATATAGATATATTACATCAAATAAAATCGTAATTGACAATGTCCACAGAAATTGAAGAGAATCTGCGTTACACTCTTTTATGTAATCAGTAACGTAATCCATGATACATTAAAAAAAGACGATATCTTTAGAATGTTGATATCAGTGTATATATATTATTAAGAATGACAATAAATGCAGGTGGGTGTTGTGACATGGTTTTACTTCACAGAAGTCAAATAAATTAATAGAACTAATTTTTACCACATGTTGATGGTCAGTTGGTCACAACTCCCAGACTGGAGCATGTAGAGAAAGAAAGAGAGAAGACAGGAGTCATCTCAGGTCTGAAGTGGTTCATCTTGCTGCGGCGTAGGAAGTGAGAGAGTTAATGCCTTGATGTTCTCAAATATATAGTCCCCAGGGGGACGCAACTCCATTTAGTACATAGATCTGCCACTGGGAGTCGCGACTGTCACAAAGGGACGCAACTCCGCTACAGTACCCTCCTCCAGACGATAGGCGAAAAGCCTGAAGGTAACTGTAGCGAACCCACAAACATGGGCTCCCAGCACAGGCATGAAATATTAACGAAAAGGTACATGTATACATAGTAATACAATAAAGAGAAAAAACAAAAAAAGAGGCTCCAGTGGCCAGTTCACATGAAAACAGTTTGGCAGAGTTTTTTGGGCCAGTGGACTCTTCGACCGGAACAGGTCGTGGTCTTGTATGTAGGTGAAGGTGGGGCAGAAGGAGCAGGTGTATGCACAAGAGAGAAATATTGGGGTATATGTGGCTCGGGTGTATGAGCGTCATTGTATGCCCTTTTTAGTCTATCCACCGAAATTTTCTCTCTGGACCCCTTAATGTCTACTGTGAAATGTTTGTCAGTACGTGCTAACACACGGTAGGGTCCAGAGTACGGTTGTGTGCGGGGTGGAGTAACCGTATCGTTTCTGACGAATACATGTATCCACGAGGCAATATCCCTCGGGACTGCAGCTTTAATAGTTTGTTTCCTAGTATTCATGGGCGGTGAGTCCTGAAAATAGGAGCGCAAACGAGATACGTAGGAAAGAGGGTTCTGAAAAGCAAGATCAACAGGGGCAAGCATTTGCCCAGGAAACGCTAGAGGAGCACCATACAGTAATTCGGCCGGGGAGAACCCAAGGTCCTCCTTTATTGATGACCGAATTCCTAACAACACAATAGGAAGGTACTCGCTCCAACGTTGAGAGTCTGGATAGGCGCGAAGAGCGGCCTTTAATTGGCGGTGGAATCGTTCCACCATTCCGTTCGAAGCAGGATGATAAGTTGTGGTCCGAATACGTTGAGCACCAATGATCTTTGTCAGCTCAGAGAAGAGATGGGACTCAAATTGTCTACCACGGTCTGTGGTAACTGTTGTTGGCACGCCAAAGCGGGAAATCCACCCTGACACCAGTGCACGCGCTATAGTCTCAGCGGTAATGTCCGTCAAGTGGATGGCTTCAGGCCATCGCGAAAAACGATCAATGCAGGTCAAAAGGTAAGAATATCCACTGTTGAATAGCCAAGGTCCAACGATATCAATGTGGATGTGTTGAAACCGAGCATCTGGAGTACTGAAAGTACCATGTGGAGTCCGGATGTGTCTGTGGACTTTAGATCTCTGACACTGTGTGCAGGAACGGCACCAGACAGTAATTTCTCGCCTCATATTGGGCCAGAAAAATCTAGCCGTTATAAGCTTTACTGTGGCAGAAATTCTTGGGTGAGAAATGTTGTGCAAAGCAAGGAACACAATTCGACGGTGAGTCTCAGGAACATAAGGTCGTGGTGAATCCGTAGATACATCACATAGAATCTGCCTGTCGGTGGTCGACAAGGGCAGATATTTGAAGATGCAAGTCACAAACTCGACAGAAAGAGTATCCAACGATTGGAGTGCAGGTTGGTCTGCAGCTAAACGACTTAAGTCGATCTCCTGGGATAACGAGATCGAGCTGATTGGCAAACGTGACAATGCGTCTGCAGCTATGTTAAGCGAGCCAGCAATGTGCTGGATATCATGTGTAAATTGCGAAACGTAATCCAGGTGCCTTGTCTCTCTGGGCGAATATCTGTTGGCTTTAGCCCTCAAAGCGAAAGTCAGAGGTCAGTTAAAACAGTAAAATTTCTCCTCTCAAGAATATGAGAGAAATGTTTCACCGACAGATATATGGCTAATAATTCCCGCCCAAACGTGCTGTAACGCGTTTCTGCTGGTTTCAGCTTCCTTGAGAAAAATGCCAAAGGTTGTTGGTTTCCAGCGTTGTACTGCTGTAAAACTGCTCCCACAGCGGTATCATATGCATCAACACAAAGCGAAAGCTTGGCCTCTGGTACCGGGTGGGCTAGCAAAGACGAACTAGCGAGTGTTGTCTTGGCAGTCTGGAAGTCTTTAAGCTGTCCTTGTGTCAAGGAAATATCCTCATTCTTCTTACGACGGTTTTTCAAAATGTCAGTAAGGGAAGATAGCAAATTAGCACAATGAGGAAGGAAACGCCTATATAAATTGATTAGGCCTAAGAAGTGACGCAACTGGTGAAGTGTAGTAGGTGGAGGTAAATCCTGTATGGCTTGAACTCGCTGAGGGAACGGCCTAATACCTTCGGCGTCGATGAGGTGGCCTAAAAAAATTAGCGAAGTGGAACCGAAAACACACTTTGCGGGATTCACACGAACGCTGTAATCCTGAAGTCGCCGAAATAAGAGATGCATGTGGCGCATATGCTCTTCCGGAGAGGAACTAGCGACGAGAAGATCATCTATGTATGTATAAACAAAGTCCAGACCACGAGTGACTTCGTCTATGAACCGCTGAAAAGTGCTAGCGGCGTTCCTGAGTCCGAAAGGCATGGTCAAACATTCGAAGGATCCGAAAAAGTTGTAATCGCCGTTTTCGGAATATCCTCCTTCCTGACCGGAATTTGGTGGTAAGCTCGCACTAAATCTAGTTTTGAGAAAATCTTACACCCCTGCAATGACGATGCGAAATCCTGGAGATGGGGGATGGGATACCTATCCGGGACGGTCATAGCATTTAACCTCCTATAATCTCCAGTGGGTCTCCAGTCGCCGGAAGTCTTGGCACCATGTGTAACGGTGAAGCCCAAGGACTCGTAGATGGGCGAATAATGCCCAGCTGCAGCATATGGTCGAACTCGGACCGTACTGCCTTTAATTTGTCCTCCGGTAAGCGGCGTGGACGCGAAAACACTGGAACACCGGTGGTGGAAATGAAATATTCAGTTGAGTGTGTTGGCTCAGTGACTCGAAAATTTCCATCGGTAAGCTCCGGGAAGGAACCTAACAACGAATGGTAGGCGTCTCCAGCGGCAGCGATGAAGAATATGGGGCTGACTGTTGGAGCATTGGCTTTCCGGCCACGAATTGAAAAACCGGTGATGTCATCCACCAGGTGTTGGCCACGGACGTCCACAGTCAAAGAGAAGTTGTAGAGGAAATCCGCTCCTAAGATAGGGTATGGCAAATCGGCAACCGTAAAAATCCACTTAAAATCACTACGAAGATTTAGGAACTTTAGAGGAAGCGAGATTTGTCCGTACGTCTTTATAGACAAGTGATTCACGGCCTGCAGAGTAACGGATGGCAATGGACCGGCCAATTACTACAGGAGGCTCCTGTATCCACGAGGAAACCTCTTCCCGACATAAGGTCCTTAATGAAGAAATGGCGGTTTGGTGGCTTTATGTTGAGGTCAACTGCCCCCATCAGCGGACCTCTTTGGCGTTTCCCGCCTTATGAAACGAGGAAGGTTGCACGCAGTGGTTCGTGCTCTCGGCAAATCGCTCATGGTACCAGCATAAAGATGAAGCTGGTGGCCTGGGGGGAGGGGGGGGCGTCTAAAAGATTGAGATCTTCCGCGGATGCGCGGGCGCGAACGGGTACCACACCAGACCTTCATCTTCTGGAGTTCCAAGGTGAGTTCCTGAATGGCCTTCTGCATCGCCATAATAGCTGAGCTGTCTGTAGGAGCTGCCGCGCAGATGGCATGGCCAGGTATGGCCTGAGCTGGTTGGAAAACAGCAGCAAGGGCTTCGCTGCCTCCAGCACCCGTAACTTCGAAAACTTTGTCGTTGGAGGCAGCAAGCTGATCCACTGTGCAAGTATCCCTAATGGGGGCCAAAATTGCCTGTACGTTGGTCGGTAGGCACGAGAAGAACAACTGCTTCAACATGGCAGTTTCCGCTACCGACCCCTCCGTTAGGTCCTTCATTCACCTTAGGAGGTTCGATGGGGTGCCATCACCGATATGCTCCAGATGGACCATATAGGTAATCTGCAAAAAATCGTCTCCGTTTGGAAAAATGTCTCCAACACAAGGGAAAAGGAAAACAAAATCGCTTGTTTTTCTCTGTCAAACAACTGGACAGGAAAAATAATGCATCCGAGACAACATGTAAAGGAGCGACTAACAGAGCGATGTCATTAACAAGGTATAGGCAAGGAATTTAAAACTAAAACCAATATGGCGGACGATTTCGCGCCAAAAACACTATTGATGGAGCAGAAAGCCGCCATCTTATCATCCTAAAAAATTTTAGCCAGAGAAAAGAAGAAAAGAAGAAAAGAAGAAAAGAAGAAAAGAAGAAAAGAAGAAAAGAAGAAAAAACATTCATACAATTTCTTGTTTTGCTAGGAAGCTAGCAGCAATATCATCTTTTTTTTTTTTTTGTGTTTGTGTGTAAATAAATGGAATGTTCGCTTTGCACATATGAAGAGTTTGATTGTTAAATGTTACAGATAAAGATGCTGAAATCAGTAAAATACAGCCAGATCAGAATGAAGCGTGTTGTTCTGTATTAAATGTTTTTTTCTTTCTTTTTTTTTTATATACACATGGTACCGTTTCCCATTCTCTTTTTTTTTTTTTTTTTTTTTTTGGTGTCCCCAATTTAGAATGTTGGTATCAGTGTATATATATTATTAAGAATGACAATAAATGCAGGTGAGTGTTGTGACATGGTTTTACTTCACAGAAGTCAAATAAATTAATAGAAATAATTTTTACCACATGTTGATGGTCAGTTGGTCACAACTCCCAGACTGGAGCGTGTAGAGAAAGAAAGAGAGAAGACAGGAGTCATCTCAGGTCTGAAGTGGTTCTTCTTGCTGCGGCGTAGGAAGTGAGAGAGTTAATGCCTTGATGTTCTCAAATATATAGTCCCCAGGGGGACGCAACTCCGTTTAGTACATGGATCTGCCACTGGGAGTCGCGACCGTCACAAAGGGACGCAACTCCGCTACATATCTACTTATATATATAACCAGCAATTTCTCTGTCTGCCTGTCCGACAGTGGAAACACGTGCGTAGAGAGAGAGTGAGAGTGAAAGAAAGAGACAGACTACGAGAGGGGGATAGCGGGAGGGAGAGAGGGAGAGAGGGAGAGAAAGAGAGAGTGAATAGACGCTAAAACACGTGCTACAGAAATATTACCTTCCCCTTCCTTTATAGAAACATTACCTTCCCCTCTCCACTGACTTTGGTCACTGAGGCCGAGGGAATCGCTGGTTGCTATAGGGACACCTTGCACAAGCCAGAAGTAACCAGTTCGAGGCGGTTCTGACTTGACACCATGCGAAGAAGGTTGCCATCGAATTTGTGGTTTGAAGAAGGTTGCCATTGAATTTGTGGTTGTTGCTGCTGATAATAAGGACCATTTGAAAAAGGTTGCTGCTGATGAGGTAATTTATTAATCAGATTGCGCAGTTCCATAACCTACGTTTGATTTGTTCAATATTTTTCTTCAATTTTTTTGTTGTTTTTTTAAATTTCTTATTGAAAAAATATAAATAATAAAATAAGGTTAGAAATTTAAATACAATTAAATACGATTTATTTTCCATTTCCAGCAGCCAATGTCCAATGTTCAATTTCATGAAAAAATTGGAAAAATTGAAGTTTAACTTTTGAACATTTGTTTTGACAATAAAAAAAATATTTCCTTATTCACACCTAATGGTATGATTAAAATTTCATAGGAATATTTTTTTATAACCGCCAGTTATTTATTTTCTCCTTTTTCGTTTTAACATATATTTATTTCAAAGATTTCACCGTATAGATAACATATATATTTATACATGCATAAAAGACACACCGAGAGACGGTGAACATGTGGTGCCGAAAACATTTCTCATCCAAATCTCAACAATATCAGTATATACGCTAGATTTGCTCGCAGAAAACCGCCCAGAGGGTGGTTTTCTGCTAGTCTATATATATAAAACTGATGTTGTCTGTGTGTGTGTGTGTCCTCATTTTTGCAAAGTCTATACAAATCCACATTACTACTCCGATAGACTTCAAACTTGCATTTATATATTCCTTGCGGTCTAAAGATATTAATTGCAGGTTTTATTTTTCAATTTTCTGTTGTTAAAGGGGTGTTAGGCGCCGGTTATCCATCTCCGTCGCGCACTTATAATATCTGTCTGTATGCCTGGTTGTCTGCATTACGACATTCTGACGAACATTGATGACGTATTATGTTTGTTATTATCTGTTCATTGCCAGGGAACGTCTTCACGAACCAAAGTATCGTCTTCCTGTTTTCCTTCGGCTGCAACGTTTTTCGAAATATTTACTTCTGCGTTCACAGATTGATGTTTTTAGTTTCAGAAGATCCCGTTAAGGGTGAAAGCAACGATTCTTTGCTTAAACTTTAATCTGTTATTTTAATCTATATATGTATATATATATAAAACTGAGGAAGGATGTATGTATGTATGTATGTATGTATGTATGTATGTATGTATGTATGTATGTATGTATGTATGACATGCAAAAGTACATGAACTCCAACCACAGCCGGCTATTCCCAGTGAATGTTTTGGTTGCCGACTCTGTGCAAGACATTTTAGATCATTGGCTGGGCTAAAAAGCCACATTCGATCGCAGCGCTGTTAATTGCTATCGTGTGTGTGTGTATAGATATGTTTGTGTGTGTACGTGTGTGTGTATATATATATGTATATTATTATTGTTGTTATTATTATTGTTATTATTATGTTTTTTTTCTTTTTTTCTCGATAACGAGGGGCAGCCATCATCATGTATGCATGTGTGTGTGTGTGTGTGTGTGTGTGTGTGTGTGTGTGTGTGTGTGTGTGTGTGTGTGTGTGTGTGTGTGTGTGTGTGTTAAACCTGAGAAGTACCCAACCGACCTTTTTCAAACTTTACATGTGTATTACTTATATTTCAGGGAGTGTTATGCACATAAAAAATTCAACTTTTTGATCCCCTAGGGTCCGCATTAGGTGAAAAACTGCGTTTTTTCCAGCTTTTTAGGAGTATTTTGAGGCGTTGCGTCAGACCCATTTCCTTGAAATTGTAACTATGTATTAGTCAGCCTCTTCTTCATACCGTGAGCAAAGAAAATCCAACTTTTTTATGGCCTAGGGCCCGCATTAGGTGAAAAACTTCATTTTTTTCAGCTTTTTAGGGCTTTTTTTGAGGCGTTACGTCTAGCCGATTTACCCGAAATTTCAAGGCATATTATGCTCATAAAAAAAATTCATTTTCTTGATCCCCTAGGATCTGCCTTTTTCCTGCCTCATCGAGGAAAATCTTAGATTATCCAGCCATCAGAGTATTCGGTTTATTTTCTTTACATATTGTCCAGGCATGCAGTTTTTCCACGATTAGGTCTGTTGGCAGCCCGCGTTCCAAATTACCTCATCCCGTGCAACGCCAGGTACCACTACTAGTTATATATAAACTGCATTAGAAGAAAATTAGTGACAGAAACATATGAATGTTTATTTAAGCGATCGCTAACCGGAAGTGTTGACATTTGAAAATTTTAAAGAAGTGAATCTTAAAATAAGCAACAAAATTATTTATATTTAATCAAGAATAACGAAATTTAGTAGATAAATTATGTAATATTCATTTATTATTTATTCAAAGTAATCTTATGTTACAAAAATATATTCTGGACGCAGTTTCGCATTTCTTAATTTATTATAGTTTAGATTCAGATAAGTGTAAGGTAAAAGCAGATTCTGTCCTTGGAGTATTTCAGACAGGAAATATAAGTGGCATCAACAAGATTATCAGGGTTGCAGCAAAGCTTGCCGCAGAGAGAGAGAGAGCAGGATACAAAAGAAGGGATCAGATAGAACGAAAGTAACCATATTGGTGTAGACGAATTTGTGAGAAACAAAGTTGAAAAGGGATTAAGACAAGTTTATAGATTGAAAACAAAGGGACTTGCGAAATAAAACCACAAATATACGGTTGGAAAGAACATAGAGATTAGAAGATAAAGGATCTGAAGTAGTATTAGAAGAATTGAAACAAAAAAGCAGTTGTGGTCAAGGCAAATTGGAAAGATATGATAATAGAACAAAACAGTTCAGGCAGAAAAGATTGTTTGAAGTCAACCAGAGAAACCCAAGTGAGGAATTCATACCTAATGCAAAAGAAAGCAGAATTTTTGTGTGTGTTTGGGTGGTGTCTGGGATCAACCTGTAGAACATAATGATAATGCTGAGTGGATGCATGAAATCTAAGGTGGATAGGGAAACATGCAAATGAAGACAACATAGGATCGATCGACTTTCGTCAAATCGGACCGAGGAAATAATGTTTTCGTTGGTATTTCCAGTTGCTAGTACTATCTATCGGTCGCAACTCCAGGTAGAAGGAGCAACGTGAAATAAAGTGTCTTGCTCAAGGACATAACGCATCGCCCGGTCCAGGAGTCGAACTCACAACCACAAGATTGTGAATCCAATTCTCTAACCAGGCAGCCACACGCTGATAATAATAATAAATAAAAAAAAGAGAAAATGTCAGATAAGTAGTATACGAAGTTGGAAGATCCCAGAGTCGGAAGGTGTCCAAGGATGAAGTAGTTGAGAAGGCTCCACGAATGGATAGCACAACAGTTGGATAGATCTTGGCTGGAAGACTTACTTCCCAGCTGGATGTCACATTATGGGACAAGGAAACTGACAAGGGTAACAATGTATCCAACTTCCGAACAATAACGTGTTTCTTGCTAATGTGGAAACTACTGACAGGTGTTTTGGTCGATGAACTGTATGGATATCTAGAGAAAACGTGGGCTGCTACCAATTGAACAGAAGGGGGTATTGAAAGAGGAGCAGGGAAACAAAAGATCAGCTATTAATTGATAAACTAATAATCAAAAGCTACAGGAGGAGGCACACAAATTTGAGCAAGACGGATTGATCATCGTAAAACATACAATATGATACTACACTCATGGATAACAAGAACTATGGAGATGTATGAAGTAGAAAACAAGAGAAGCCTTATCCAGAACGGGATGAAATACTGGAGTTCTGAAGTTACAGCAGGAAATCAAGTGACAATAAGGAGAGGAATCTTCTCTGGGGACAATGTATACCCATTGATCTTTGTGCTGGGAATGATTCTATTGAATGAAATATTGCGGAAGACAAAGTTGGAGTATAATCTGGGAATGGTAAAGGAAAGCTCAATCGCCCGCTATTTATGTATGATTTGAAGTTCTTTGCAAAAGGTTAGGCAGAATTAGACAGCCTTGCCCATACTGGACGGATTTTCTCAAATGATATCACGATGGAGTTTGGACTTTCAAAATTTACTGTGATGGTGATGAGGAGAGGAAAGTTTGTCAGAACAGAAGTTATAAATATGCAAAGTGGTGAAATGCTGAAGGCAATTGAACCTGAATCCAGATATAAATACCTGAGAATACTTGAGGCAGATGGAATTAAGCAAAGACAAAGAAAGAGTATCTAAGACGGTTGAGAAAGATATTAGATTCAAAGCTGAATGCTGGAAACAATTTCAGCAATAAACTCGTGCGCAGTTTCAGTGGTTCTTTATAGAGCTGTAATTACGAAGCAGTTGTTCAGGAAGACAAGAAAGCTTCTAACCATGCATGAAGCTCATCATCCACGTACAGACATTGATCACCTATATATGAAGAGAGAAAATGGAGGGAGGGGACTGATAAATGTGGAAAACTGCATGTATATTGAACATGAGAGCTTGTTGAGATATCTAACCTAAAGTGAGGGCATGTTGAAAGCAGGAAAGAAGGAGAAAACAAAACAAGAGGTGCAAGAAGGCCATGAAGAAGCTCTATTCAACAAAGGGTTACATAAAGAATTTCACATGGTCACAACTGAAGTTACCGGAGAACATAGATGGAACTGGTTGAAGAACGGAGTACTTAAAAAGGAGACTGAGAATACTATACTTGCAGAACAAGACCAAACTTTCTACACAAATTCGGAGGTCAGTCTTAGAATGAGAAAGTGTCGCCGTTATGCCGAGTATGTATAGTGTTTGAGCACAACAAGCCAGACTTAGTGGTGGTGGACAAAGCAAATCATGTGTGTGTTGTAATCGACGTTGCAGGCACATTTGACTCACAGGTGGTTGAGAAGAAAGGTGAGAAAGTAGACGAGTACAATTCTCTTAAATACGAGATAGCCCGACTGTGGAAAATGGAAAAGGTGAAGATATTAAAATAATGATGATGATGATGATGACATTAAAAGTACATCGCAATATGTAAAACGTATTGCGATGTGTAATAGGAATAAACTGGAGGAAGATATTTCTGTATGTGATACGATTGACGACAAGAATAGCATCTGTCAACTGAATCGTGCCTTGGATACAGATGAATGGTGTGATCTAGATAAGAAACGAAGAAAAACATACAAAGTTTAAAAATGAAGAAAGAAAAAGATGAATCTAAAGAAGACAACTAAGATGGCTTGTCTCCTAGTTAATAAGATTTTATTTTTGTTTTAGCCAATCAGATATATATCTATGTGTCTATGCCTATGTCTCTAGAAGGAAGGATAATACCTTATAACTGTCAATTCATTTCTTTCACGTCTTCCATATGTTCGCTTTTTCCCCATCCACCGCTGCCACCACCACCACCATTAGCACCACCACCACCAGCACCTCCACTATGACCACCACCACTACCACCACTATCACCACTACTACCAGTACCACTCCACTATCACCACCACCACCACTATCACCACCACCACAATCTCCACCACTATTACCACCACTACCAGTGCCGCCTCCACTATCACCACCACCACTACCACCACTACCACCACTATCACCACCACTACCACCACCACTTCGAGTTAATAAGATTTAATTTTTTTTATCCAGATAAAAATCTTTACTTATAATCTATAAGACACGATTAAGGGGGCTGATAGACAGAGTCGTTAGAGCGCCGGATAGAGGGCTTCGCGATATTCATTTCTTTGCTCTTAGTTCAAATCCCGTCGAGGTCAACTTTGTCTTTCATCCTTTCAAGGTCGACAAATAAAGTACCAGTCTAGGACTGGGGTGATTCCTCTTTATTTACACCCTATCTCTCTGAAGAAGTAGGCTGTGTTCAGAAAAGGGATGTACTCTGCCAGGGTTAAATGCCATGGACACGCCCTAACGATTCCAACGACTGCATTAAGAGGTAGGGCCCATGGATGGATAAAATAAATGATAACTCCTTGTAACAGAAGTAGTGTTGGCGAATCTACTGGGTTCTAGCTGTATCAAGGAGGTATGCTCTCTGTAGTGTTCCAAGGTTTATTGTTAAACTGATCCTAGAGAGCTATTTAGTGATATTTTTAGACACTCTACCTAGTGGTCTTATTATAACAAGAATTAGGGTGGTGGATTGGTAGAATGGTGGTGGATTGGTCGAATGGTGGTGGTGGATTGGTAGAATTGTGGTGGTGGATTGGTAGAATTGTGGTGGATTGGTAGAATTGTGGAGGATTGGTAGAATGGTGGTGGTGGATTGGTAGAATTGTGGTGGATTGGTAGAATTGTGGTGGATTGGTAGAATTGTGGTGGATTGGTAGAATTGTGGTGGATTGGTAGAATGGTGGTGGATTGGTAGAATGGTGGTGGATTGGGAGAATTGTGGTGGATTGGTAGAATTGTGGTGGATTGGTAGAATTGTGGTGGATTGGTAGAATGGTGGTGGATTGGTAGAATTGTGGTGGATTGGTAGAATTGTGGTGGATTGGTAGAATTGTGGTGGATTGGTAGAATGGTGGTGGATTGGTAGAATGGTGGTGGATTGGTAGAATTGTGGTGGATTGGTAGAATTGTGGTGGATTGGTAGAATTGTGGTGGATTGGTAGAATGGTGGTGGTGGATTGGTAGAATGGTGGTAGTAGCTTGGTAGAATTGTGGTGGATTGGTAGAATTGTGGTGGATTGGTAGAATGGTGGTGGATTGGTAGAATTGTGGTGGATTGGTAGAATTGTGGTGGATTGGTAGAATTGTGGTGGATTGGTAGAATTGTGGTGGATTGGTAGAATTGTGGTGGATTGGTAGAATTGTGGTGGATTGGTAGAATTGTGGTGGATTGGTAGAATGGTGGTGGATTGGTAGAATGGTGGTGGATTGGTAGAATTGTGGTGGATTGGTAGAATTGTGGTGGATTGGTAGAATTGTGGTGGATTGGTAGAATGGTGGTGGTGGATTGGTAGAATGGTGGTAGTAGCTTGGTAGAATTGTGGTGGATTGGTAGAATTGTGGTGGATTGGTAGAATGGTGGTGGATTGGTAGAATTGTGGTGGATTGGTAGAATGGTGGTGGATTGGTAGAATTGTGGTGGATTGGTAGAATTGTGGTGGATTGGTAGAATTGTGGTGGTAGCTTGGTATAATTGTGGTGGATTGGTATAATTGTGGTGGATTGGTAGAATTGTGGTGGATTGGTAGAATTGTGGTGGATTGGTAGAATGGTGGTGGATTGGTAGAATTGTGGTGGATTGGTAGAATTGTGGTGGATTAGTAGAATTGTGGTGGATTGGTAGAATTGTGGTGGATTAGTAGAATTGTGGTGGATTGGTAGAATTGTGGTGGATTGGTAGAATGGTGGTGGATTGGTAGAATTGTGGTGGATTGGTAGAATGGTGGTGGATTGGTAGAATTGTGGTGGATTGGTAGAATTGTGGTGGATTGGTAGAATTGTGGTGGATCGGTAGAATGGTGGTGGATTGGTAGAATTGTGGTGGATTAGTAGAATTGTGGTGGATTGGTAGAATTGTGGTGGATTGGTAGAATGGTGGTGGATTGGTAGAATTGTGGTGGATTGGTAGAATTGTGGTGGATTGGTAGAATTGTGGTGGATTGGTAGAATTGTGGTGGATCGGTAGAATGGTGGTGGATTGGTAGAATTGTGGTGGATTGGTAGAATTGTGGTGGATTGGTAGAATTGTGGTGGATTGGTAGAATTGTGGTGGATTGGTAGAATTGTGGTGGATTAGTAGAATTGTGGTGGATTGGTAGAATTGTGGTGGATTGGTAGAATGGTGGTGGATTGGTAGAATTGTGGTGGATTGGTAGAATTGTGGTGGATTGGTAGAATTGTGGTGGATCGGTAGAATGGTGGTGGATTGGTAGAATTGTGGTGGATTGGTAGAATTGTGGTGGATTGGTAGAATTGTGGTGGATTGGTAGAATTGTGGTGGATTGGTAGAATGGTGGTGGATTGGTAGAATGGTGGTGGATTGGGAGAATTGTGGTGGATTGGTAGAATTGTGGTGGATTGGTAGAATGGTGGTGGATTGGTAGAATTGTGGTGGATTGGTAGAATTGTGGTGGATTGGTAGAATTGTGGTGGATTGGTAGAATGGTGGTGGTGGATTGGTAGAATGGTGGTAGTAGCTTGGTAGAATTGTGGTGGATTGGTAGAATTGTGGTGGATTGGTAGAATGGTGGTGGATTGGTAGAATTGTGGTGGATTGGTAGAATTGTGGTGGATTGGTAGAATTGTGGTGGATTGGTAGAATGGTGGTGGTGGATTGGTAGAATGGTGGTAGTAGCTTGGTAGAATTGTGGTGGATTGGTAGAATTGTGGTGGATTGGTAGAATTGTGGTGGATTGGTAGAATGGTGGTGGTGGATTGGTAGAATGGTGGTAGTAGCTTGGTAGAATGGTGGTGGATTGGTAGAATTGTGGTGGATTGGTAGAATTGTGGTGGATTGGTAGAATGGTGGTGGTAGCTTGGTATAATTGTGGTGGATTGGTAGAATTGTGGTGGATTGGTAGAATTGTGGTGGATTGGTAGAATTGTGGTGGATTGGTAGAATTGTGGTGGATTAGTAGAATTGTGGTGGATTGGTAGAATTGTGGTGGATTGGTAGAATGGTGGTGGATTGGTAGAATTGTGGTGGATTGGTAGAATTGTGGTGGTAGCTTGGTATAATTGTGGTGGATTGGTAGAATTGTGGTGGATTGGTAGAATTGTGGTGGATTGGTAGAATTGTGGTGGATTGGTAGAATTGTGGTGGATTAGTAGAATTGTGTTGGATTGGTAGAATTGTGGTGGATTGGTAGAATGGTGGTGGATTGGTAGAATTGTGGTGGATTGGTAGAATTGTGGTGGTGGATTGGTATAATTGTGGTGGATTGGTAGAATTGTGGTGGATTGGTAGAATTGTGGTGGATTGGTAGAATGGTGGTGGTGGATTGGTATAATTGTGGTGGATTGGTAGAATTGTGGTGGATTGGTAGAATTGTGGTGGATCGGTAGAATGGTGGTGGATTGGTAGAATTGTGGTGGATTGGTAGAATTGTGGTGGATTGGTAGAATTGTGGTGGATCGGTAGAATGGTGGTGGATTGGTATAATTGTGGTGGATTGGTAGAATTGTGGTGGATTGGTAGAATTGTGGTGGATTGGTAGAATGGTGGTGGTGGATTGGTAGAATTGTGGTGGATTGGTAGAATTGTGGTGGATTGGTAGAATTGTGGTGGATCGGTAGAATGGTGGTGGATTGGTAGAATTGTGGTGGATTGGTAGAATGGTGGTGGATTGGTAGAATTGTGGTGGATTGGTAGAATTGTGGTGGATTGGTAGAATTGTGGTGGTAGCTTGGTATAATTGTGGTGGATTGGTAGAATTGTGGTGGATTGGTAGAATTGTGGTGGATTGGTAGAATTGTGGTGGATTGGTAGAATTGTGGTGGTGGGTTGGTAGAATGGTGGTGGATTGGTAGAATTGTGGTGGATTGGTAGAATTGTGGTGGATTGGTAGAATTGTGGTGGATTGGTAGAATTGTGGTGGATCGGTAGAATTGTGGTGGATTGGTAGAATTGTGGTGGATTGGTAGAATTGTGGTGGATTGGTAGAATTGTGGTGGATCGGTAGAATTGTGGTGGATTGGTAGAATTGTGGTGGATTAGTAGAATTGTGGTGGATTGGTAGAATTGTGGTGGATTGGTAGAATTGTGGTGGATTAGTAGAATTGTGGTGGATTGGTAGAATTGTGGTGGATTGGTAGAATGGTGGTGGATTGGTAGAATTGTGGTGGATTGGTAGAATTGTGGTGGATTGGTAGAATTGTGGTGGATCGGTAGAATGGTGGTGGATTGGTAGAATTGTGGTGGATTGGTAGAATTGTGGTGGATTGGTAGAATTGTGGTGGATTGGTAGAATTGTGGTGATTGGTAGAATTGTGGTGGATTGGCAGAATTGTGGTGGTGGATTGGTAGAATTGTGGTGGATTGGTAGAATTGTGGTGGTGGATTGGTAGAATTGTGGTGATTGGTAGAATTGTGGTGGATTGGTAGAATGGTGGTGGTGGAAGGGTAGAATTGTGGTGGATTGGTAGAATTGTGGGGTAGCTTGGTAGAAATGTGGTGGATTGGTAGAATTGTGGTGGTGGATTGGTAGAATTGTGGTGGATTGGTAGAATTGTGGTGGATTGGTAGAATTGTGGTGGATTGGTAGAATTGTGGTGGTGGGTTGGTAGAATTGTGGTGGATTGGTAGAATTGTGGTGGATTGGTAGAATTGTGGTGGATTGGTAGAATTGTGGTGGATTGGTAGAATGGTGGTGGTGGATTGGTAGAATTGTGGTGGATTGGTAGAATTGTGGTGGTGAGTTGGTAGAATTAGGGTGGTGGATTGGTAGAATTGTGGTGGTGGATTGGTATAATTAGGGTGGTGGATTGGTAGAATTGGTAGAGTGATAGACAAATGTTTCACAGTATTTATTCTGATTCTTTACACTCCGGCTCCAATCCCACTGAGGTCAATTTTGCCTTCCATCTTTCCGAAGTCGATAAAATAAAGCATCAGTAAAATACTGGGCCGATATATTGAACTTCCCCTTCTCCACAAATTACAGACCTTCTGTCTTGACTTGAAACCATTATAACAGGTATTGGCGGTGGTTTGGCAGTATCGGTAGAGGGTCGGACGCCATGCTTTCCAGCATAGTTACGTCCCTTTACAGCCTGAGTTCAAATCCAGTCGAGGTTAACTTTGCCTTTCATCTTTACGGGGTCGATAAAATAAAGTACCAGTAAAGTACTGGGTAATTGCTGGCCTTGTGCCAAAAGTAGAAAAAATTATAACAGGTATCACTTGTAACTCCCTGCAATTCTACAAATTGAGATTTTGGTACTTACCTATCGCCTCACCTTTTACAAAACTGGAAGGCTACATCCTCCTCCTCCTCCTCCTCCTCCTCCTCCTCCTCCTCCTCCTCCTCCTCCTCCTCCTCCTCCTCCTCCTCATCCTCTTCCCCCTCCTCCTTCTCCCCACCCGTCTCTTCTTCTTCTTCTTCTTCTTCTTCTTCTTCTTCTTCTTCTTCTTCTTCTTCTTCTTCTTCTTCTTCTTCTTCTTCTTCTTCTTCTTCTTCTTCTTCTCCCATCTCCCCCCACCCCACCACCTCATTATTCTGACTCTAGTCTGCTATATAACTCTGTTATATAGCTAGTGCTTCTCTTCTGCTACCATACACGAGAAACCTTCCAAATAGAGAAACATCAAAAATATTTTCACATAATGAACAGATTAGAATTATATGTATGTATGTATGTATGTATGTATGTATGTATGTATGTATGTATGTATGTATGTATGTATGTATGTATGTATGTATGTATGTATGTATGTATGTATGTATGCTCTTCTGGTTTTATAATTTCACAAATTTTTACCGATAGAGAGAGACTCTGTTTCTAACAGAGATACAAGGCACTCTCATTGGAATTTACACAACATCAACTAGGTAGATATGTATGCATGCATGTGTAGAATTGGATGTTATTGTATGTGTGGATGTGTATGTTTTGAGTTGTATGTGTGCATGTGAATATGCTTAGTAACTGTACATGTGTATATGCAGTTATTAGATGCAAAATGTTTGGAATGTTTTACATACATTTACTGTTCCATTAATGGATTGTACTTGTAATTTCCTAACTAGTTGTGTTCTTTCTGTTCCCGTGAAGCCCAGCTTCTCAAGATTTGTATTGAGGCAGTTACTAACATATCCCAGTGCCCCAATAATCACAGGCATAAATCTGAAGGTGTAATCAGGGTGGAGTATCTGCAGATTTCTCATCAGTTCTGCATAAATGTTCTCCTTTTCGCTCATTTTTGATATTATATTGGCATCTGCTGGGCAGCTAACTTCTACTACTGTGCATGCCTTCTTTTCCCTGTCCCATATCATAATATCTGGTCTGTTATGCCTGCATTTTATTGGGGTTTTTACTGGAACATTCCACAAGTATTCTTTCATATTATGTATATGTATGTCTTTCACATTGCTGTAGCTTTTAATGTGTTTATTATCGGGGCTATCCTTTCTACTGATTACATCGTACAGTGTTTTGGCCACTACATCATGCCTCATAGGTAGATAGTACTGTGATGACATCTTTGGACAGCTGCTTATGACATAGGTGACATCTTCGTCATCAGGTGATATCTTTGTCAATCAGGTTTTTCATTTTGATTTCCTGCTCTTGGATTGCAAAAGTGTATGCTTCAAAGTGGGAGCCAATATAGCGGTTGTTGGTCCAAGATAGACTATTTTCCTTATCTATATTACTCTCACTCTGGAGCTTCCTGACAACATATCCATGCATGATCTTTTGCTGATAAGCATGCAGTTTTTCATCCATGGATTCACTGCGATACTGCTGAGCGACATCCCTGGGTGTGAGCTTTTGATTATCACAGGGAATATCTCTCGAGGAGTTCCTTCTCAACTCTCATGATCTTATCTGTTTCATGCAGATAGACTTGCTCGAGAAACGGGCTCCTACGCTTCGAGGTTCGTAGATGTCGGAGAGATATGATGCGACATTCAAATGTTGTCTGGACTGATGTTAGGCCTCTTCCTCCCTGCTTACGTTTCAAGTAAAGGCGGTCTATGTCACTGTTGATGTGGAAGTTTCTGGTGTTGTTCAGTATTTTTCGAGTTCTAACATCAATTGCTCGGATTTCCTCTATCGTCCAATTGAGTATTCCAAACGTTGGTATTAGGACAGGCACAGCAAACACATTGTGAGCCACTGTTTTGTTTTGCACAGAGAGTTCCGATGTATGTATGTATGTATGTATGTATGACCCCTTAGCCTTTGTCAAGGCAGCATTCTAGGAGAAGGAAAACTCTGATATAACACCTGCAACCCTGATGGTATCCAATGATGTTGACTTGTTCTTCTTTTTGGTAAATATCATCTTGGTTAAGAGAGTGGGACTGGCTTTGTGCAGTGCCTTTGCTCACTATAAAAGCTTCACAGCACAGGCATTGCTTTACATCTGGAGATCTCTCTGCACTTGTCATCACATGGTACCATGGGCCCTGCACTATGTGTCAATAATGGTCACAAGTGTAGTCTTTGTACCAGAGTTTTCAAGTCGCTGGCTGGACTAAAAAGTCACATTCGTTCAGCGCATCGGTAGGGGTTCTCCTACATGGATATAAAGTAGTGGCCGTACTCGAAAACGAGTTGGCAGCCACCATGTATGTATGTATGAGGGAGCTTATAGATAGGACAACACACGCTGTCTTTTCGTGGGGTAAGTTTTTAATTAATTTTTGTATTCTGAAACATCAAAATACAACAACTTTTTGGTCACTGGACTCGGGAATGTCACGACAGAAGTTTGTGGAAGTTACACAAATATTTTAGTATATTTTAGCAGAGCAATCCTTATTTATATCTTACATTTTACATTTACTTACATCTCAATATAATATGGCTAAAATTCAAATTTTGCAAAGAGAAGAAAACGGTCAAATGAACTAGATACATCTCACTGTCCCCACCACCACAATAACGTCTACACTCTCTCCCCACCATCATATGTCATTACCTTACCATACCATACCCTATCTAGACTAAAGTCATCGACTTGTTGTCAAACTCTCTACTCTCTGTTGAATGTGTATATATATATATATATATATATGTGTGTATGTATATGTGTGTATATACATCACTCAGTCAAACGACCAGATTTCAACCCCAACATCTACAACAACAACAACACCGGCACTAATGTTTACAGCAACAACAGCTTCAGAATGAACTGAAATGAACATTTACAACAACAACAGCGGCATCAAAACATAAAAAAAGGAAGGGAAAAGAAAAGAAAAGAAAAGAAAAGGGAAGGAAAAAAAAAAACTCAAAATAACAAAACACACACACACACACACGCACACAACACAACAACAACATCAACTGCCACCACCACCACCACCGCCACCGCCGCCGCCATCACCATCACCAGCGACCGGGCCTTAAGAAAACAACTTTAATAATAATTTTTCTGCCTTTGGCACGGATCCAGTGACTGGCCCAGCGCATCACTGGTACTCTCTTTTGTTGACTCCGTGGGGATGAAGGGCAAGGTTGATCTCGGCGGGATTTGAGCTCAGAGAGTGGGGAGCCATAACTCTATGCTGTAAAGCAATTATAGTAATACTGGACTGTAATATGATCGGCTTCAACTATACAAACTCTTGAAAGTCAACAGTTGACATAATCTTGTAATCTTGTATCAGTAATGACGGTAATATATATATATATATATATATATATATATATATATGTGAGTATAGACATAGAATATTCGAAAATATTCTGTATGTTTATAATAAACATTTTGAAGACCTAATCGCTATAGAATAGAATACGTCACGTATTACAATTAGATTCTCGATAAAAGCAAGGGAAGTAATCTACGCGTTTCATTCTTGTTAGAATTCATCAGGACTACATATCCAGTGCTTTTATCGAGAATGACACAGCTAGAGACTTATAGAATACTTAGCTGTGTACTGGAACTGGTTTGAAAGAGCGGTTGCCGGTCCGGCAGAAATTAGAAATTGGAATAAATGCTCTGAAATAGCGATATATATGTGAGTATAGACATAGAATATTCGAAAATATTCTGTATGTTTATAATAAACATTTTGAAGACCTAATCGCTATAGAATAGAATACGTCACGTATTACAATTAGATTCTCGATAAAAGCAAGGGAAGTAATCTACGCGTTTCATTCTTGTTAGAATTCATCAGGACTACATATCCAGTGCTTTTATCGAGAATGACACAGCTAGAGACTTATAGAATACTTAGCTGTGTACTGGAACTGGTTTGAAAGAGCGGTTGCCGGTCCGGCAGAAATTAGAAATTGGAATAAATGCTCTGAAATAGCGATATATATGAATGAAACGCGTAGATTACTTCCCTTGCTTTTATCGAGAATCTAATTGTAATACGTGACGTATTCTATTCTATAGCGATTAGGTCTTCAAAATGTTTATTATAAACATACAGAATATTTTCGAATATTCTATGTCTATACTCACATATATATCGCTATTTCAGAGCATTTATTCCAATTTCTAATTTCTGCCGGACCGGCAACCGCTCTTTCAAACCAGTTCCAGTACACAGCTAAGTATTCTATAAGTCTCTAGCTGTGTCATTCTCGATAAAAGCACTGGATATGTAGTCCTGATGAATTCTAACAAGAATGAAACGCGTAGATTACTTCCCTTGCTTTTATCGAGAATCTAATTGTAATACGTGACGTATTCTATTCTATAGCGATTAGGTCTTCAAAATGTTTATTATAAACATACAGAATAT
>OZ024743.1:45964285-46021785 GCA_964016885.1 Eledone cirrhosa | reverse complement strand
TATATATATATATATATATATATATATATATATATATATATATATTTATATATATATAATTAAGTTAAAGTGTACATCTATATATGTATACGGAAGTATTAGTATGCATATAAATACACATATGTATACATATGTACATGTACCGAGCTTTTCACTAGACACTTTACAGTGAGTGTCCAGCTAGTCTGTATGTAAACAGACGAACCGGGTTTTAGAGTCATACGAGTTTTGAAAACTCGTATGACTCTAAAACCCGGTTCGTCTGTTTACATACAGACTAGCTGGACACTCACTGTAAAGTGTCTAGTGAAAAGCTCGGTACATGTACATATGTATACATATGTGTATTTATATGCATACTAATACTTCCGTATACATATATAGATGTACACTTTAACTTAATTGTTTAAGCGTCAGTCATACAAAAGTGAGTTAGAAGCGAAACGAAATTTAATTTCGTTTCGTTATTCGTTTATATATATATATATATATTTATATATATATATATATATATATATATATATATATATATATATATATATATATATATATATATATATATATATATATATATATATATATATACATATATATATATATTGGAAAATGTGTATGATCCTTGGTAAGTTATGTATATTAAGACAGGGGGGAAGAAAAAATGGCTTCACTTGTGCTTTCAACAAATTTATTTTCTTCACAAAATCCAAAAAGAATTTCTTTCCGGATTAGAAAATTTTTTTTTTTTTTTTCCCTTAAAAAAATTATGAATACTAACCAATACTATTACTAATTTTTCCTTATTCCTAATTAAACTATTTTTCACTGGGAACAATTTGTCATCATTTTCTTTTCCTTTTACCAATATATATATATATATATATATATATATATATATATATATATATATATATATATATATATATATATATATATATATATATATATATGTATATATATATATATATATATATATATATATATATATATATTGGTAAAAGGAAAAGAAAATGCTGACAAATTGTTCCCAGTGAAAAATAGTTTAATTAGGAATAAGGAAAAATTAGTAATAGTATTGGTTAGTATTCAGTTTTGGTTTTAAGTTTTTACCGGTTGCAAATTATTTTTGAAAAGCATTAGAAATGCGCAACCGGTAAAAACTTAAAACCAAAACTGAATACTAACCAATACTATTACTAATTTTTCCTTATTCCTAATTAAACTATTTTTCACTGGGAACAATTTTCTTTTCCTTTTACCAATATATCATAACTCGTGTGTTACACCTCTATTCTTTTAAATATATATATATACACATTATGAAGAGAGAAGAAACATTAGATATAATTAGTAATTAGTAATAAGATATATCATAGCTAAACTGCCTCTATAGTCCTCGACTACGTAGTTTCGTGGCATATTATGCAAAAACACTACATCATAGAGGTATAGAGTTTTTGTGAGGTCTGCCGACTTATCAAGAGGATACCTCGTTAAGGGTTTCAAAACACGTCTGTGATGCGCGAGATAGAATCTTGAAAGGGCGGAGGGGGAGTCAATCACGTGATACAGTGGTCAAGAAACAGAGCTAAGCCCCTTATAACCCTGAAAAAAATACCACGGAGGCGGAGGGGGTATTTATATCAAAGCCGTAGAAGAGGTGGTTTGAGGAGGCGAGAAGTATGAGTAATGGTAGCTATCCAGCAGTCACTACACTTCAGAGGTTACTCGACCAAAGGGAGTTATAAACAATATATAGAGAAACACACAGATACATGCGGACACATACATACACATGAATATATCCACATATATCCCTGAGTTAGTGGTACCAACCTCAACCGATGTTGCTCTATGAATAACTGGGAAAAACCAATCCGAATGGATTAGACTGATTCAGTATCAAAGCTATATAATACATTATGAAGAGAGAAGAAACATTAGATATAATTAGTAATAAGATATATCATATCTAAACTGCTTCTATAGTCCCCGACTACGTAGTTTCGTGGCATATTATGCAAAAACACTACATCATAGAGATATAGAGTTTTTGTGAGGTCTGCCGACTTATCAAGAGGATACCTCATTAAGGGTTTCAAAACACGTCTGTGATGCGCGATGATATATCTTATTACTAATTATATCTAATGTTTCTTCTCTCTTCATAATGTATTATATAGCTCTGATACTAAATCAGTCTAATCCATTCGGATTGGTTTGTCCCAGTTATTCATAGAGCAACATCGGTTGAGATTGGTACCACTAACTCAGGGATATATGTGGATATATTCATGTGTATGTATGTGTCTGCATGTATCTGTGTGTTTCTCTATATATTGTATATATATATATATATATATATATATATATATATATATATATATATACGATATTAACAAATGGAAACTATATTTATAAAACCATATTTATTTTATTATACATATTTCAAGGACACCACGTTAAATTATGGTGTGCTTTCATCAGACAAAATACAATATAGATCAGTTTTATAAATAAATATTGACATACCCTTAAAAAACGCAACCATTACTGTTGGAAGCTCCCGGATAGTGGAGTTGTTTACTTATATTATTATTAGTATTGGATATTTTTATTTTTAAAATAAGTCGTTGGGTTACAGAGAAAGAAAAAGAAGGAGAAAGAGAAGAAGAGAGAAAGAAAGAAAAAAGAAAAAAGAAAAAAGAAAAAAGAAAAAAGAAAAAAGAAAAAAGAAAAAAGAGAGAAGAGAGAGAGAGATACCAAAACAACAGAGAGAGAAAAATATAGAGATAGAGAGGAGACAGAGAGAAGGGGAGAGAACGAAAACACTAAGTCATATCTTGTTGAGTTAACTTAACAATTGGGATGAAATGAATAAATAAAATTAGAAATGTTAATAATCATGAATGGAATATACATATATAATATGAGAAATTAGTCATTGTTTAAATATGATTAGATGTTTAGTTAATCATTTAAAAATTGAGATCAATATATTAAAAATTGGGATCTATACGTTAAGAAATCCACATATTGCTAGAGAACTACATATCATATAATACGTACACACACGCAAAATACATACAAATATATATACACACTTATAAAATACATACCATATCTAACTACGTATATAATATATACACACAAAGCATAAAGGATTCTTTAATTTAATGTTATACACACTTTATGTTATTAAATAACATATTTTTTATATATATATATTAGATTACCTGTTATGTATTTATGGCTGTTAATTATATGTCTATCTGTCAGGAATCATTGGGATAAACATTATACATAGGTGCAATCAAACTGTATGGATATACACGGACATGTACACATATAATTCTCACATATACATACACATACATGTGTGTGTACCCTCGGCCAATATGTAGATACGCATCACGCATACATATACATACAGACAGACATATATTCATAAAAACGCATAGAACATATGTACATGTATGTCAATATACACATATACATATATACTCACACATAGAGAGAAGTATACATCAATACAGTACATATTATAATTGAGTACATAAAATACAAAAGGATTATATTACAATTTGGAAATATAATTATAGCAATATAACTTTAAAATATTATAGAATATTTTAAGTTAAAATAATAGTATGTTTAATAGATTTAGTATAGAAATTTATCTTACGTATACTTAACTCAAAATATTGAAAGGATAAACTTTCGAAAATATGAGAAGCTATCAGAACAATAAGGAAAAAAAAAAAAAATAAAAAAAAAATAATATTAAAAAAAAACAAAAAATAAAAAAAAAACAAAAAAATAAAAAATAAAAATAAGAAATAGGAAATATTTTCTCCTTTCAAGAGCTCTCAATATATTTCTCTAGAATAGTTTATCATATTTATATTTATATTTATACTTGAGTGTTTAATAAAAAAAAGATGAAGGAATCTAATGATTTATCGACAGGTTTCATATATTAATAAAATTAATTAATTAATTATATACTACATTTTAAATTTATATTTATATTTAAACGTTGAGTTTAATCTATGTCTGCAGCAACTGAATAAATTATTCCTTAAGTTCAGGGAATGTTTGGTCTTTAATATAAAGAATATTTCCTCTATACAAAGATCGCAATTTTCTGAAGAGGAGTTAAAAGGAGTAGCTTTTGAAATAATATTCCAAATCAACGAATATTCAACGTTCTCTAGTTTTAGGTCCCATAATAGGCTAGATAGAGAAGTTGATGATTTTTTGTTTGGATCTGTAAAAGAATTTTTATGATTATTGAAGCGGGATTTAAACTCTGTGGAAGTAGATCCCACATAATTAAATGAATTTAAATTAGTTTTTACATTACAATTATATACTACATTTTTAGCTAAGCAATTGTTATTTAACGGACAGTTAGATTTATTTCTACAGTTACATTTATCAGATTGAATATTGCTTGGGTTATTATTGGTATTTTGGTTAGGTTTTAAATTTCTATTATTAATTCTATTAATATTTTGCGCTAAATTTTTGGTGGAAGAATAAGTTAATTTTATAGTATGTCTATTAAAAATTGAGTAATATCTATGTGTTCTAGGGAAGCATTTGTCAAGAGCTTTAAAGAAAAGTTTAGCAATAGGGGTTTTAATATTTAATGAGAAAGGAGGAGCGAACCATAATATGTTCCTAGTTCTATTTCTTTTTCGGCTTTCGGAATTAATGTAAGGTTTTCTATTATAGTTGTTAAAATTGTTACCATAGTTAAAATTGTTATGATTATGGTTAGTTGTTATATTATTATTATTATCGATGTATTTAATTTTATTTCTATACCCAGCTCTACCTAACGCATCGTTGTAATAATGTGCTTTTTCATTTGCGTGTGTGTACGTATTATATGATATGTAGTTCTCTAGCAATATGTGGATTTCTTAACGTATAGATCCCAATTTTTAATATATTAATCTCAATTTTTAAATGATTAACTAAACATCTAATCATATTTAAACAATGATTAATTTCTCATATTATATATGTATATTCCATTCATGATTATTAACATTTCTAATTTTATTTATTCATTTCATCTCAATTGTTAAGTTAACTCAACAAGTGTTTTCGTTCTCTCGACTTAGTGTTTTCGTTCTCTCCCCTTCTCTGTCTCCTCTCTATCTCTATATTTTTCTCTCTCTGTTGTTTTGGTATCTCTCTCTCTTTTCTCTCTTTTTTCTTTTTTCTCTCTTTCTCTCCTTTTCTGTCTCTCCTTCTTTTTCTTTCTCTGTAACCCAACGACTTATTTTAAAAATAAAAATATCCAATACTAATAATAATATAAGTAAACAACTCCACTATCCGGGAGCTTCCAACAGTAATGGTTGCATTTTTTAAGGGTATGTCAATATTTATTTATAAAACTGATCTATATTGTATTTTGTCTAATGAAAGCACACCATAATTTAATGTGGTGTCCTTGAAATATGTATAATAAAATAAATATGGTTTTATAAATATAGTTTCCATTTGTTAATATCGTATGTTTACTCCAAATAATTGTTGAGTGCTTTATATCAGTTATAAAAATATTTGCTTGTTGTATCCCAACAATTTAAATAGAACTTTTTCATATATATATATATATATATATATATATATATATATATATATATATATATATATATATATATATATATATATATATATATATATATATATATATATATATATATATATATTATATATATATATAACCAAAGATTAATATGGTTCATTGATTACTCAATGAATATACTGGAATTGAACCATCAAGACCATTGAGGTATGTCATACATCAATTCATGTATTTTATCTGAAGAGGACGTACTGAAAAAACACCACAGTGCCTTCGAAGTGTATATAATAAAACATGTATTTTGATTATGTGAATGTCTCCATTTATTAATATTCTGAATACATACGGGCTCACATACATTCTCTGTGCGTGATTTGGCTCAGCTCAGCCAATCAGCACCAGGAGAAGAGGATGTATCCCTATGCGCCCTGAGGGATTGTGGTGACCTACATTCTGCGGGCTCACATACATTCTCTGTGCGTGATTTGGCTCAGCTCAGCCAATCAGCGCCAGTAGAAGAGGATGTATCCCTACGCGTCCTGAGGGGAGAGATTACCCGCGAAGATTTGAAGAATCAATCTCTTGCAGCTTGCCGACGCCAAGGTAAAGACCACTTATTCTTTTGCTCCACAAGCACAAACAATATGTAACGACAAAACATTACTACGGGCCTGGCCAAACGCCTCAGCCAGTCGACCGTATTTTCTCTTGTAATCTTAATTGATTTGTTTTATTTCTCTTGGCATGCCAGCTCAACCTTTGTTAATAAATAATGTAAAACATGCTAAAGTCGTTGTACATATTCCTATCATATCTCTCTACCAAAGGTGGTTCCTCGTGGCGACATTACTACTTCACAATACACTATCTGCTAAATTGGTGACCACCGACTAAGAACAACTTGCCTTGCAAGCATAGTTTGTTAAAAAAAAAAAAAAAGAAAAAAAAAAAAGGATTTCTCTGGATATAGAATTTTGCTTTCAACCTTCTGTTAAAATTACAAATGGAGACTCAAAAATTTTGTTTTCCCGCGTACAGCTTGTCTTCTACAGTCCCAGCCATCTGATTGACTACATCGTGCCACATGACGGCTTCTTCGTCGCAGGCACATTTTTCAATCGGCCATCTTGGAATTTTCTCACCAAGTGATCTTCATGGAGAATAATTTTTTTTATTATTCAAATTTTCTTTAGAATATTTTTAAAAAAAAAGATTAGCAGTATTTCAAAAACTTTTCGCCACGAGGAAATTTCAGAATGGCTACCGACAAGTCCTGTCTACAATCAACAGCGATAACAGCAGCAGCAGCAGCAGCAGCAGCAGCGACAACATTGTTTAACCCCTAACCAACAACAGGGAATAATGAGATGGCAGCTTCATAGCCTTACCGACGCAACCACCACACATATTTTTTACTTCTACGCTTTCACTTATTCTATCGTCTATACCGTAAGAAAAGAAAAGAAATGGAGGTAGTTTTTTTTTAAAGGAACAACACGTGGTTTAACTTTTGTGAACTCGCCAACGACAACATCTTGGAAGGAAAAAAAATTGGCTGTATTTTCAAAATTATAGCCCGGAGACATTTTTCTTTCGATACGGCTTCCTGCAATGCAAACAAGCAACACAACCTTATGTCACACAAGGTGGCAGGACGGTAAAATGGCCACGAAAACTCTCAAAAACAATATACATCTAACCCCTAGTGGCATTAGCAAACTTCTTTTTCAGTTTTCAGATAGAACTAGTGTCAGAAAGTCTGTACACTGGTGATGTGTGAACTATTTGACTTTAAAAAACTTTGAACTTATCATTGAGCATTGATTTCTCTGCTCCCTTATATTGACTTTGAATTATCAGTTTGTTACATTCACATATTTCTTTGTAAAATGCATTTACTTGTTTTGTGCTCTTTTCCTGTTTGCTTGCTCATGGTTTTTGTTCATTCACATTCTTTGCTGTTTTACATGCCTGCATATGCACACATTTCTCTGTCCTTTCCTTTTTTCTTTTCAAAGCAACCAGCCATTTTTTCATGGCTCCCTAGCACATTCGGCAATACATCTGGGAGGCCAACATTTTCTCGCCTACCCATAATCTTCTTGCGAGCACTGGTAAACTGCCATAATAGCTTCGTCCACAGCTACTGGTACAACACTTACCATTAACATTTAATGCAAGAACGACAACTTCGCCCATGTCAGACTTTATCCGTTTTCTGTTAGACCTTTGGTGGTCACGTATAAACTACAAAACAGCTAGTCATTTGACACAGCGGCTCAACACGTAACATTACGGCTGTTGCAAGTTTAAATGCATTTCATTGTTCAGTGCATTTTTGTAACCTTGCTACATGTGGCATTTTCATTGCCTAGCACGATTTTTTTGTTTATCGCATATGGGGCCCCTTTACTGCGAATGGTATTTTTTAATGCATTTTGCATTTATTGCTGTACATTTTTCCGTGTTAATGCTTGCATGCATGAACCTATTTCTCTTTCCGATGCTTCGTTTTGAAACATGCTTCAACATTTTGTAAACTGTACCTTGTGGGTCCTTGGCTTCATCGTTAACGATTTTCGGCTAAAAATCTGCCCGGAGGTGATGTAGTGACCTACATTCCGCGGGCTCACATACATTCTCTGTGCGTGATTTGGTTCAGCTCAGCCAATCAGCACCAGGAGAAGAGGATGTATCCCTACGCGTCCTGAGGGGAGAGATTACCCGCGAAGATTTGAAGAATCAATCTCTTGCAGCTTGCCGACGCCAAGGTAAAGACCACTTATTCTTTTGCTCCACAAGCACAAACAATATGTAACGACAAAACATTACTACGGGCCTGGCCAAACGCCTCAGCCAGTCGACCGTATTTTCTCTTTTAATCTTAATTGATTTGTTTTATTTCTCTTGGCATGCCAGCTCAACCTTTGTTAATAAATAATGTAAAACATGCTAAAGTCGTTGTACATATTCCTATCATATCTCTCTACCAAAGGTGGTTCCTCGTGGCACCATTACAACTTCTAAATATACTTCTGCTAAATATATATTAGAAAGTGAGGTTTTTTTTACAAAATGAAAAATAACCGAGGTGTCCTACACTAGTGAAAGTATAAAGAAAAAAAGATGAAATCGAAAATGCAACTGGAGTCTTATTTAAAAAAATATATATATATTTATTTGGTTCCTTTACCGGTTTCGCAGTTCTGCTTTTCAAAAGTAGAGTTGAGATGGAGTGTCTGGGATTTTTCTCACACACACACACAGACATATATATATATATATATAGTAGTAATAATAAATGTGAAGACTAAAATCCGAAGCGGGCTCGATAAGGATAATATATATATAAATAATCTGTTATTTTAATGTGTTATTTAATTAATTAATTAATTAATAAATAATAATAATAATAATAATAATAATAATAATAATAGTAATAATAATAATAATAATGGAGAGAGAGAGGAGACTGTGGCTCACATTGTATCCGAGTGTAAACACCTAGCCCAGACTCACTATAAGGGCTGGAGACATGATGTGATGGGCAGGGTGATCCACAGGGTGATCCACCTATGCAAAGTAAACAATTTACCACATTCTGAGAAGTGGTATGAGCATAAGCCAGAGTCGGTGATAGAAAACGATCAGGTGAAGGTGCTGTGGGATTTTAGGATACAGACGGACAAGAAACTGGAACACAATAGACCTGACTTGGTGGTTTTGGACAAGGATAAAAGATCGTGCCTGATTGTGGATGTGGCCTGCCCATTCGACACGAGAGTGCAAGAGAAGGAGAGGGATAAAATTAACCGATACCAGGACTTAAAGTGGGAGGTAAAAAGGATTTGGAACTGCCATGAAGTCAAAGTGGTCCCGATTGTCATAGGCGCACTAGGTACTATCTCAAATAGTTTTCTGGGGTGGTTAAAGAAAATTGGCCCCGCCACGCTTTTTGGAACGCTTCAAAAGGCATGCTTGCTGGGAACAGCAAGAACCCTCCGATACGTCCTGAATATCTGAGGCTGCAGATAGTGGCTTGATATTCATTTCAACAAACTTTCCAGTTAACTAACATCAATGACTGAGACTCAAAGAACAACAATAATAATAATAATAATAATAATAATGATTTCTTTATTGGCCACAAGGGCTGACATTAAGAAAAACATTACAGACGGCACAGGACGGTACAGGACGGTACGATGTGGGTTTTGTGCGTGTAAATATTTTTATTATTTATATAAGAAAAGAAAAAAGACATAAAACATATATATATATAAACAATAAAATGAAAATTGAAACAATGAAAAATTCCCCAATAGGGGGGAAACCTCCGAGGGTTACTCGTGGCGAAAACCACACAAAAGACCACGGCCACCCTGACCACCAGGGCAAGCGCCCTCTCTCAATTTTTCCATTTCTCAAACTACAGACGTATATTCAGAGCGGTCCCGTTCACTCGGACCATTCTCGCTACATTCACTCACCTTTCAACAAACTTGCTAGAAGGCAGCACTTGTCTCTCCACCCTGATTTTCTTCTTCAAGTGAAACTTGAAAAAGTTAATTAGGGATTCGCCGAAGAGGAAAGTGTCTGTCTTTAACCCTTTTAACCTTGTCCACCACACAATTTATTTCGCCATGGCCACAAGGCAGATGAAAACCGCCTGCCCTTCCTCCTCAAAAGAAGACGGCGAGACCATCTGCACAATGGACTCAGTCGATAACCGGATCAGTCCTACACGCGACAGCAACTGTTCGACATAGCTCCACAAGTCAGCAATGCTCGGGTACTGAACGAATGCCTGCACGACGGTTTCGTCGCTCTGCGCGCATCTCGGACAGGCTCGGCTGACGGCACTTCCGTGCATGTAGAGCTTATCTCGAACCGGCAGAGCTCCCCGGTAGCACTGCCAGGCCAGGGATTTTTGGAAGTTATCTATAGGCCCTGGGCTGAAAGTTCTCCGGAAGAGAGCAAACAGCTGATCTTCTTCGACGCCCAGGATCTCTCCGAGAATGTCGTCGCCCTTCCCCTCCACTAGTCCTCTATAGAACGCCGAGGTGGATGTTCCACCGATACTGGTGCCCAGCTGGCAGAGGTCAGTGAGCGTCTGGAGACATTCCAGTTTCCAAGCGCTATCCCTCGGTCTTTTTCTGACCGACCCAGGACTGCAGCTCCGTCAAGGAGACGAGCTGTGGGAAAACGTGCCTGGCGAACGGCGACCACACCTGTTCACCGTCAAGGAAGCACGAGAGATGTCGCAGCCTCAGCGCATGTTTGCGCATCATCAGCCATGGCATGCCCAGTCCTCCACGCAACGCGTGTTGACAGCAGATAGATCGTCTGACCATGGGAGCGCGTCTCTTCCACAAAAAGCGGAAGAGGAGGCGCTCCATTTTGGTGAGAGTTGGGCTGGAGCAAGGGACGACGGTGAGGCGGTAGCAGATGACGGATGCAATGTACGTATTCGCCACCTCCGCCCGGCCTTTCAGGGACAGCTTCCTCTCGGCCCATTTCTGGGTGAGGGAGGCCACCTTGCTCGTCACCTCGTTCCAGTTTTTCTCCATCTGGAGGTCCGGTCCGAACCAGACCCTGAGCAATTTAACCGGTCCGTCCGTCCAACACCCCACGACGCTGTCGGACGGCATGGACTTGCCTCTTCAGGTTCCGAGCTGCAAGCCCACCGACTTTTCCTGGTTTATCTTTGCTCCTGTCACCGCTTCGTATTCCTTGAGAGCGGTGCCGAGCATCTGGACGTGTCTGGTGCTCGTCACCACGACGGTCACGTCGTTGGCGTAAGCCGACTCGGATTTCCCGCATCCTAGTTCGTGTGGGACGCCCCTCATCGCCCCAAGTTTGTGCAGTAACGGCCCGAGAGCCAATACGTACAAGAGAGACGAGAGGGGACAACTCTGGCGGACTGAGCGCATGATGCTGAACGGCTGCGACAGGTGACCGTTCACCCTCACAACTGAGCAGATGTCGCTGTACATTGCTGCGATCCAACCCCTGAAAACGGGCCCGAAACCGGCTGCCTCGAGGACCGCCGCCAGGTACCGATGGTCGACCCTATCGAATGCTTTGGATTGATCCAAGTTGATCAGGGCCCCACCCGTGCCAGGTTCATTAACCACCCTCTATATGATGTATCGCATGAGGTGGAGGTTGTCGTGTATGGATCTGTCCGGAATGGCGCATGTCTGCGCCTCTCCCACCAGACCCTTGACGACAGGCGCCAACCTCGTTGCTAACACATTGGCCAAAATCTTGAACTCTGCGTTTAGCAGGGTTATGGGCCTGAAATTATCGATAACATCCCCATTATTCGGATCTTTTCTCAGCTGCGCCACTGCTCCCCGGCTCACAAAATTGGGAATGCTCCCGTTCTGCTGCCAGTTGCAGTAGACGTCTGCCAAGAGGTCACCGAACAAGTTTGGCATAAATGCATAAAGCTCGTAGGGCAGACCATCCAAACCTGGCGATTTACCCCTTGTGCAGTTAGCCATCGCTTCCCGTATTTCACCGGCTGTTATTGGCTTTTCGCAACACTGTGCTGCGGTCGTCGAGAGCCGAGGCAGTCCGTCCAGGTATGCACTGAAGCCCATGCCCCGATCCGGGGCGCCGCTGCTCCCGAACAGTTCAGACAGTTCAAAACGTCTGAGCAGGTTGGTGAGGCTCTTGCACCTTCCTCCCTATCCACTAGCCCCACACAATCCCAACGTGCATCCAAGATACCGTTCCAGTCGCCCACTAACACTAAAGAGCGGGACGTTCCAAGAAAGGTCTCTAGACGTCTGAAGAAATCTGGCCGTCCTGCCCCTGTTGGAGCGTAGACGGCTACTAGCCTGAAAGCATTGCCTTCGCTGCCGGTCACGTCCAGCACCACCGACTTACCTTCTGGGTCTAGGAAGATGGCCCGTATGGCGAGATCCAAGCTTCTCCGAAAAAGGACGGCAGTCCCACCCCCCGATCCTGGACGGCTGGGAGATGCGTATACATCGTAGCCGCCGAAGATCGGTGCGAAGGCTTGTGCTTCGAGATTCTGGTCTCACTGATGGCCACCGCATCTATGTTTAGTGACCTGAGGTCGTTGAGCAGGTGACCCTGCTTCCAAGATGACCCCAGGCCACGTGCATTTATACTGCCTATTCTGAGTCCGGCCATGTTGGATGAGAAACGGGGCAAGTGAGAAAGGGTCACTTACCCTGATCTGAAGGGACAGTAGAACCGTCCCTTTCGCTGGTCATGGGTGTTTCCAAGAGGATGTCAGTGTATATCCTCTTGGTAACCGACCCTCTGAAGTCTCCAACTGCGTTGGGGAATTTTTGTTTTAAAGGTTTGTACTGTTCTATTGAGATTTCAATGATGTTTATGTTTGTCGGGAGAGTTCTTGGTGTTGGTGGGGTGTAGTAGTTTTTTTCCGTGATGTCTGTGTGTTGCTTTATATATTGTATGAGTTCTTTTTTTGCCATGTTTATGGCTGTGTACTTTTTGGGGGAGGGGTGATTTTGTTGCCGTTTTCTTCTTGTTGCTGTTTGGTGTGTGTGTGTCTTGTGTTTGCGTTGTTGGTGATTTTGGTGATGCTGGTGGTGGTGTGGTTGTTGTTGTCAGTGGTGATGGTGGTGGTGATGGTGGTGGTGATGGTGGTGGTGATGGTGGTGGTGTTGCTGCAAGTTTCCTTGCTGCCTTTACCCCTCTTTGTATGCCTTCGCTTTTGGAGGGTGAATCTAAGGGTTTTTTTCTTTTTTCTTTTTTGTGGCAGACCGTTTGCCACTTCACTCCCGCCTCAAACTCCATGTCGGATTCTGTGGCGTCTGGGAGGGGTATGTGCTCCACGGCTGTTGGTGGTGGTAGTGGAGCCCTCTTCAGAAATTTTGTTGCTGGTGTAGCTACTTCAAATGTAGCTATTGGTGTTGCCGCCACTGATGATGCTGCTTTAGTTGTCCGTGGCCTTGGTACGGGTGCTACAGATGTTGCCATCCTACTCACCGTGGAAGGGGCTTCTGCGTTTGTTGCCTGCCCTATTCTTGGTAGCAGCGGACCAGGTATTGGAAGGAGAGGGGCCTTCTTCTTCGCTGTCTTCTGCTGGCAAAAGGTCCTGAGGTGACCCTTCGACCCACAGAGATAACATTTTGGCCGTCTTCCTTCTACACTTATAGGGAGTTGGAGTCCTTCCTCGATGTCTATGATATCGGGGATAGCGTCGATACATTCTTAGTCAGTTTGTATAAGCATTTGCATGCCTATACCTGACCAGTTCTCTCTCCCTATTTTTTCTACTTGCAGCATGGTCGTCCTGTTCTCGATTCCAGCAAGGACAGACGCGGCCAGCCAAGGTATGGGCACATCGGGTGGGACCTGGGTCACTTTGACCCTCACAATTTTCTGCCCGCAGTAGGAGGGCACCAAGACTATCTCCTCACTCTTTAGGGTTTCCAAAGAGTGAGACTTTGCTTCCTGGGGGTGGCGAAAAGTAATTCTACTGTGGCGTACTTTCTGCCTCGGGTGATGTGGGTTTTGCGTGCCCAGATGCATCCCAAGGCCTTTTGGATTTGAGCCTCCGTGGCTCTCTCCACCCGATGTGTGATTTTGCTTACGGTGCGGTAAGTCACCGTCCGTAGCTGCTGGTCCTTGAAAAAATCGGGTGGAGGTTTCAGTGAGATTATATTGGCGCTTCTTGTCACCATGGCCCTTGCGACTGCCATCTCCTTCTCTGTAACTAACATTGTCTCGATATTTCGGGCGACACCTGAAAAAGAAGTGGTCCCTTTTTCAGCAGCACCACTATTGCTGCCGCTACTGGTCTTACTGGTGGTGCTGAGATCGCTATTACAGGTATCGATGTCATTGTTGATATTTTCGTTGGTACAGTTGTTGGTGTTGTTGTTGTTGTTTTCGTTGATACTGTTGCTGTTGTTACTGTTATTGTGGCTGTTGTTATTATTGTTGTTTTTGTTGATACTGTTTCTACTATTATTGTTGTTGTGGCTGTTTTTATTTTCATTGTTATTATCGTTCTCGACCTTACCGCTGTTATTTTTGTTATTGTCGTTCTCGACTTTACCGCTGTTATTTTTGTTGGTGCTGTTGTTATTGATGGTGTTGTTGTTGGTATTGTTGTTGGTGTTATTGTTGGTGTTGTTTGTGTTAGAAATATTTGTTAATTTTAAATCTGTAACAATCTTCTTTTCCTTTGTAATATTTTCGTTTATATTTACCTCCGCTGGAACGCTGTCTTGTTGACATGCTGATAAAGTCTCCCTCTCTCTGTGTTGTCTGACAGCGCTCTCTCGGTTTCTTGTGTTATCCATGTTGACATTTTTTCCAAAAAATATTTTTACACAAATACGAATACGACACCCCGTAAAGGGATGCCGTATTATTTACGAGTGAACCCCTGTATTAGGTGGGTCACTTCTTCTAAACTTTTATCAAATTTAAAACTTGAATAAAAGGTTTAGAACGGTTGAAAACGAGGTAAAACGTTGAAAAAAATGTAAACGGTAAACGGAAATAACAACACAATTGGTACAGTATATAGAAAGGATATATTAAGTTAACGCTTGATATAGCAGGAAGAGGGTCTTAACGTTTCGGACGCTAGTCATTCATCAGAAAAAAGAATGAGAAATAAGATAGATTGAGGGGATGGGCGGGTTGGAATTGGAAAAAATGTCTTTAGATAAAAATAATAGGTCCATTCATGTTGACAACTCTTGCATATATATATATATGTATATATATATATTTTTGTATAAGTTTCCAGAGTCCTCGCTTTGCCTGGATACTTAGCTGAGAATAGTCTTCCCTGACGACGAAATGCTTCTCTATATCTTTTTCGGAAAGTATATTTATTCCATTTCAGAAACTAATTAGTTGGGAGTGAAATTTTAGTAAGTAAGTTAATTTTATAATTTTCTTATTTTACGTCTCTCATATTATTGTTCTGCAACCCCATGCATTGAACCACAAAGTTACTAAGACAAAACCTATATATTTGCTAGCATTGATATGCATCTGTATGTATATATATGTTACTAGATATTAATTCTTTATAATTATCTCCAAATTATTTGTCGAGCAATATTGGCCAAGACTGCTGCTATGGTAGCAGGCAGGCCGCTGTCTTATTAACAAACCACTTTCCACTGATTGACCTCGATGTCACGTGATTGATTCTTTTTGAATTTGCCACCGACGCAGAGGCAGTGATTTTCTCAATGGCTAGGAATTCAGTCCACGCTTTGCTATTTTCTATCCACTGAATTATTTTTGTATAAGTTTCCAGAGTCCTCGCTTTGCCTGACGACGAAATGCTTCTCTATATCTTCTTCGGAAAGTATATTTATTCCATTTCAGAAAGTAATTAGTTGGGAGTGAAATTTTAGTAAGTAAGTTAATTTTATAATTTTCTTATTTTACGTCTCTCATATATATATATATATATATATATATATATATATATATATATATATATATATATATATATACTAGCAGCAGTACCCAGCGTTGCCTGGGTAGGTAAAATAATATCTGCTTTGATGAAAAGGTGTTGATCTTAGCGACTGCTTCTCGATGACTCATCTATGTCCACACACAGGCCATGCGGGGGAGGGTGGTGATGACCTTTATCACTGAGAAACGTGGGTGACTGACGAAGGGTCAGGCTGGGGGAGGGAGTTTCGAATTTGAACGAAATCGGTTGAAAAATGTGGGAGCTAAAGCTAAAAAGGCGGAAATTTGAGCGAAAAGGTGGTATTTTCGAATATTTAAGCGGCTGCCACGCCGTCCCTGAACAACAAATGCACAATATAAAGCCATTACAGGATATGCAATAATAAATTCTATTTTGCTTTAAAATTTGAACGAAATCGGTGGCAAAATGTGGGAGCTAGAGCTTATTTTTCGATACCTAAAAAAAGGTGCCCCCCCCCCTATCGATTTTTATCTGCAGAATGATCCCGGAATAAAAAAAACGATACGCTGATATATAGAAAACACTCCTCAATGACTAATCTATGAGTCTGTAAAGTTTCATGAAAATCGATCTTAAGATGTAGGCCCCTATAGGTAAATCACAGACACACAGACACACACACACATACTTAATTTTATATATATACATATATATATATATATGTATATATATATATATATATATATATAGAGAGAGAGAGAGAGAGAGAAAGACAGAGAGAGAGAGAGAGAGAGAGAGAGAGAGAGAGAGAGAGAGAGAGAGAGAGAGAGAGAGCATCATATACATTATGTTTATTGGCAATAGATATAAAATTAGTCTCACTGTGATTATGTTAAGCATCGTTCATATGCATCTTCGTGTAAATAGTCGAGTGCTGACGAACAGTAACGACTACGGCTGCGAAATATATCTATACACGGCACTTATTCCGATATCGAAGTAACTGTGATATAATCACAGTTTAAAGTACTCATAGAGAGTTTAAATTTTATCTTTATTATACATAAACATATTGCATATGAGTCAATATCCAGCCATGTAGATGTTGCTGTGTTAGTTCCATTGCTAATTAATGGTTAATTTAATAGTTTATTATTTTTTTGAAAATGTCAAGAAACAATATATACCATAAATAGATAGATCGCTTCAGGAAATTGTTTGTGAAGAGATGTGTAAGAAATATATTGTTCGTAGTTACATAAAGGAAACTATATGATAAAACAAACGTAGTTGAAAATGAAGCAGCATATGTGAACGGAATAAGAAATGAAATATAATTAAACATTTAAAATTATTCTCATAATTAATATTTTTCAGTAGTTGAGATTATGTTAGAGTTCACAGTAGATTTTACTGAATAATGAAAGGAATAACAATATGTTTTATAATTCTTTTATCGTGGATACAAAGGAATACTTTTCTAAGTATACATAATTTAAGAATTGCAGATGAGTAGATTGATTGCATATATATATATATATATATGTGTGTGTGTGTGTGTGTGTGCGTGTGTGTGTCTGTGATTATAATTAATCATAGTTTCCCCGGAGCACAACATTGTTAAACATTCAAACAAGTATTTCCCTTTCTGTGTTTAATTACTAGAGTAGATGCAGCATGGCTGAATGAATAAAAAGTTCGTTTCGCAAACATATGGTCCTAGATTTGGGTGTTTAGATGATGACAGGATATTGTTGGGGTCAGTAAAACATCCGGAGGGCGGCGGGTTGCCATCTGCGGTATTTAGTTTCGACTTTCTAACTTATGAGTTCAAAGCTCGTCGAGGTCAACTTTGCCTTTCATTCTTCCGGGTTCGATAAAATAAAGTACCAGTTAAGTAATGGGTCGATATAATCGACGTACCCTTTCCCCAAATTGCTGGTCTTGTGCCAATGTTAGAAAGAATTACACTGTCCTTGTGTTTAAATTAGAAATCAATATTTAAGATATCAGGAATTTCAATGCCTGGGTCACTAAAATTGTGATTAAAAATTAAAAAAAAGAGACATAAATATTTCAAGTGTAACGCACAATGGAATAGTGCCCCCATACATTGGACGCTGTTGTTGCCAACAGAGTCATCCTAGATCACACCCAGAAAAAATAAATTCGGTTAACTGGTTTAAAGTTCCTCTCTGACCCCTAGATCTGCTCTATCCCGCTCCACCTATTTTTCTGTTAATAAAATGGTCTCTGTTCATTGGAACTAGCTGAACTTATGCCATCTCTATCCAGGCACTTCTGACCTCTTGATCTTTCCTCCTCTCATTAACCATGTTGGTTTCAACCCCATACTTCATCCTCCCTGCCTAGAACGTTGACCAAACTCACTGTTCATGTCTTTCACAAATGAGTGGATCTGTAACAATTTAATCTGAACACGAACGACAACAATCTCTTCGGTTTCGGGGGGTGTTGCGAAGGTCATATTCACTGATCCTTCTGCCAGGTTAATCAAATGAAAAAAAAAAATATATATATATATATATATAACTGGAATCATATGAATTTAAACAACTGACCGATTAGAGGAGAAGAGGCCCTTTGACGCTGAAATTCGTTTGTTTAAATTCATATGATTCCAGTTCCTCAGTGAAATAAAAACCCAACCAGGAACTGGGCATATCAGAGTATTGACAAAGTTAAACACCTCAACAACATGTGTATTCGTCTCTATCACACTAATTCGGACTGCCTGAAGAGGACACAGCCAAAGATGGCTGTCACCGAAATATATATATATAGCAGTAATAAACGAAGCCATATTTTAAACATTTGACTTATTTATTTAGTTTATATATATATATATATATATATATATATATATATATATATATATATATACCCTACCAATCTGCTAACTGTTTGACTACCCTACAAATCTGCCCACTCTTTGAATACCCTACCAATCTGTCAATTCTTTGACTACTCTACCAATCTGCCAACTCTTTGACAACCCTACCAATCTGCCGCCACTGAGCTGCTACTCTTCCTTTTTCTCTCTCCCCCTACTCAATAAAAAAAATGAAAGACAAAGTTGACCTAGCGAAATTTGAACTCAGTCTGCAGAAAGTCGGAACAAACTACCAAGGTATATAATCTGACGTTGGTAGTCAAAGAGTTTGCAGATTGGTAGGCAAGTCAAAGAGTTGGCAGATTGGGAGGTTAGTCACAGAATTGGCAGATGGGTATCGTTGACAAAGAGTTGACAGATTGGAAGGATAGTCATAGAGTTGGCAGATTGGTAAGATAGTCAAAGATTTAGCAGATTGGAAGGGTTGTCAAAGTTGGCAGATTAGTAGGTTATTTTAAGAGTTGGAAGATTGGTAGGGTAGTCAAAGAATTGGCAGATAGGTAGGGTAGTCAAAGAGTTGGCAGATTAGTAGGGTAGTTAAAGATATGGCAGATTGGTAGGGTAGTCAAAGAGTTGGCAGATTGGTAGGTTAATCCAACAGTTGGGTGATTGGTGGGGTAATCATAGAGTTGGCAGATTGGTAGGGTAGTCTAAGAGTTGGCAGATTGGTAAGGAAGTCAAAGAGTTGGCAGATTGGTAGTATAGTCAAAGAGTTGGCAGATTGGAAGGGTTGTCAAAGTTGGCTGATTGATAGGGTAGTTAAAGAGTTGGCAGATTAGTAGGGTAGTTAAAGATATGGCAGATTGGTAGGTTAGTCAAAGAGTGGGCAGATTGGTAGGGTAGTCAAAGAGTTGGCAGATTGGTAGTGTAGTCAAAGAGTTGGCAGATTGGTAGGGTTGTCATAAGTTGGCAGATTAATAGGTTATGTTAAGAGATGGAAGATTGGTAGGGTAGTCAAAGAGTTGGCGGATTGGTAGGTTAGTCAAACAGAATTGGCTGATTGGTAGGGTAGTCAAAGAGTTGGCAGATTAGTAGGGTAGTTAAAGATTTGGAAGATTGGTAGGGTAGTCAAAGAGTTGGCAGATTGGTAGGATAGTCAGAGAGTTGGAAGATCGGTAGGGTTGTCATAAGTTGGCAGATTAGTAGGTTATGTTAAGAGTTGGAAGATTGGTAGGGTAGTCAAAGAATTGGCAGATAGGTAGGGTAGTCAAAGAGTTGGCAGATTAGTAGGGTAGTTAAAGAAATGGCAGATTGGTAGGTAGTCAAAGAGTTGGCAGATTGGTAGGTTAATCCAACAGTTGGGTGATTGGTGGGGTAATCATAGAGTTGGCAGATTGGTAGGGTGGTCTAAGAGTTGGCAGATTGGTAGGGAAGTTAAAGAGTTGGCAGATTGGTAGGATAGTCAAAGAGTTGGCAGATTGGAAGGGTTGTCAAAGTTGGCTGATTGGTAGCGTAGTTAAAGAGTTGGCAGATTAGTAGGGTAGTTAAAGATATGGCAGATTGGTAGGTTAGTCAAAGAGTGGGCAGATTGGTAGGGTAGTCAAAGAGTTGGCAGACTGGTAGGGTTGTCATAAGTTGGCAGATTAGTAGGTTATGTTAAGAGATGGAAGATTGGTAGGGTAGTCAAAGAGTTGGCAGATTGGTAGGTTAGTCAAACAGAATTGGCTGATTGGTAGGGTAGTCAAAGAGTTGGCCCATTTGCGGATTGTCAAAGAGTTGGCAGATTAGTAGGGTAGTCAAAGAGCTGGTAGTTTGGTACGTTAGTCACAGAATTGGCAGATGGGTATCGTTGTCAAAGAGTTGGCAGATTGGTAGAACAGTCAAATAGTTGGCAGATTGGTAGGGTAGTTAAAGGGTTACCACATTGGTAGGGTTGTAAAAGAGTTGGCAGATTGCTAGGGTAGTCAAAGAGTTAAGAGATTAGTAGGGTAGTTAAAGATATGGCAGATTGGTAGGATAGTCAAAGAGTTGGCAGATTGGTAGGGTTGTCATAAGTTGGCTGATTAGTAGGTTATGTTAAGAGTTGGAAGAGTGGTAGAGTAGTTAAAGAGTTGGCAGATTGGTAGGGTAGTCAAGGAGTTGGCAGATTGGTAGGGTAGTCAAAGAGTTGGCAGATTGGTAGGGTAGTCAAAGAGTCGGCAGATTGGTAGTTTAGTCAAAGTGTTGTCAGATTAAAAGGGTAGTCAAAGAGTTGGCAGATTGGTAGGTTAGTCAAAGAGTTGGCAGATCGGTAGGGTTGTCATAAGTTGGCAAATTAGTAGGTTATGTTAAGAGTTGGAAGATTGGTGGGCTAGTCAAAGAGTTGGCCCATTGGTAGGGTTGTCAAAGAGTTGACAGATCGGTAGGATAGTCAAAGAGCTGGTAGATTGGTAGGTTAGTCACAGAATTGGCAGATGGGTATCGTTGTCAAAGAGTTGGCAGATTGGTAGGACAGTCAAATAGTTGGCAGATTGGTAGGGTAGTTAAAGGGTTACCACATTGGTAGGGTTGTAAAAGAGTTGGCAGATTGGTAGGGTAGTCAAAGAGTTAAGAGATTAGTAGGGTAGTTAAAGATATGGCAGATTGGTAGGGTAGTCGAAGAGTTGGCAGATTGGTAGGATAGTCAAAGAGTTATCAGATTAGTAGCGTAGTTTAAGAGTTGGAAGATTGGTAGGGTAGTCAAAGAGTTGGCCCATTTGTAGGGTTGTCAAAGAGTTGGCAGATCGGTAGGGTAGTCAAAGAGCTGGTATATTGGTAGGTTAGTCAAAGAGTTGGCAGATTGGAAGGGTTGTCAAAGTGTTGTCAGATTAAAAGGGTAGTCAAAGAGTTGGCAGATTGGTAGGTTAGTCACAGACTTGGCAGATGGCTATCGTTGTCAAAGAGTTGGCAGATTGGAAGGGTAGTCAAAGAGTTGGCAGATTGGTAGGATAGTCAAAGATTTGGCAGATTGGAAGGGTTGTCAAAGTTGGCATATTAGTAGGTTATTTTAAGAGTTGGAAGATTGGTAGGGTTTTCAAAGAGTTGGCAGATAGGTAGGGTAGTCAAAGAGTTGGCAGATTAGTAGGTTAGTCACAGAATTGGCATATGGGTATCGTTGTCAAAGAGTTGGGAGATAGGAAGGTTAGTCAAAGAGTTGGCAGATTGGAAGGGTCGTCAAAGTTGGCTGATTGGTAGGGTAGTTAAAGAGTTGGCAGATTAGTAGGGTAGTTAAAAATATGGCAGATTGGTAGGGTAGTCGAAGAGTAGGCAGATTGGTAGGATAGTCAAAGAGTTGGCAGACTGGTAGGGTTGTCATAAGTCGGCAGATTAGTAGGTTATGTTAAGAGTTGGCAGATTTGTAGGGTTGTCAAAGAGTTGCCGATTGGGAGAGTTGCAAAGAGTTGGCTTATTCCTAGGTTAGTCAATGACTTGGCAGATTGGTAGGTTAGTTAAAGAGTTGGAAGATTGGTAGGTTTGTCAAAGAGTTGGCAGATTCTTAGGATTGTCAAAGAGTTGGCAGATTGGTAGGGTAGTTAAAGAGTTGGCAGATTGGTAGGGTAGTCAAAGAGTTGGCATATTGGTAGCGTAGTCACAGAGTTGACAGATTAGTAGGGTAGTTTAGGGTTGGAAGATTGGTAGGGTAGTCAAAGAGTTCGCAGATTAGTAGGGTAGTTTAAGAGTTGGAAGATTGGTAGGGTAATCAAAGAGTTGGCCAATTGGTAGGGTTGTGAAAGTGTTGGCAGATCGGTAGGGTAGTCAAAGAGTTGGCTGGCTGGTAGGGTAGTCAAAGAGTTGGCAATTTGGTAGGTTTGTTACTGAGTTGGCAGATTGGTAGGGCTGTCAAAAAGTTGGCAAATTGGCAGGGCTGTGAAAGAGTTGTCATATTCGTAGGGTTGTCAAAGAGTTGCCGATTGGTAGGGTTGCAAAGTGTTGGATTATTGGTAGTGTAGTCAATGAGTTGGCAGATTGGTAGGTTAGTTAAACAATTGGAAGATCAGTAGGGTTGTCAAAGAGTCGTCAGATTTATAGGTTTGTCAAAGCGTTGGCAGATTGGTAACGTTGTCAAAGATTTGACAGATTTGAAAGATTGTCAAAGAGTTGGCAGATGGGTAGAGTAGTCAAAGAGTTGGCAGATTGGTAGGGTAGTTAAAGAGTTGGAAGATTGGTAGGATAGTTAAAGATTTGGCAGAATTGTAGGATAGTTAAAGAGTTGGCAGATTGGTAGGGTAGTAAATGTGTTGGCAGATTAGTAGGGTAGTTTAAGAATTTGAATATTGGTAGGGTAGTCAAAGTGTTGGCATGTTGATATGGTTGTCAAAGAGTTGGCAGATTAGTAGCGTAGTTTAAGAGTTGGAATATTGGTAGGGTAGTCAAAGAGTTGGCAGATTGATAGGTTAGTTAAAGAGTTGGCAGATTGGTAGGGTAGTCACAGAGCTGACAGTTTGGTAGGGTTGTGAAACGGTTGGCAGATTAGTAGGGTTGTCAAAAAGTTGGCCGATAGGTAGGGTAGTCAAAGAGTTGGCTGTCTGGTAGGGTAGTCAAATAGTTGGCAGTTTGGTAGGTTAGTTACTGAGTTGGCAGATTGGTAGGGTTGTCAAAGAGTTGGCAGTTTGGTAGCTTTCTCAAAGAGTTGGCAGATTGGTAAGGTTGTCAATGAGTTGACATATTTGTAAGTTTGTCAAAGAGTAGTCAGATTGGTAGAGTAGTCAAAGAGTTGGCAGTTTGGTAGGGTAGTCAAAGAGTTGGCTGACTGGTAGGGTAGTCAAAGAGTTGGCAGTTTGGTAGGTTAGTTACTGAGTTAGCAGATTGGTAGGGTTGTCAAAAAGTTGGCAGATTGGCAGGGCTGTGAAAGAGTTGCTGATTGGTAGGGTAGTCAAAGAGTTGGCATATTCGTAGGGTTGTCAAAGAGTTGCCGATTGGTAGGGTTGCAAAGAGTTGGATTATTGGTAGTGTAGTCAATGAGTTGGCAGATTGGTAGGTTAGTTAAAGAGTTGGAAGTTTGGTAGGGTTGTCAAAGAGTTGGCAGATTGATAGGCTTGTCAAAGAGTTGGCAGATTGGTTACGTTGTCAAAGATTTGACAGATTTGAAAGTTTGTCAAAGAGTTGGCAGAATTGTAGGGTACTTAAAGAGTTGGCAGATTGGTAGGGTAGTAAATGAGTTGGCAGATTAGTAGAGTAGTTTAAGAATTGGAATATTGGTAGGGAAGTCAAAGAGTTGGCAGATTGATACGGTTGTCAAACAGTTGGAAGATCGGCAGGGTTGTCAACGAGTTGGCAGATTGGTTGGTTAGTTAAAGAGTTGGCAGATGGGTAGGGTAGTCAAAGAGTTAACATATTAGTAGGCTAGTCGCAGAGTTGACAGATTGGCAGGGTAGTCAAAGAGTTGGCAGATTAGTAGTGTAGTTTAGAGTTGAAAGATTGGTAGGGTAGTCAAAGAGTTGGCAGATTAGTAGGGTAGTTTAGAGTTGGCAGATCGGTAGGGTTGTCATAAGTTGGCAGATTAGTAGGTTATGTTAAGAGTTGGAAGATTGGTGGGCTAGTCAAAGAGTTGGCCCATTTGTAGGGTTGTAAAAGAGTTGACAGATCGGTAGCGTAGTCAAAGAGCTGGTAGATTGGTAGGTTAGTCACAGAATTGGCAGATGGGTATCGTTGTCAAAGATTTGGCTGATTGGTAGGATAGTCAAAGAGTTGGCAGATTGGTAGGGTAGTTAAAGGGTTACCACATTGGTAGGGTTGTCAAAGAGTTGGCAGATTGGTAGGGTAGTCGAAGAGTTGGCAGATTGGTAGGATAGTCAAAGAGTTGGCAGATTGGTAGGCTTGTCATAAGTTGGCTGATTAGTAGGTTATGTTAAGAGTTGGAAGAGTGGTAGGGTAGTTAAAGAGTTGGCAGATTGGTAGGGTAGTCAAGGAATTGGCAGATTGGTAGGGTATTCAAAGTGTGGGCAGATTGGTAGGGTAGTCAAACAGTTGGCAGATTGGTAGTGTAGTCAAAGAGTCGGCAGATTGGTAGGTTAGTCAAAGAGTTATCAGATTAGTAGGGTAGTTTAAGAGTTGGAAGATTGGTAGCGTAGTCAAAGAGTTGGCCCATTTGTAGGGTTGTCAAAGAGTTGGCAGATCGGTAGGGTAGTCAAAGATCTGGTAGATTGGTAGGTTAGTCAAAGAGTTGGCAGATTGGAAGGGTTGTCAAAGTGTTGTCAGATTAAAAGTGTAGTCGAAGAGTTGGCAGATTGGTAGGTTAGTCACAGAGTTGGCAGATTGGTAGGATGGTCAAAGAGTTGGCAGTTTGGAAGGGTTGTCAAAGTTGGCATATTAGTAGGTTATTTTAAGAGTTGGAAGATTGGTAGGGTTTTCAAAGAGTTGGCAGACAGGTAGGGAAGTCAAAGGGTGGGCATATTGGTAGGTTAGTCCCAGAATTGGCATATGGGTATCGTTGTCAAAGAGTTGGCAGATAGGTAGGTTAGTCAAAGAGTTGACAGATTGGTAGGATAGTCAAAGAGTTGGCAGATTGGAAGGGTTGTCAAAGTTGGCTGATTGGTAGGGTAGTTAAAGGGTTAGCACATTGGTAGTGTTGTCAAAGAGTTGGCAGATTGGTAGGGTAGTCGAAGAGTTGACAGATTGGTAGGATTGTCAAAGAGTTCGCAGATAGGTAGGTTAGTCAAAGAGTTGGCAGATTGGTAGGATAGTCAAAGAGTTGGCAGATTGGAAGGGTTGTCAAAGTTGGCTGATTGGTAGGGTAGTTAAAGCCTTGGCAGATAAGTAGGGTAGTTAAAGATATGGCAGATTGATAGGTTAGTCAAAGAGTGGGCAGATTGGTAGGGTAGTCAAAGAGTTGGCAGATTGGTAGTGTAGTCAAAGAGTTGGCAGATTGGTAGGGTTGTCATAAGTTGTCAGTTTAGTAGTTTATGTTAAGAGATGGAAGATTGGTAGGGTAGTCAAAGAGTTGGCAGAGTGGTAGGTTAGTCAAACAGAATTGGCTGATTGGTAGGGTAGTCAAAGAGTTGGCAGATTAGTAGGGTAGTTAAAGATTTGGAAGATTAGTAGGGCAGTCAAAGAATTGTCAGATTGGTAGGATAGGCAAAGAGTTGGCAGTTTGGTAGGGTAGTTAAAGAGTTAGCACATTGGTAGGGTTGTCAAATAGTTTGAAGATTGGTAGGGTAGTCAAAGAGTTGGAAGATTGGTAGGGTAGTCAAAGAGCTGGTAGATTGGTAGTGTAGTCAAAGTGTTGTCAGATTAAAAGGGTAGTCAAAGAGCTGGCACATTGGTAGGTTAGTCAAAGAGTTGGCAGATCGGTAGGGTTGTCATAAGTTGGCAGATTAGTAGGTTATGTTAAGAGTTGGAAGATTGGTGGGCTAGTCAAAAACTTGGCCCATTTGTAGGGTTGTCAAAGAGTTGACAGATCGGTAGGGTAGTCAAAGAGCTGGTAGATTGGTAGGTTAGTCACAGAATTGGCAGATGGGTATCGTTGTCAAAGATTTGGCTGATTGGTAAGATAGTCAAAGAGTTGGCAGATTGGTAGGACAGTGAAATAGTTGGCAGATTAGTAGGGTAGTTAAAGGGTTACCACTTTGGTAGGGTTGTAAAGGAGTTGGCAGATTGGTAGGGTAGTCAAAGAGTTGGGAGATTAGTAGGGTTGTTAAAGATATGGCAGATTGGTAGGGTAGTCGAAGAGTTGGCAGATTGGTAGGATAGTCAAACAGTTGGCAGATTGGTAGGATTGTCATAAGTTGGTTGATTAGTAGGTTATGTTAAGAGTTGGAAGAGTGGTAGGGTAGTTAAAGAGTTGGCTGATTGGTAGGGTATTCAAAGATTGGGCAGATTGGTAGGTTAGTCAAAGATTTATCACATTAGTAGGGTAGTTTAAGAGTTGGAAGATTGGTAGGGTAGTCAAAGAGTTGGCCCATTTGTAGGGTTGTCAAAGAGCTGGTAGATTGGTAGATTAGTCAAAGAGTTGGCAGATTGGAAGGGTTGTCAAAGTGTTGTCAGATTAAAAGGGTAGTCAAAGAGTTGGCAGATTGGTAGGATAGTCAAAGAGTTGGCAGATTGGAAGGGTTGTCAAAGTTGGCATATTAGTAGGTTATTTTAATAGTTGGAAGATTGGTAGGGTTTTCAAAGAGTTGGCAGATTGGTAGGGAAGTCAAAGAGTTGGCAGAATGTGAGGTTAGTCACAGAATTATCAGATGGGTATCGTTGTCAAAGAGTTGGCAGATTGGAAGGGTAGTCAATGAGTTGGCAGATTGGTAGGATAGTCAAAGATTTGGCAGATTGGAAGGGTTGTCAAAGTTGGCAGATTAGTAGGTTATTTTAAGAGTTGGCAGATCAGTAGGGTAGTCAAAGAGTTGGCAGATTGGTAGGATAGTCAAACAGTTGGCTGATTGGTAGGGTAGTTAAAGAGTTAGCACATTGGTAGGGTTGTCAAACAGTTGGCTGATTGGTAGGGTAGTTAAAGAGTTTTCATATTAGAAGGGTAGCTAAAGATTTGGCAGATTGGTAGGGTAGTCAAAGAGTTGGCAGATTTGTAAGGTTGTCAAAGAGTTGCCGATTGGTAGGGTTGCAAAGTGTTGGTTTATTGGTAGGGTAGTCAATGAGTTGGCAGATTGATTACATTGTCAAAGATTTGACAGATTTGAAAGCTGGTCAAAGAGTTGGCAGATGGGTAGAGTAGTCAAAGAATTGGCAGATTGGTAAGCTAGTTAAAGATTTGGTAGATTGGTAGGGTAGTGAAAGAGTTGGCAGATCGCTAGGGTTGTCAAAGGTTTGGCAGATTAGTAGGGTAGTTAAAGAGTTGGCAGCTTAGTAGGGTAGCTTAGAGTTGGGAGATTGGTAGGGTAATCAAAGAGTTGGCAGATTGGTAGTGTTGTCATAGTGTTGACAGATCGGTAGGACTGTCAAAGATTTGACAGCTTTGTAGGTTAGTTAAGGAGTTGATATATTGGTACGGTAGTCAAAGAGTTGGCCCATTTGTAGGTTGTCAAAAAGTTGGCAGATCGGTAGGGTAGAGAAAGAGCTGGTAGATTGGTAGTGTAGTCAAAGTGTTGTCAGATTAAAAGGGTAGTCAAAGAGCTGGCAGATTGGTAGGTTAGTCAAAGAGTAGGCAGATCGTTAGGGTTGTCATAAGTTGGCAGATTAGTAGGTTATGTTAAGAGTTGGAAGATTGGTGGGATAGTCAAAGAGTTGGCCCATTTTTAGGGTTGTCAAAGAGTTGACAGTTCGGTAGGGTAGTCAAAGAGCTGGTAGATCTGTAGGTTAGTCACAGTATTGGCAGATGGGTATCGTTGTCAAAGATTTGGCTGATTGGTAAGATAGTCGAAGAGTTGGCAGATTGGTAGGATAATCAAAGAGTTGGCAGATTGGTAGGTTAGTCAAAGAGTTATCAGATTTGTAGGGTTGTCAAAGAGTTGGCAGATCGGTAGGTTAGTCAAAGAGCTGGTAGATTGGTAGGTTAGTCAAAGAGTTGGCAGATTCGAAGGGTTGTCAAAGTGTTGTCAGATTAAAAGGGTAGTCAAAGAGTTGGCAGATTGGTAGGTTAGTCACAGAATTGGCAGATAGCTATCGTTGTCAAAGAGTTGGCAGATTGGAAGGGTAGTCAAAGAGTTGGCAGATTGGTAGGATAGTGAAAGAGTTGGCAGATTGGAAGGGTTGTCAAAGTTGGCATATTAGTAGGTTATTTTAAGAGTTGGAAGATTGGTAGGGTTTTCAAAGAGTTGGCAGATTGGTAGGGAAGTCAAAGGAAGGGAAGATTGGTAGGTTAGTCACAGAATTGGCATATGGGTATCGTTGTCAAAGAGTTGGCAGATAGGAAGGTTAGTCAAAGAGTTGGCAGACTGGTAGGATAGTCAAAGAGTTGGCAGATTGGAAGGATTGTCAAAGTTGGCTGATTGGTAGGGTAGTGAAAGGGTTAGCACATTGGTAGGGTTGTCAAAGAGTTGGCAGATTGGTAGGGTAGTCAAAGAGTTTGGAGATTAGCAAGGGTAGTTAAAGATATGGCAGTTTGGTAGGGTAGTCGAAGAGTTGGCAGATTGGTAGGATAGTCAAAGAGTTGGCAGATTGGTAGGGTTGTCATAAGTCGGCAGATTAGTAGGTTATGTTAAGAGTTGGAAGAGTGGTAGGCTAGTCAAAGAGTTGGCAGATTAGTAGGGTAGTTAAAGATTTGGCAGATTGATAGGGTAGTCAAAGAGTTGGCAGATTTGTAGGGTTGCAAAGAGTTGAATTATTCCTAGGGTAGTCTAGGACTTGGCAGATTGGTAGGTTAGTTAAAGAGTTGGAAGATTGGTAGGTTTGTCAAAGAGTTGGCAGATTGTTAGGCTTGTCAAAGAGTTGGCAGATTGGTAGGTTAGTTAAAGAGTTGGCAGATTGGATTTGTAGTCACAGAGTTGACAGATTAGTAGGGTAGTTTAGAGTTGGAAGATTGGTAGGGTAGTCAAAGAGTTGGCAGATTAGTAGGGTAGTTTAAGAGTTGGAAGATTGGTAGGGTAGTCAAAGAGTTGGCCCATTGGTAGGATTGTCAAAGTGTTGGCAGATCGGTAGGGTAGTCAAAGAGCTACTGGTAGATTGATAGTGTAGTCAAAGTGTTGTCATATTAAAAGGGTAGTCAAAGAGTTGGCAGATTGGGAGTGTAATCAAAGTGTTGTCTGATTAAAAGGGTAGTCAAAGAGTTGGCAGATTGGAAGGGTAGTCAAAGAGCTGGCAGATTGGTAGGATACTCAAAGAGTTGGCAGACTGGAAGGGTTGTCAAATTTGGCAGATTAGTAGGTTATTTTAAGAGTTGGCGGATTGGTAGGGTAGTCAAAGAGTTGGCAGATTGGTAGGATAGTCAAATAGTTGGCTGATTGGTAGGGTAGCTAAAGACTTAGCACATTGGTAGGGTTGTCAAACAGTTGGCTGATTGGTAGGGTAGTTAAAGAGTTGGCATATTAGAAGGGTAGTTAAATATTTGGCAGATTGGTAGGGTAGTCAAAGAGTTGGCAGATTTGTAGGGTTGCAAAGTGTTGGCTTATTAGTAGGGTAGTCAATGAGTTGGCAGATTGATTACATTGTCAAAGATTTGACAGATTTGAAAGCTTGTCAAAAAGTTGGCAGATGGGTAGAGTAGTCAAAGAGTTGGCAGATTGGTAGGCTAGTTAAAGATTTGGTAGATTGATAGGGTAGTCACAGAGTTGACAGGTTGGTAGGGTACTCAAAGAGTTAACAGATTGGTAGGGTAGTCAAAGAGTTGGCAGATTGGTACGGTAGTAAAAGAGTTGGCAGATCGCTAGGGTTGTCAATGGGTTGGCAGATTAGTAGGGTAGTCAAAGAGTTGGCAGCTTAGTAGGGTAGCTTAGAGTTGGGAGATTGGTAGGGTAATCCAAGAGTTGGCAGATTGGTAGTGTTGTCATAGTGTAGACAGATCGGTATGGTTGTCAAAGAGTTGGCAGATTTGTAGGTTAGTTAAGGAGTTGACATATTGGTACGGTAGTCAAAGAGTTGGGAGATTGGTACGGTAGTCAAAGAGTTGGCAGTTTTGTAGTGTTGTCAAAGAGTTGGCAGATTGATAGGTTTGTCAATGAGTTGGCAGATTGGTAGTGTAGTCAAAGAGTCGGCAGATTAGTAGGTTAGTCAAAGAGTTATCAGATTAGTAGGGTAGTTTAAGAGTTGGAAGATTGGTAGGGTAGTCGAAGAGTTGGCCCATATGTAGGGTTGTCAAAGAGTTGGCAGATCGGTAGCGTAGTCAAAGAGCTGGTAGATTGGTAGGTTAGTCAAAGAGTTGGCAGATTGGAAGGATTGTCAAAGTGTTGTCAGATTAAAAGGGTAGTCAAAGAGTTGGCAGATTGGTAGTTTAGTCACAGAATTGGCAGATGGCTATCGTTGTCAAAGAGTTTGCAGATTGGAAGGGTAGTCAAAGAGTTGGCAGATTGGTAGGATAGTCAAAGTGTTGGCAGATTGGAAGGGTTGTCAAAGTTGGCATATTAATAGGTTATTTTAAGAGTTGGAAGATTGGTATCGTTGTCAAAGATTTGGCAGATAGGAAGGTTAGTCAAAGAGTTGGCAGATTGGTAGGATAGTCAAAGAGTTGGCAGATTGGAAGGGTTGTCAAAGTTGGCTGATTGGTAGGGTAGTCAAAGAGTTGGGAGATTAGTAGGGTAGTTAAAGATATGGCAGATTGGTAGGGTAGTCGAAGAGTTGGCAGATTGGTAGGATAGCCAAAGAGTTGGCAGATTGGTAGGGTTGTCATAAGTCGGCAGATTATCTTAAGAGTTGGAAGATTGGTAGGCTAGTCAAAGAGTTGGCAGATTAGTAGGGTAGTTAAAGATTTGGCAGTTTGGTAGGGTAGTCGAAGAGTTGGCAGATTGGTAGGATAGTCAAAGAGTTGGCAGATTGGTAGGGTTGTCATAAGTCGGCAGATTAGTAGGTTATGTTAAGAGTTGGAAGAGTGGTAGGCTAGTCAAAGAGTTGGCAGATTAGTAGGGTAGTTAAAGATTTGGCAGATTGATAGGGTAGTCAAAGAGTTGGCAGATTTGTAAGGTTGTCAAAGAGTTGCCGATCGGTAGGGTTGCAAAGAGTTGGCTTATTGCTAGGGTAGTCAATGACTTGGCAGATTGGTAGGTTAGTTAAAGTGTTGGAATATTGGTAGGTTTGTCAAAGAGTTGGCCGTTTATTAGGCTTGTCAAAGAGTTGGCTTATTGCTAGGGTAGTCAATGAATTGGCAGATTGGTAGGTTAGTTAAAGTGTTGTCAGATTAAAAGGGTAGTCAAAGAGCTGGCAGATTGGTAGGTTAGTCAAAGAGTAGGCAGATCGTTAGGGTTGTCATAAGTTGGCAGATTAGTAGGTTATGTTAAGAGTTGGAAGATTGGTGGGATAGTCAAAGAGTTGGCCCATTTTTAGGGTTGTCAAAGAGTTGACAGTTCGGTAGGGTAGTCAAAGAGCTGGTAGATCTGTAGGTTAGTCACAGTATTGGCAGATGGGTATCGTTGTCAAAGATTTGGCTGATTGGTAAGATAGTCGAAGAGTTGGCAGATTGGTAGGATAATCAAAGAGTTGGCAGATTGGTAGGTTAGTCAAAGAGTTATCAGATTTGTAGGGTTGTCAAAGAGTTGGCAGATCGGTAGGTTAGTCAAAGAGCTGGTAGATTGGTAGGTTAGTCAAAGAGTTGGCAGATTGGAAGGGTTGTCAAAGTGTTGTCAGATTAAAAGGGTAGTCAAAGAGTTGGCAGATTGGTAGGTTAGTCACAGAATTGGCAGATAGCTATCGTTGTCAAAGAGTTGGCAGATTGGAAGGGTAGTCAAAGAGTTGGCAGATTGGTAGGATAGTGAAAGAGTTGGCAGATTGGAAGGGTTGTCAAAGTTGGCATATTAGTAGGTTATTTTAAGAGTTGGAAGATTGGTAGGGTTTTCAAAGAGTTGGCAGATTGGTAGGGAAGTCAAAGGAAGGGAAGATTGGTAGGTTAGTCACAGAATTGGCATATGGGTATCGTTGTCAAAGAGTTGGCAGATAGGAAGGTTAGTCAAAGAGTTGGCAGACTGGTAGGATAGTCAAAGAGTTGGCAGATTGGAAGGATTGTCAAAGTTGGCTGATTGGTAGGGTAGTGAAAGGGTTAGCACATTGGTAGGGTTGTCAAAGAGTTGGCAGATTGGTAGGGTAGTCAAAGAGTTGGGAGATTAGCAAGGGTAGTTAAAGATATGGCAGTTTGGTAGGGTAGTCGAAGAGTTGGCAGATTGGTAGGATAGTCAAAGAGTTGGCAGATTGGTAGGGTTGTCATAAGTCGGCAGATTAGTAGGTTATGTTAAGAGTTGGAAGAGTGGTAGGCTAGTCAAAGAGTTGGCAGATTAGTAGGGTAGTTAAAGATTTGGCAGATTGATAGGGTAGTCAAAGAGTTGGCAGATTTGTAGGGTTGCAAAGAGTTGAATTATTCCTAGGGTAGTCTAGGACTTGGCAGATTGGTAGGTTAGTTAAAGAGTTGGAAGATTGGTAGGTTTGTCAAAGAGTTGGCAGATTGTTAGGCTTGTCAAAGAGTTGGCAGATTGGTAGGTTAGTTAAAGAGTTGGCAGATTGGATTTGTAGTCACAGAGTTGACAGATTAGTAGGGTAGTTTAGAGTTGGAAGATTGGTAGGGTAGTCAAAGAGTTGGCAGATTAGTAGGGTAGTTTAAGAGTTGGAAGATTGGTAGGGTAGTCAAAGAGTTGGCCCATTGGTAGGATTGTCAAAGTGTTGGCAGATCGGTAGGGTAGTCAAAGAGCTACTGGTAGATTGATAGTGTAGTCAAAGTGTTGTCATATTAAAAGGGTAGTCAAAGAGTTGGCAGATTGGGAGTGTAATCAAAGTGTTGTCTGATTAAAAGGGTAGTCAAAGAGTTGGCAGATTGGAAGGGTAGTCAAAGAGCTGGCAGATTGGTAGGATACTCAAAGAGTTGGCAGACTGGAAGGGTTGTCAAATTTGGCAGATTAGTAGGTTATTTTAAGAGTTGGCGGATTGGTAGGGTAGTCAAAGAGTTGGCAGATTGGTAGGATAGTCAAATAGTTGGCTGATTGGTAGGGTAGCTAAAGACTTAGCACATTGGTAGGGTTGTCAAACAGTTGGCTGATTGGTAGGGTAGTTAAAGAGTTGGCATATTAGAAGGGTAGTTAAATATTTGGCAGATTGGTAGGGTAGTCAAAGAGTTGGCAGATTTGTAGGGTTGCAAAGTGTTGGCTTATTAGTAGGGTAGTCAATGAGTTGGCAGATTGATTACATTGTCAAAGATTTGACAGATTTGAAAGCTTGTCAAAAAGTTGGCAGATGGGTAGAGTAGTGAAAGAGTTGGCAGATTGGTAGGCTAGTTAAAGATTTGGTAGATTGATAGGGTAGTCACAGAGTTGACAGGTTGGTAGGGTACTCAAAGAGTTAACAGATTGGTAGGGTAGTCAAAGAGTTGGCAGATTGGTACGGTAGTAAAAGAGTTGGCAGATCGCTAGGGTTGTCAATGGGTTGGCAGATTAGTAGGGTAGTCAAAGAGTTGGCAGCTTAGTAGGGTAGCTTAGAGTTGGGAGATTGGTAGGGTAATCCAAGAGTTGGCAGATTGGTAGTGTTGTCATAGTGTAGACAGATCGGTATGGTTGTCAAAGAGTTGGCAGATTTGTAGGTTAGTTAAGGAGTTGACATATTGGTACGGTAGTCAAAGAGTTGGGAGATTGGTACGGTAGTCAAAGAGTTGGCAGTTTTGTAGTGTTGTCAAAGAGTTGGCAGATTGATAGGTTTGTCAATGAGTTGGCAGATTGGTAGTGTAGTCAAAGAGTCGGCAGATTAGTAGGTTAGTCAAAGAGTTATCAGATTAGTAGGGTAGTTTAAGAGTTGGAAGATTGGTAGGGTAGTCGAAGAGTTGGCCCATATGTAGGGTTGTCAAAGAGTTGGCAGATCGGTAGCGTAGTCAAAGAGCTGGTAGATTGGTAGGTTAGTCAAAGAGTTGGCAGATTGGAAGGATTGTCAAAGTGTTGTCAGATTAAAAGGGTAGTCAAAGAGTTGGCAGATTGGAAGGATTGTCAAAGTGTTGTCAGATTAAAAGGGTAGTCAAAGAGTTGGCAGATTGGTAGTTTAGTCACAGAATTGGCAGATGGCTATCGTTGTCAAAGAGTTTGCAGATTGGAAGGGTAGTCAAAGAGTTGGCAGATTGGTAGGATAGTCAAAGTGTTGGCAGATTGGAAGGGTTGTCAAAGTTGGCATATTAATAGGTTATTTTAAGAGTTGGAAGATTGGTATCGTTGTCAAAGATTTGGCAGATAGGAAGGTTAGTCAAAGAGTTGGCAGATTGGTAGGATAGTCAAAGAGTTGGCAGATTGGAAGGGTTGTCAAAGTTGGCTGATTGGTAGGGTAGTCAAAGAGTTGGGAGATTAGTAGGGTAGTTAAAGATATGGCAGATTGGTAGGGTAGTCGAAGAGTTGGCAGATTGGTAGGATAGCCAAAGAGTTGGCAGATTGGTAGGGTTGTCATAAGTCGGCAGATTATCTTAAGAGTTGGAAGATTGGTAGGCTAGTCAAAGAGTTGGCAGATTAGTAGGGTAGTTAAAGATTTGGCAGTTTGGTAGGGTAGTCGAAGAGTTGGCAGATTGGTAGGATAGTCAAAGAGTTGGCAGATTGGTAGGGTTGTCATAAGTCGGCAGATTAGTAGGTTATGTTAAGAGTTGGAAGAGTGGTAGGCTAGTCAAAGAGTTGGCAGATTAGTAGGGTAGTTAAAGATTTGGCAGATTGATAGGGTAGTCAAAGAGTTGGCAGATTTGTAAGGTTGTCAAAGAGTTGCCGATCGGTAGGGTTGCAAAGAGTTGGCTTATTGCTAGGGTAGTCAATGACTTGGCAGATTGGTAGGTTAGTTAAAGTGTTGGAATATTGGTAGGTTTGTCAAAGAGTTGGCCGTTTATTAGGCTTGTCAAAGAGTTGGCCGTTTATTAGGCTTGTCAAAGAGTTGGCTTATTGCTAGGGTAGTCAATGAATTGGCAGATTGGTAGGTTAGTTAAAGTGTTGGAAGATTGGTAGGTTTGTCAAAGAGTTGGCCGTTTATTAGGCTTGTCAAAGAGTTGGCAGATTGGTAGGTTAGTTAAAGAGTTGGCAGATTGGTAGGGTTGTCAAAGAGTTGGCATATTGGTAGGGTAGTCACAGAGTTAGCAGATTAGTAGGGTAGTTTAGAGTTGGAATATTGGTAGGGTAGTCAAAGAGTTGGCAGATTGGGAGTGTAATCAAAGTGTTGTCTGATTAAAAGGGTAGTCAAAGAGTCGGCAGATTGGTAGGACAGTCAAAGAGTTGGCAGATTGGAAGGGTTGTCAAAGTCGGCAGATTATTAGGTCATTTTAAGAGTTGGCAGATTGGTAGGGTAGTCAAAGAGTTGGCAGATTGGTAGGATAGTCAAACAGTTGGCTGATTGTTAGGGTTGTTAAAGAGCTAGCACATTGGTAGGGTTGTCAAACAGTTGGCTGATTGGTAGAGTTCCAAAGTGTTGGCTTATTGGTAGGGTAGTCGATGAGTTGGCAGATTGATTACATTGTCAAAGATTTGACAGATTTGAAAGCTTGTCAAAGAGTTGGCAGATGGGTAGAGTAGTCAAAGAGTTGGCAGATTGGTAGGCTAGTTAAAGATTTGGTACATTGGTAGGGTAGTCACAGAGTTGACAGATTGTTAGGGTACTCAAAGAGTTAGCAGATTGGTAGGGTAGTCAAAGAGTTGGCAGATTGGTAGGGTAGTAAAAGAGTTGGCAGATCGCTATGGTTGTCAAAGGGTTGGCAGTTTAGTAGGGTAGTCAAAGAGTTGGCAGCTTAGTAGGGTAATTTAGAGTTGGGAGATTGGTAGGGTAATCAAATAGTTGGCAGATTGGTAGTGCTGTCATAGTGTTGACAGATCGGTAGGGTTGTCAAAGAGTTGCCAGCTTTTTAGGTTAGTTAAGGAGTTGACATATTGGTACGGTAGTCAAAGAGTTGGCAGATTGGTACGGTAGTCAAAGAGTTGTCAGATTTGTAGAGTTGTCAAAGAGGTGGCAGATTGATAGGTTTGTCAAAGAGTTGGCAGATTGGTTACGTTGTCAAAGATTTGACAGAATTGAAAGTTTGTCAAAGAGTTGGAAGATTGGTAGGGTATTCAAAGAGTTGTCAGATTAGTAGGGTAGTTTAAGAATTGGAATATTGGTAGGATAGACAAAGTGTTGGCATTTTGATATGGTTGTCAAAGAGTTGGCAGATCGGCAGGGTTGTCAACGAGTTGGCAGTTTGGTAGGTTAGTTAAAGAGTTGGCAGATTGGTAGGGTAGTCAAAGAGTTGGCGGATTGGTAGGGTAGTCACAGAGCTGACAGATTGGTAGGGTTGTGAAACGGTTGGCAGATTAGTACGGTAGTCAAAGAGTTGTAAGTTTGGTAGGGTAGTCAAAGAGTTGGCAGATTGGTAGGGTAGTCTAAGTGTTGGCAGTTTGGTAGGTTAGTTAAAGAGTTGGCAGATTGGTAGGGTAGTGAATGAGTTGGCAGATTGGTAAGGTAGACACAGAGTTGACAGATTGGTAGGGTAATCAAAGAGTTGGAAGATTGGTAGTGTTGTCATAGAGTTGGCAGACCGGTAGCGTTGTCAAAGAGTTGGCAGTTTGGTAGGTTAGTTAAGGATTTGACATATTGGTACGGTAGTCAAAGAGTTGGAAGATCGGTAGGGTTGTCAAAGAGTTGGCAGATTGATAGGTTTGTAAAAGAGTTGGCAGATTGGTAGGGAATTTAAAGATTTGGCAGATCTGTAGGGTAGTTAAAGAGTTGGCAGTTTGGTAGGGTATTTAAAGAGTTGGCAGATTGGTAGGGTAGTCAAAGTGTTAGCAGATTAGTAGGGTAGTTTAAGAGTTGGAATATTGGTAGGGTAGTCAAAGAGTTGGCAGATTGGTAGGTTAGTTAAAGAGTTGGCAGATTGGTAGGGTAGTCAAAGAGTTGTCAGATTGGTAGTGTAGTCACAGAGCTGACAGATTGGTAGGGTAGTCAAAGAGTTAGCAGATTGGTAGGGTAGTCAAAGAGTTGGCAGATTGGCAGGGTAGTCAAAGTGTTGGCAGATCGGTAGGGCTGCGAAAGGGTTGGCAGATTGGTAGGATAGTCAAAATGTTGGCAGATTTGTAGGTCAGTTAAAGATTTGGCAGATTGGAACGGTAGTCAAAGAGTGGGCCGAATGGTAGGTTATTTTATGACTTCGAAGATTAGTAGGGTACTCAAAGAGTTGGCAGATTGGTAGGGTAGTCAAACAGTTGGCTGATTGGTAGGGTAGTTAAAGAGTTAGCACATTAGAAGGGTAGTTAAAGATTTGGCAGATGGGTAGGGTAGTCGAAGAGTTGGCAGATTTGTAGGGTTGTCAAAGAGTTGCCGATTGGTAGGGTTGCAAAGAGTTGCCGATTGGTAGGGTTGCAAAGTGTTATTGGTAGGGTAGTCAATGAGTTGGCAGATTGGTTACGTTGTCAAAGATTTGACAGATTTGAAAGCTTGTGAAAGAGTTGGCAGATGGGTAGAGTAGTTAAAGAGTTGGCAGATTGGTAGGGTAGTCAAACAGTTGGCTGATTGGTAGGGTAGTTAAAGAGTTGGCAGATTGGTAGGGTAATCAAAGAGTTGGCAGATTGGTAGTGTTGTCATAGAGTTGCAGATCGGTAGCTTTGTCAAAGAGTTGGCAGTTTTGTAGGTTAGTTAAGGAATTGACATATTGGTAGGGTAGTCGAAGAGTTGGCAGATTGGTACGGTAGTCAAATAGTTGGCAGATTTGTAGGGTTGTCAAAGAGTTGGCAGATTGATAGGTTTGTTAAAGATTTGTCAGATTGGTTACGTTGTCAAAGATTTGACAGAATTGAAAGATTGTCAAAGAGTTGGCAGATGGGTAGAGTAGTCAAAGAGTTGGCAGATTGGTAGGGTAGTTAAAGAGTTGGCAGATTGGTAGGGTAGTTAAAGAGTTGGTAGATTGGAAGGGTAGTAAATGAGTTGGCATATTAGTAGGGTAGTTTAAGAATTTGAATTTTGGTAGGGTAATCAAAGTGTTGGCATATTGATATGGTTGTCAAAGAGTTGGCAGATTAGTAGCGTAGTTTAAGAGTTGGAATGTTGGTAGGGTAGTCAAAGAGTTGGCAGATTGATAGGTTAGTTAAAGAGTTGGCAGATTGGTAGGGGAGTCACAGAGCTGACAGATTGGTAGGGTTGTGAAACGGTTGGCAGATTAGTAGGGTAGTTAAAGAGTTGTAAGTTTGGTAGGGTAGTCAAAAAGTTGGCAGATTGGTAGGGTAGTCAAAGAGTTGGCAGTTTGGTAGGTTAGTTACTGAGTTGCCAGATTGTTAGGGTTGTCAAATAGTTAGAAGATTGGTAGGTTTGTCAAAGAGTTGGCTGATTGGTAGGGTTGTCAATGAGTTGACATATTTGTAAGTTTGTCAAAGAGTAGTCAGATTGGTAGAGTAGTCAAAGAGTTGGCAGTTTGGTAGGGTAGTCCAAGAGCTGGAAGATTGGTAGGGTTGTCAGAGTTGGCAGATTAGTAGGGTTGTCAAAGAGTTGGCCGATAGGAAGGGTAGTCAAAGAGTTGGCTGACTGGTAGGGTAGTCAAAGAGTTGGCAATTTGGTAGGTTAGCTACTGAGTTGGCAGATTGGTAGAGTTGTCAAAAAGTTGGCAAATTGGCAGGGCTGTGAAAGAGTTGCTCATTGGTAGGGTAGTCAAAGAGTTGGCATATTCGTAGGGTTGTCAAAGAGTAGCCGATTGGTAGGTTTGAAAAGAGTTGGATTATTGGTAGTGTAGTCAATAAGTTGGCAGATTCGTAGGTTAGTTAAAGAGTTGGAAGATTAGTAGAGTTGTCAAAGAGTTGGCAGATTGATAGGTTTGTCAAAGCGTTGGCAGATTGGTTACGTTGTCAAAGATTTCACAGATTCGAAAGATTGTCAAAGAGTTGGCAGATGGGTAGAGTAGTCAAAGAGTTGGCAGATTGGTAGGGTAGTTAAATAGTTGGCAGATTGGTAGGGTAGTTAAGGACTTGGCATATTTGTAGGGTAGTTAAAGATTTGGCAGAATTGTAGGGTAGTTAAAGAGTTGGCAGATTGGTAGGGTAGTAAATGAATTGGCAGTTTAGTAGGGTAGTTTAAGAATTTGAATATTGGTAGGGTAGTCAAAGTGTTGGCATATTGATATGGTTGTCAAAGAGTTGGCAGATTAGTAGCGTAGTTTAAGAGTTGGAATATTGGTAGGGTAGTCAACGAGTTGGCAAATTGATAGGTTAGTTAAAGAGTTGGCAGATTGGTAGGGTAGTCACAGAGCTGACAGATTGGTAGGGTTGTGAAACGGTTGGCAGATTAGTAGGGTAGTCAAAGAGTTGTAAGTTTGGTAGGGTAGTCAAAGAGTTGGGAGTTTGGTAGGTTAGTTACTGAGTTGCCAGATTGTTAGGGTTGTCAAATAGTTAGAAGATTGGTAGGTTTGTCAAAGAGTTGACATATTTGTAAGTTTGTGAAAGAGTAGTCAGATTGGTAGAGTAGTCAAAGAGTTGGCAGTTTGGTAGTGTAGTCAAAGAGCTGGAAGATTGGTAGGGTTGTCAGAGTTGGGAGATTAGTAGGGTTGTCAAAGAGTTGGCCGATAAGTAGGGTAGTCAAAGAGTTGGCTGTCTGGTAGGGTAGTCAAAGAGTTGGAAGTTTGGTAGGTTAGTTACTGAGTTGGCAGATTGGTAGGGTGTGTCAAAGAGTTGGCAGATTGGTAGGTTTGTCAAAGAGTTGGCAGATTGGTAGGGTTGTCAATGAGTTGACATATTTGTAAGTTTGTCAAAGAGTAGTCAGATTGGCAGAGTATTCAAAGAGTTGGCAGTTTGGTAGGGTAGTCAAAGAGCTGACAGATTGGTAGGGTTGTCAGAGTTGGCAAATTAGTAGGGTTGTCAAAGAGTTGGCAGATAGGTAGGGTAGTCAAAGAGTTGGCTGACTGGTAGGGTAGTCAAATAGTTGGCAGTTTGGTAGGTTAGTTACTGAGTTGGCAGATTGGTAGGGTTGTATAAAAGTTGGCAGATTGGCAGGACTATGAAAGAGTTGCTGATTGGTAGGGTAGTCAAAGAGTTGGCATATTCGTAGGGTTGTCAAAGAGTTGCCGATTGGTAGGGTTGCAAAGAGTTGGATTATTGGTAGTGTAGTCAATGAGTTGGCAGATTGGTAGATTAGTTAAAGAGTTGGAAGATTGGTAGGGTTGTCAAAGTGTTGGCAGATTGATAGGCTTGTCAAAGAGTTGGCAGACTGATTACGTTGTCAAAGATTTGACAGATTCGAAAGTTTGTCAAAGAGTTGGCAGATGGCTAGAGCAGTCAAAGAGTTGGCAGATTGGTAGGGTAGTTAAAGATTTGGCAGAATTGTAGGGTACTTAAAGAGTTGGCAGATTGGTTGGGTAGTAAATGAGTTGGCAGATTAGTAGGGTAGTTTAAGAATTGGAATATTGGTAGGGAAGTCAAAGAGTTGGCAGATTGATATGGTTGTCAAACAGTTGGAAGATCGGTAGGGATTTCAACGAGTTGGCAGATTGGTTGGTTAGTTAAAGAGTTGGCAGATTGGTAGGGTAGTCAAAGTGTTGGCAGATTGGTAGGGTAGTCACAGAGTTGACTGATTGGTAGGGTAGTCAAAGAGTTAGCAGATTAGTAGGCTAGTCACAGAGTTGACAGATTGGCAGGGTAGTCAAAGAGTTTGCAGATTAGTAGTGTAGTTTAGAGTTGAAAGATTGGTAGGGTAGTCAAAGAGTTATCAGATTAGTAGGGTAGTTGAGAGTTGTAAGATTGGTAGGGTAATAAAAGAGTTGGAAGATTGGTTGTGTTGTCATAGATTTGGCAGTTCGGTAGCGTTGTCAAAGAGTTGGCAGTTTGGTAGTTTAGTTAAGGAATTGACATATTGGTAGGGTAGTCAAAGAGTTGGAAGATTGGTACGGTAGTAAAAGAGTTGGCAGATTTGTAGGGTTGTCAAAGAGGTGCTGATTGGTAGGGTAGTCAAAGAGTTGGCAGATTGGTAGGTTAGTTAAAGAGTTGGAAGATTGGTAGTGTTGTCAAAGAGTTGGCAGATTGGTTACGGTGTGAAAGATTTGACAGATTTGAAAATCTGTCAAAGAGTTGGCAGATTGGTAGAGTAGTCAAAGGGTTCGCAGATTGGTAGGGTATTTAAAGAGTTGGCAGATTGGTAGGGTAGTTTAAGATTTGGAATATTGGTAGGCTAGTCAAAGAGTTTGCAGATTGGTATGGTTGCCAAAGATGTGGCAGATCGGCAGGGTTGTCAAAGAGTTGGCAGTTTGGTAGTTTAGTTAAGGAGTTGACATATTGATAGGGTAGTCAAAGAGTTGGCAGATTGGTACGGTAGTAAAAGAGTTGGCAGATTTGTAGGGTTGTCAAAGAGTTGCTGATTGGTAGTGTAGTCAAAGGGTTGGCAGATTGGTAGGGTAGTTAAAGATTTGGCTGATTTGTAGGCTAGTTAATGAGTTGGCAGATTGGTAGGGTATTCAAAAAGTTGGCAGATTGGTATGGTTGCCAAAGATGTGGCAGATCGGCAGGGTTGTCAACGAGTTGGCAGTTTTGTAGGTTAGTTAAAGAGTTGGCAGTTTGGTAGGGTAGTCAAAGAGATGGCAGATTAGTAGGGTTGTCAAAGAGTTGGCAGATTGGTAGGGTAGTCAAAGAGTTGGCTGATTGGTAGGGTAGTCAAAGAGATGGCAGATTGTTTGGGTTGTCAAAGAGTTGGCAGATTGGTAGGGTAGTCAAAGAGTTGGCAGTGTTGTAGGGTTGTGAAAGAGTTGGCAGATTAGTAGGGTTGTCAAAGAGTTGGCAGATTGGTAGGGTAGTCAAAGAGTTGGCATATTGGTAGGGTAGTCAAAGAGATGGCAGATTGTTTGGGTTGTCAAAGAGTTGGCAGATTGGTCGGGTAGTCAAAGAGTTGGCTGATTAGTAGGGTTGTCAAAGAGTTGGCAGATTGGGAATGTAATCAAAGTGTTGTCTGATTAAAAGGGTAGTCAAAAAGTTGGCAGATTGGTAGGGTACTCAAAGAGTTGGCAGATTGTTAGGGAAGTCAAAGAGTTGGCAGATTGGTAGGTTAGTCACAGAACTGGCAGATTGGTATCGTTGTCAAAGAGTTGGCAGATTGAAAGGGTAGTCAAGGAGTGGGCAGATTGCTAGGGTAGTCAAAGAGTTGGAATACTGGAAGGGTTGTTAAAAGTTGGTAGATTATGATGTTATTTTAAGAGTTGGAAGATTGGTAGGGTAGTCAAAGAGTTGGCTGATTGGTAGGGTAGTTAAAGAGTTAGCACATTGGTACGGTTGTCAAAGAGTTGGCAGATTGGTAGGGTCGTCAAAGAGTTGGCTGATTAGTAGGGTAGTTAAAGATTTGGAAGATTGGTAGGTTAGTCAAACAGTTGGCTGATTTGTAGGGTAGTCAAAGAGTTGACAGATTTGTAGGGTTGTCAAAGAATTGCCGATTGGTATGGTTACAAAGAGTTGGCTTATTGGTAGGGTAGTCAATGAGCTGGCAGGTTAGTTAAAGTGATTGGTAGGTTAGTTAAAGTGCTGGACGATTGGTAGGGTTGTCAAAGATTTAGCAGATTGATAGGTTTGTCAAAGAGTTGGCAGATTATTTACGGTGTCAAATATTTGACAGATTTGAAAGCTTGTCAAAGAGTTGGCAGATGGGTAGAATAGTCAAAGAGTTGGCAGATTGGTAAGGTAGTTAAAGATTTGGCAGAATTGTAGGGTAGTTATAGAGTTGGCAGATAGGTTGGGTATTCAAAGAGTTGGCGGATTGGGAGGGTAGTCAAAGAGTTGGCAGATTATTAGGGTAGTTTAAGAATTGGAATATTGGTAGGGTAGTCAAAGAGTTGGCAGATTGATATGGTTGTCAAAGAGTTGGCAGATCGGCAGGGTTGTCAACGAGTTGGCAGATTGGTAGGTTAGTTAAAGATTTGGCAGATCGGTAGGTTACTCAAAGAGTTGGCACTATGGTAGGGTTGTCAAAGGGTTGGCAGATTAGTAGGGTAGTCAAAGAGTTGGAAGTTTGGTAGGGTAGTTTAGATTTGGAAGATTGGTTGGGTAGTCAAAGAGTTGGCAGATTGGTAGGTTAGTTAAAGCGTTGGAAGATTGGTAGTGTTGTCAAAGAGTTGGCAGATTGATAGGTTTGTGAAAGAGTTGGCAGATTGGTTACGTTGTGAAAGATCTGACAGATTTGAATGTTTGTCAAAGAGTTGGCAGATTGGTAGAGTAGTCAAAGGTTTGGCAGATTGGTAGGCAATTTAAAGATTTGGCAGATTTGTAGGGTTTTCAAAGAATTGGCAGATTGGTAGGGTAGTCAAACAGTTGGCAGATCAGTATGGTAGTTTAAGAGTTTGAATATTGGTAGGGTAGTCAAAGGGTTGGCAGATTGGTAGGCAAGTTAAAGATTTGGTAGATTTGTAGGTTAGTTAAAGAGTTGGCAGATTGGTAGGGTTTTCAAAGAGTTGGCAGATTGGTAGGGTAGTCAAAGAGTTGGCAGATTAGTAGGGTAGTTTAAGAGTTGGAATATTGGTAGGGTAGTCAAAGAGTTGGCAGATTGGTATTGTTGCCAAAGATGTGGCAGATCGGTAGATTTGTCAACGAGTTGGCAGTTTGGTAGGTTATTTAAAGAGTTGGCAGATTGTTAGGGAAGTCAAAGAGTTGGCAGATTGGCAGGGTAGTCAAAGAGTTGGCAAACTTGCAGGGTAGTCAAAGAGTTGGCAGATTGGTAGGGTAGTCACAGAGTTGGCAGATTGGTAGGGTAGTCACAGAGTTGACAGATTGGTAGGGTAGTCAAAGATTTAGCAGATTGGTAGGGTAGTCAAAGAGTTGGCAGATTGGTAGGGTAGTCAAAGAGTTGGCAGATTGGTAGGGTTGTCAAAGGGTTGGCACATTAGTAGGGTAGTCAAAGAGTTGGAATTTTGGTAGGGTAGTCAAAGAGTTGACAGATTAGTAGGGTAGTTTAGAGTTGGAAGATTGGTAGGGTAAACAAAGAATTGGCAGATTTGTAGAGTTGTCAAAGAGTTGCCGATTGGTATGGTTGCAAAGAGTTGGCTTATTGGTAGGGTAGTCAATGAGTTGGCAGATTGGTAGGTTAGTTAAAGTGTTGGACGATTAGTAGGGTTGTCGAAGAGTTGGCAGATTGATAGGTTTGTCAAAGAGTTGGCAGATTATTTACGCTGTCAAAAATTTGACAGATTTGAAAGCTTGTCAAAGAGTTGGCAGATGGGTAGAATAGTCAAAGAGTTGGCAGATTGGTAAGGTAGTTAAAGATTTGGCAGAATTGTAGGGTAGTTATAGAGTTGGCAGATAGGTTGGGTATTCAAAGAGTTGGCGGATTGGGAGGGTAGTCAAAGAGTTGACAGATTATTAGGGTAGTTTAAGAATTGGAATATTGGTAGGGTAGTCAAAGAGTTGGCAGATTGATATGGTTGTCAAAGAGTTGGCAGATCGGCAGGGTTGTCAACGAGTTGGCAGATTGGTAGGTTAGTTAAAGATTTGGCAGATCGGTAGGTTACTCAAAGAGTTGGGAGTATGGTAGGGTTGTCAAAGGGTTGGCAGATTAGTAGGGTAGTCAAAGAGTTGGAAGTTTGGTAGGGTAGTTTAGAGTTGGAAGATTGGTAGGGTAGTCAAAGAGTTGGCAGATTGGTAGGTTAGTTAAAGAGTTGGCAGATTGGTAGGTTAGTTAAAGAGTTGGAAGTTTGGTAGTGTTGTCAAAGAGTTGGCAGATTGATAGGTTTGTGAAAGAGTTGGCAGATCGGTTACGTTGTATAAGATCTGACAGATTTGAATGTTTGTCAAAGAGTTGGCAGATTGGTAGGGTAGTCAAACAGTTGGCAGATCAGTATGGTAGTTTAAGAGTTGGAATATTGGTAGGGTAGTCAAAGGGTTGGCAGATTGGTAGGCAAGTTAAAGATTTGGCAGATTTGTAGGTTAGTTAAAGAGTTGGCAGATTGGTAGGGTTTTCAAAGAGTTGGCAGATTGGTAGGGTAGTCAAAGAGTTGGCAGATCAGTAGGGTAGTTTAAGAGTTGGAATATTGGTAGGGTAGTCAAAGAGTTGGCAGATTGGTATTGTTGCCAAAGATGTGGCAGATCGGTAGGTTTGTCAACGAGTTGGCAGTTTGGTAGGTTATTTAAAGAGTTGGCAGATTGGAAGGGTAGTCAAAGAGTTGGCAGATTGGCAGGGTAGTCAAAGAGTTGGCAGACTTTCAGGGTAGTCAAAGAGTTGGCAGATTGCTAGGGTAGTCATAGAGTTGGCAGATTGGTAGGGTAGTCCCAGAGTTGACAGATTGGTAGGGTAGTCAAAGAGTTAGCAGATTGGTAGGGTAGTCAAAGAGTTGGCAGATTGGTAGGGTAGTCAAAGAGTTGGCAGATTGGTAGGGTTGTCAAAGGGTTGGCACATTAGTAGGGTAGTCAAAGAGTTGGAAGTTTGGTAGGGTAGTCAAAGAGTTGACAGATTAGTAGGGTAGTTTAGAGTTGGAAGATTGGTAGGGTAAACAAAGAATTGGCAGATTTGTAGAGTTGTCAAAGAGTTGCCGATTGGTATGGTTGCAAAGAGTTGGCTTATTGGTAGGGTAGTCAATGAGTTGGCAGATTGGTAGGTTAGTTAAAGTGTTGGACGATTAGTAGGGTTGTCGAAGAGTTGGCAGATTGATAGGTTTGTCAAAGAGTTGGCAGAGTGGTTACGTTGTCAAAAATTTGACAGATTTGAAAGCTTGTCAAAGAGTTGGCAGATGGGTAGAATAGTCAAAGAGTTGGCAGATTGGTAGGGTAGTTAAAGAGTTGGCAGATTTGTTGGGTATTCAAATAGTTGGCAGATTGGGAGGGTAGTCAAAGAGTTAGCAGATTAGTAGGGTAGTTTAAGAATTGGAATATTGGTAGGTTAGTCAAAGAGTTGGCAGATTGGTAGTTTTCTTAAAGTGTTAGAGGGGAGCTTTGCTGTAACTGTTCCGGATTTGTAAATTCTGAGTTCAAATCCCAGTTCCTTCTGCCAGGAATTGCGACCGGCAGTAAAACATAGGCAGGTATAGGCAAATACCGTATATTGTTATTAATAGGCAAATACGGTATATTGTTATTAATAATTGAGCGTTAAAAAGCGTGAAAAAATATATTAATATATTGTCACAAAAAAACATTAAAAAATCGTGGAAGATATTTACGATTCCGCGAATATGCGGTGGTTTCTACGAACGAACAATTATTAGTTAGGTGTCTAAGAAAAATCCCGCGAATAACCAGAACCGCGAATGCCGGCGGTTCACTGTATATGGTTTAGAAATCATATTTAATAAAACATCGAAGGAAGTAATTATAACTGTTTGTACTTTTGGCATAAGGCCAGCAATTACTCAGTACATTACTGGTACTTTATTTTATCGACCCCGTAAGGATGAAAGGCAAAGTTAACCTCGGCAGGATTTGAACTCAGATCATAAAGGGACATAACTCTATGCTGCAAAGGAAGTAATTATAACACCAACAAATTTTACATGTACTTTTCATTGTTTCATTGAATGGACAATATAATTATTATCTCAAGTAATTACAGAAGTACTTTGGTAATCAAGTAATCACCTGATATCTGCTGATACTATTGTCTGAGAGACTGTTAATTGACATTAATTTAATAGTTAGGAGGCATATATATTTTTTTCTATTATCATTGCTCTAAGAAAAGAGATTCTATCGAAACTGTTTAAAGGTGTAATTTGATAATAAGGTTTTCTCCGAATCAGTTAAATTATTATCTTGATATTTCCATTTTACACTGAAATGTCTGTGTTTTACTTTCAATTTCTTATCCATAGACATCTGAACACCCTACACTCGGTTTCTACACCTTCCATTAACCACTGCTTCACAATATATCAAGAAACATTTTCTTCCCTGCGACTATATTAAATAACGAGAATGATATCGTTGACTTCTAAAACTTATTAATAAAAACATTGGCAGATTTCTTTGGGAATGCCTTGAAGCTAAAGTTTGTAGTGATGTATTATAAGTAGGTTTTCATCGCAGAGTGAGAGAGAGAGAGAGAGGGAAGAAGAGGGGGAGAGACATACAATGACTCAGAAAGAGAGAGAGAGAGAGAGAGAGAGAGAGAGTTAGAGACAGAGGCAAAGAGAGAGGAGAAAGAGATAGAGAGAGGGGGAGAAAATATGAGACAGCGGCCGATAGATAGAGATACAGTGATATACATAAAGCGATAGAGAAATAGACAGACAGAGTAATAAGTAGTGAGAGAGAAACGGAGGCAGACAGATTACAGAGATAGACAGGAATAGAGAGATAGTGTGTGTGTGTGTGTGAGAGAGAGAGAGAGAGAGAGAGAGAGAGAGAGAGAGAGAGAGAGAGAGAGAGAGAGTGAGAGATAGATAGATAGATAGATAGAGAGAGAGAGAGAGAGAGAGAGAGAGAGAGAGAGAGAGAGAGAGAGAGAGAGAGAGAGAGGAAAAGCTATTTCGATTGTGACAGCATTTACGATACATCTACTTAACGAAAAAAGAAATATATATATATATATATATAATGAGCTAAGGGAAATAACTCAAGTATACCAAGCGCGTTCATTAATTTAGATAAATCGTAGAGCGATTATTGAATTAGAGCGATTATTGAATGACGTACACAAAAGATTCTCAATTGATTGAAGTTTCCCTCTTATTTGGAGATAAAAACCAAAAACCAGAAGGTAATCGTTAGCGACATTCAGAGAAAAGGAGAGATATTTCAAGAGATTAAGGATTAATTTCACAAATTTAATTTGCATGTTGGGAAGAACCCGATCGTTAACAAGCAACTCGACAGCTACTGACGTATTTCAGTCTTACTAAACCTTGTCTAGTGGTAAATTGGCAGGTTCCGACTTTATGCGCTCTTACTTCAAATTTCACCGAGGTCAACTTTGCGTTTTATTCTTTTGGGGTTGATAAATATCAGAGTTCTCCAGCCGTGATGGACTGGCGGAATTGTCAAAGTGTTGAACGGGATGCTTTGCGGTATCTCATTCGGATATTTACATTCTGAATTCACCTGTGATATTACTGGTGCCAAGCTGTATCGTCTTTTGCCTCTCCCTTGAACAACATCAGTAACTGCTGGTTTTCTACAAACATCTTACGCGGATTGTCCTTGGGAAAGGAACTTTTCAGTTTTCAGGTAGAAACCAATAATTAGCCACGACAGCGCAGCGAAGTCGATACCAAATGCCGCGACTGGATTGACTGCTTCCTTTTCGTGATGGTCGGCATCGGAACCTCTGATATCTCCCATCCCTGAACTACCGTTTTCCTCAGCAAAATTGGAAGGACTGCATTCCGCTCGAGGAAGGTGTCCCGCAAGGTGGAGTGGCTAGTGCAAAGGGTGTCGCTCTCCACGGCAATGTCTTCACTATTTTATTTGCGAGGTGCGGCTACGATATATCACATTGATAAGAGTATAGAGTCTGCTACTACCTCCCACCTTTCCTCTACTCTCACTATTTACATTTTGTTTTCTTTATTTTTCTTTTCTTTTATTGCAACCATTATATAAACCAACTGAAATTTGAATATTTTATTGAATTTTATTTCCCTTCTTTACCCCAAAGTTTGACATTAAGGAAATATAATTTTGCCTGTTGCTGACTGTTCTCCGTGGCAATGCTTTCGTGATTTCATCTGTGGGGCATTAACTGGTATTACATCTATCAATCTATCAGCATCTGTCAATAGGGCGGTGGATTGGCAGTATCCGTAGAGGGTTGGACGCCATGCTTTGCAGCAAAGAGTTACGGCCCTTTATGTTCTGAGTTCAAATCCCGCCGAGGTTAACTTTGCCTTTCATCCTTACGGGGTCTATAAAATAAAGTACCAGTAATGCACTGGGTAATTGCTGGCCTTGTGACAAAAGTAGAAACAATTATATCTATCAATCTAGGAAGGATGAAAGGAGAAGTTGACCATGGCGGGATTTGAACTCAGAACATATATAATTCAGAAAATAAATATAGACATTGCATGCTAATTCAACGTCTTTTATATATGTATAAAAGAGCAATACCAATCTGTAAACAATATAGAAACTACAACAGGGGAGCACCAACAAATAGATAAAAAATAGTAAAGTGTCCTTAATTCTTCATGGACTCATAGAGGTTCTGACACACGACGTGTTTTGGGCAATTTATATCTAGCTGAGGCCATTACGTTCCAGGTTCAAATGTGGCCAATTTCTTCCAGACAACGAAAGAAAGAAAGATAAATAGAGAAGTAATCGAACTATATATTAGACTGGTATTATATGTATCGATCTCGAAAGAATGAAAAGCAACATTGACGTTAACGGGATTTGAACTCGGAGAAAATACTGAGACATATTTTTAATCCGACGCTCTGATGACTAATTCGCCGTCTTTTTAAGTAGATATGTAGAAATAAATGTACACAACATAATAAAATATTCCTGAATATAGAGAAAACCATATCCAGCATATCTGACAGCTCCTTAGGCAGATTCTTTGAATAAAGCGAGAGATAGTAATATATTATTCATTAATGCAATAATAGGGAAGTAGAAGAACACACGAGAACTATTCAGAACAACAGCAAAATAGATGATTATATAAAAACAAAATGATCATGCAGATGAGAACACTAACAAGTTACATTTATTACAGGTAGAAAGAGAACTCGTACTATTCCAGTGAGCCCACATGTTACGCAGTCAATAGTTTTTTCCCCAAAGCCACCACGTTATTAAAAACCCTTCCTTATATAAATGTGTCTAAGTATGTCAATCTTTTTGAGGCTCTAACGATTCAACCAACTCTCCACTCATATACTTGAAACGATAATGCTAACTACTCTGGTTATAATTACTATTGCAAACATTTAGTGTTCAAAGCATCTATTTTTAGTCTTGCAAAAACCAAACTAACTTAGTGATTGTAATATTTTTAAATCAATACTTATCAAAATGTGCTCGTTTGACATTTTCCTAAACTATATTTCTTTAATATCAAACATTTTGGGAAAGAAGAGAATTAAAATTCAATTAAATATCCGAAGGCCTTATTTAACAAATTTCGATTGTTTTATAATGATTGTAATAAAGAAAGAAAAAGAAAGAAGAACAAAGTAAATAGCGAAAGTAAGGGAAAGGTGAGAGGTAGCGGCAAACTTTATACTCCAGTCTAGGTGGTATATTGTAGCTGCGCCTCGCGAGATGCGTTCCTTTCAATTTTGCGGAGGAAAACGGCAGCTCGGAGACCGGGGATATCAAAGGTTCCGACGCTGACCATCAGAAAAAGGAAGCGGTCAGTGAAATCCTAGTATTTGAAGGTCCTTTACTCTTCTGTGTTGTTTAACAAAAGGCAGTGCCGCCTTTGTGACACAAGGGACGAGATTATATGCGGAGAACGTGTCATAATATATGTGCTCCCAGATTAGAGATTTACCTCCTTAAACAGAAAAAGGCTTATCCCATCTGGGCTCTTGCCATCACCACGGCCGGGGCCGACAGGCTCCAGTTGTGATGGAAAATCGACTATGTCAAATTTCCTATTGACGACGTCATTCAAGGTGGCGTGGCCAGAGACCCGGCCTACACTGTGGCAACAAGAGAGTGGGTGTAGCTCGGGCTCATTCATCATGACTGGCTTTTAAATAGTTCACACACTCACACACATTGAGATCAAGGCACTGGGCCACTCTGATGCAGGTGTACTGATCATCAAGAAAGGTATGATTTAATTTTAGAAGGCATCGAATTGATCCACGCGCTGCTTTTTGGCTAGACGAGACGGTGCTGCATTAGGGAAGATTCGATCCGCATGAAGGTTGACCTGCATTTGATGTTGTCCCAGCTGCGTTGGTAGTCTGTATAGGAGGATGGTGAAGCCATCGTCAACCCAAACGGCCAAAGCTGACTCGAGTTCCCAGTATACCTCTGGGTTTGACATCTCGCAAAGAACCTCACTGATGAGGGTATGGCTGAAAATGATGGAACATACAAAGTTTTGTAATGCTGGGTCAGATGCTGAGCGGAGTCCTAGACTACTGAATCTCACGGGGAGTTTCGTCTGTCGCCAGCCGGCGGCATCAAAACTAACATTACAGATGAGTTCAGAGGAATTAAAGGATTGTGGAGTCAGGTTTGTTGAAGCGATTCGTGTGAGTGTGACAATGCGTACCGTGCAGCGCCAAGAGAAATTTGTGAAGAGCGGAACAGTTCCTCAGAAGGAAGAGCGTGAGATGCAAATTATCTTATTATTCAAAAATGGTGCAGTTGGTATAATTCATAGATTCATCTAGTTGTTCCCAGTAATTAGTTTTTAATTATCCTCTCTGCCCGTAAGGATGAACAAAAATCAACAGAATTTGAACTCAGAAAGTAAATATACGTAACAAAATATCTCTAATTTATCGTTTGTCACTCTGTCTATTTCTTCACCAGCCTTTCCTCCGCCCAGTCTATTCAATGATATTTATAATAAAAGTAAACACCTGTTTCTTTTGAATTATCCTTGTTGAATTGAAAGCTGAACTTATATTGAGATCAAAGAGATACATTCTATTTACTTATTTTAGGAAATTAGGATATTTTCAAATTAACAATTGGTTTCATCTTCTATGTTAAACCAAACTAAAAATGTGTCACTGCTAGGCTGCATTAGTAACTTATAAAATAACCTCTCTCCAATCAACTAAATTGCAATAGTATTTATTTTAAAATGTATATGAATTCATGATTAACATTTCTAGCAATACATTTACAATTTACGATCTCGAATTAACTTTTGACATTTAACTTTCATTGTTCTTTGATATAGTTATCATAATTCAAGAATCACAGCTGGTCGAGCTAAAATGGTGTCAAACTGATACTTAATAAATCAGCAGTTCACATCGATTCGACATCACTGTCCTCTCTAACCCACTACCACGTCAAATTCTTCTATCGGGATGTACAGAAGCTCTGAGTGCTTTTCAGGTGGAGGTTCAGATATATCGCTGTCCTTTTTGCTGTCTCCTCAACAAGCACCTCGAGCAAAGAGGTGTTATTTCTTGTAACGTACGTCGTCCAGGTTTCCTTCTATTTTATTCATGGAGAGAAGTACATGGCCCATGGCCCTTTCAGAGCCCCCAAGACAGGTGGAAGTACAAGAGAAGTGTATCTTTAAACCCGGGACCTGGTCCGGGTGCTTGAAACAGAGTCTACTCCGCTAAAGGCTATGTGTTATTGTTAAACAAGGTGGTGGATTAAGTCTGCTACCCAAAGACCTCACTCTTAAAACGTCATGTACAGCAAGCTGTAAATAGGCACCTGGGGCAGTAGATATGATGTTAGCAAATACGTTTTTGGTTAACTTTCAAAGTTTCATGATGCCATGTTGTGCTATCGAACTCGAAACCGCATGGTTGTGAAGCGAACTTCTTAACGACTATGATGTAAAGGATCGAAATAATATGATTATATGGTAGTAATGATAGGAATTAAACCTAACAAAAACATGCAGAATATTCGTCAGTTTAAATGTGCCTAACTAAGGCACTGATTCTTTGAAAACTGAAATGAGGCACTGGAAGAGAAGGAGATAGTTGGAGGTCGTTAGGAGGTAAGGAGTGATGTGGGAAGAAAAGGGTAAAAAATACAGATTAGTTGTTGCTCGTAAAACTGTCACATTTAGCTATTCAATAAATGCTTTAAAAATTTATTTTTGAATGTATAATTTTTAAAATCAAATTTACGGGGGAGGGGACATGGTAAAATATATTCTCTAAAAGGGGGCGTCAGAAGAATTGGGGAAAATCTGCATTAACCAATATAATTTAGTTTGGATAAGCAAATATAACATTTCGAAAAACAAAAAACTCAAAACCAAATAAAATATTAGATCAGATTGGAAAATATTGGAAAATAATATATGTAAACTTCATTTGGCAGAGAGAAAACATAAACGAATAACGATGATTAGAAATATATAAACATTGTTTGAATTTGACTTTAAATTCATAAAAATCGATTGCTTCAGTTAATTCAGGAAGTGTATTATCCATATTGCTTAAACGAACAAATATGTGATTTATTCGAGTGTATTTTGTAGATAATTGAAATAAATTCTAGGGTTCGAACATTTTAAATAAGAGAAAAATGAAGTTATTGTGTTGAAATCGCTAATAAAAAGTAATAAGCGATAGAGAAATTAAAATATGTTTATATGATTAAAATCTCAATAGTAATTCTGATAAATATCAACTTTATCATTATAGATTGCTATTTAGCAGATTTGTCAGAATGTTAGATAAAATGCTTTGAGGCATTAGTCTCAGATCTGAGTTGAAATTCCACTGAGGGCAACTTTGAGTTTTCCTTTTTCGAGATCTATAAATAAATTACCAGTCCTGTATTGGAGTTCATTCTCTCCTTCACTTTTTTTCTCTTTCTCTGGAAAAAAATTGGCTGTGTTCATACACACACACACACACGCGCACGCACACACACACACACACACGCGCGCGCGCGCGCACACACACACACACACACACACACACACACACACACACACACACACACACACACACACACACACAAATCCGACTTCAATGATGAGCAACAACGTGAGCTAATCGAAGTCGACCCACGCCAGACATCACGTCACCTCTCTGAAGTTCTTGGAACATCAAAAATAAAGATCCTCAATCACTTGCATGCAATAGGGAAGGTGTCCAAGCTGGACCAATGGGTGCTCCACAATCTGACTGACCCTAATCGTGAATGTCGGACGGCAGCTGCGATTTCTCTGCTCTCCTACCATCGCACAACCAATTCGTTACTTTCAATTGTCACTGGTGATGAAAAATAATGTCTCTAAATTGATGTCAAGCGCAAGCGAACGTGGGTTGATAATGTGAGTGCGTCACAACGGCAATCAAAGGCTGGTTTCCACCCTCACAAGACCCTACTGAGCGTATAGTGGGATGGCAGTGTATCATCCACTATGAGCTGCTCCTACCGAACAGCAGCATAATCTCTGTCGCCCATTGCCTACAACTTAACAGATTAGCGGCTAAAATCGCCCACACAATGGTCATGTTCCATCCTTTCATGATAACGCTCGGCCGCTTACACCAAGGTCGACCCGTGAGAAGCTATTGGAGTTAGGTTGGAAGGTTCTGCCCCACCCATCGTATTTACCCGACCTCGCGCCTACACACTATTACCTTTTTCTCTCAATGAGCAATGCAATTAAGTCAAAGACTTTCGCCAATGAAGACTAGTTAAATCTGATGGAATTCTTAGCACCAATGCCAGAAGAATTCTCCAGGGATGGAAGCACGTGACTTCCTAACCGATGGCAGACGGTAATCGCAAATTATGGCGATTATTTTGACTTGAAAAAACGGTGAGAACTTTCTGTTTAAACTGATATATATATATATATATATATAGATGTCACAGATTTGTGACGAAAGAACTTTAATAGACTATATATATATATATTCATATCTGTATTTTTAACCGTTAGTCAATCAATACGTACATACATGCACACATATATATATGTACGTATGGATTCACCGAACATTTATTATAATGCTCGGTGTGTTTGTAAACAAACATCCCGAATTAAGCCGTACAGTGTCTAGCAACCATCGTTGCTCTTTTGTTCAACACTGACAAAGGAACGCTGTACTAGTTTCAAGCTTATTAGCTATCGTCAGCAACGTATACCTTCCTGCCAGATGATTGAACGTCTGAAAGTATATACTTTCCTTATGCATATTAACGGCTGAGCAGCCTAATTTGCATATCGAGTGAGTTAATCGGCCGGGCGCACCGAAAACGATAAACGGAAAAAATGAAACGAATTTTCATTTCTCACTCTTAGTACGGCTGTTACTTAAATATAAGTATGTATACGTACATACATATATGTATACAGACGTACAGTATATATATATATATATATATATATATATATATATATATATATATATATATATATATATATATAAGAGAGTATTGAAGTTTGCTTGAAGCATTGTGGAATAATAGGTAAATATCTTTAAGTCGTTTGGAAGCCTCGACAATGCAAATGGGTAAATCTCCGGGTAACAAGATCCGGTGGTGGAGAGAGAGATGTAAGTGGGTGTACGTTGAGATGCGTGGTGTGTATAACACGTGTAGAAGAATGAAGGAAAGAGTATAAAGGATAAAATAAAAATAAGAACACGAGAGAGAGTTACCTTGGGAGAGATTTAATTGTCCCTATATATTTCGGATTCACATCCATCAACTGGGGTTTTTTTCCGGGGTGGGGGAAAGATTGTCTGTCGGAAAGGTGCGAAACGCGTCCTCCGCTGTTTGTTGTTTTGAATATGTTGTTTTTGATATTCAAAACAACAAACAGCGGAGGACGCGTTTCGCACCTTTCCGACAGACAACCTTTCCCCACCCCGGAAAAAACCCCAGTTGATGGATGTGAATCCGAAATATATAGGGACAATTAAATCTCTCCCAAGGTAACTCTCTCTCGTGTTCTTATTTTTATTTTATCCTTTATACTCTTTCCTTCATTCTTCTACACGTCTTATACACACCACGCATCTCAACGTACACCTACTTACATCTCTCTCTCCACCACCGGATCTTGTTACCCGGAGATTTACCCATTTGCATTGTCGAGGCTTCCACACGACTTAAAGATATTTACCCATATATATATATATATATATATAAGTTTATCCCGGGTTCAATCGGAGATAACACCACAGTAAGTAAGGTACTCAATACAAAGCAGAGTATAAATATTTAATATAGAAAAGGCTTCCACACGACTAGAACTGTTTCATTCGGGAGAAATCATCAGGAAGCCTGATGATTTCTCCCGAATATATAAGTAGAAACACAACAGTTAGTTCACCATACCGAGAACAATTGTTTTACCTCATGCGGATCTTCAGCTCGTACTGTCCGAGCTGAAAGATTCGCATAAGGTGAAACAATTGTTCTCGGTATGGTGAACTAACCGTTGTGTTTCTACTTCTACCAAACTCGTCCCATGGACTGAGTGCTCTACCACTACGGATAATACCTTCCAGTGTTCTCTCTCTCTCTCTCTCTCTCTCTCTCTCTCTCTCTCTCTCTCTCTCTCTATATATATATATATATATATATATATACACACATATGTGTGTGCGAGTGTGTGAGTGAGTGTGTGTATGTGTGTATGTGTGTATGTGTGTAAATCTACGTTAGTTATCCACACTAATTCAGATGTGACTATACTTTCAGTTATGTCAGTGTCCTTTAAAACTAACGAACTCCCAGGCGACATCTTACTCTTTATTTTTAGATACCTTTTGTAATCTTCCCTACTGCTTCAGTTTTTCTATGTTTCTACACTTTATTTTTAGTGAGTCGTTGACACCATGTTGCGTTCATACACCCTCTTTACATGTTTGTTTTTCTCTCACTGAGTTTCTAGCAACCACCATCATCAGGATAACTTGGCGTCTTGTCGATTTATAAGCCAACAATCCAACTATTATGGGCAAAGAATGGGAAGTTGAAAACACGTTGAACTGATGTATTTTGTAGTTCCTTCAAGGGTTTTGTCAAAATATATAACTTCAAAAAAGATGCGTGGGTTGCGTCCTGGTTATAAATTATCTTCAACTGCTTAACAATAAGCTTGATATACAACTATATCAAAATATATAAAACGCCATTACTTTATTATATGTTAGTGTTCGATACTAACTTTTCAAATGCTATACACTTACTTCACCAGCTTTCTATAAAGCTTCATATGGATATCATAGGATTTTTTCCACTACTTAACTATAATCTCTTATCTTCTGACGTCTAAAACAAAAATAGCATTTAATCTGAGCTCTACACTTATAGAAAGTGAACTGTCGTTGTTGGGTGAATTGTGGTATCACAGAAAATCTTCAAATCAAACAAATATATATGTTTATACCAGATTTTGTCGGGAGATAGTAGAAAGTCATAGTTGAGTAATCGAACGTAGAAATTGAAATTGTGACATTACTACAGAATTACAATATATTTATTAATTTAATACTTGCTGAGTTGTGTCTCTTAGCATATTAAAAAACCTTTTGAAATAATATTTAACTAAAATATGTATTTATGTTTTTAATGATGAACAGTACTGTA
>OZ024743.1:45956785-45959285 GCA_964016885.1 Eledone cirrhosa | reverse complement strand
CTACAATTAAATTTTTTGCATTATCTAATCACACCCTATTCAACCACGACAATACAAACCTCCCTCCCTATGCTATATACTATACAAATGATTACTCCTTGTCTCTCTATCCTTGATCAATTCTCTTTTGCTTTCTATACTTCTAGTAACTATATTTTCTCCACATCTGTTTCTCTCTGTCTTTCTTCTTTATTCCTTCTTCAATAATTTAAATTATTTGAATCTCTGACAGTTATGTAAATTGCTATTATGTATGTTTAAGCTTTCTCACACGCACCCTCTATATTATATGTACATTTTTTCATGTCTCAATCCTAAGGTATATAAATATTGAGTTTTGTCATATCTTATTCACTACCATGACTGAATCTTAACCATCTACTATTTCAGGGTATGTCATGCATCATCTTATTTTATCTGATGAGGACGTACTGTTGAAGTTAGCTCAGTACATCTGAAATATGTATAATCAAATATACTTGATCACACGAATGTCTATTTTTGTTAATATTTTGAATTAATATTAATAACTCCGGAAAACCAATCTGTTGAGTGCTTCCAATCTATTGTAAAACTCATTCTTTGATTTATTCATTGAACCTTGTTTAACCTCTCTCTCTCTCTCTCTCTCTCTCTCTCTATATATATATATATATATATACATATCTTCGGTCTCCTTTCTAACTTCTCACTCTCTCCCATTGGTTACTGCAACTGTACTACTGTTTCCCCCTCTCTATCGGTGTTTTTCTTCTGTTTATTTTCTTTTTCTGTCGTTCTCCTCGCTATCATCTCTGTTTTTGTTGTTGTTGTTTTCTTCCCTAATAACTATACCTCGTAGTTATTAACGTACTGTGGTGAGATGTACTGTCTTTAATGCGTCGAAACATCAGCGACCCACAACAGACAGCCGAAGAGCGGGAATTGTCCTTATGTTTGTGTTTCTCCTAAGTTTTCTAAATAATTGTTTCTACTTTTGGCACAAGGCCAGCAATTACCCAGTACATTACTGGTACTTTATTTTATCGACCTCGTAAGGATGAAAGGCAAAGTTAACCTTGGCGGAATTTGAACTCAGATCGTAAAGGGACGTAACTATGCTGGAAAGCATGTCCAAACCTCTACCAATTCTGCCAATCCACCGCCCTAAGTTTTCTAAATAATATTTGTTAGTAACCACACAGCGCCTTTGTCACTTTTAATTCATATAACTTTATTGCTGTGACCTCTGTTCTATCTTCCCTATCTCACTTGTTGTTAATTTCTGTTTTGAACTTAAGTCCTGCCATTTTGGATTAATTCTTTTCCTTCCCCTTTCTCTCTCTTTCTTTCTCACCCTTTCTCTCTCTCCCACTCACTTATTCCCTCTCTCTCTCTTCCACTCACTTATTCTCTTTCTCTCTTACCATCTGTCTCCTTTCTCCCCCTCTCTCTCTGATCCCTTACCACTTCCCCACTCTCCCCTCTCACTTCCGTTTTCCTTCGTCTCCCCTCTTTGCGCATGTTCTCGCTATGATCAGACGTTTTTCTCTTCGTTCTCTCTCGTACTGTTAATACGGAATCAGGACTTATGCTCGGTCTCCATTTTAACTTCTCACTCTCTCCCACTGTTTACTGCAACTTACCTGTACTACTGTCTCCTGTTCCCCTCTCTCTATCGTTATGATTTTCTTTTGTTTATTTTCTTTTTCCATATACTGTACCAATTGTGTTCTGATTAGCTTTTACACCCCCCATATATATATATATATATATATATATATATATATATATATACACTACATATATACATTGGCGGGCGGGTGCGTTTGAGTGCGTAAGTGTGTGTGTCATGTGTGTGTGTGTGTGTGTGTGTGTGGTTTTATTATATTTAAAAATTCACAATGAATACACAAGAATATACATCCTTAAATATTTGCAGAACACGTTTAATAACATAGTGATGACCAGAATAACTCTGGTAACAAATGTATAATAATTGAAAGACTTCGATGTCATTTTGGGATCATTTATTTTACATCCTCACCACCATCACCATCACCACCGCTACTACCACTACTACATCTGTATAGAAGACTTGTACGATTATTTTTGCTGTTGCTGCTGTTGTTTTCATTAGCGTTTTTGTTGTTGTTATTGTAAGTTGTGACAAATTGTAGTTCATTACAAAGCATGTAGGCATCATCCACCAAGCAGTAGGCATCACATTCATTTGAACAGGCATCCCTGACTTTAATATCACCAAACGAGGTAAATATTTTAACTACTGCTTTTACATTTACTTCCGTTGTCGATGAATTAAAATAAACAGTCATTTGTCTGTAGCCATTGCTGTATAAATGAATAGGAAATACATTGTTACATGTTGCTCGACATCGTTGTATGTGATTAGAATGAGATAGAGAAATTGCTATCTCAACAACTTTCCAGTTTGACTGACACCTTACGTAGCTACAATAATTGTCAGTGGTAGGACCTTCGTTGCATTCTCTGCTCAATG
>OZ024743.1:45944285-45954285 GCA_964016885.1 Eledone cirrhosa | reverse complement strand
GAGGATTACTGCGGTTATATGGTAAGGTTGTCTAAGGAAAAATAGCAGGACTGATTTTACGAGCAAATCCAGCCTTCTGGAGACCCAGAGGTTGACTACGATCAAGATAGTTGGATAACATCCATAATCTTAGTTTGTCTCGTTTTAGGATACATCCAGTTTAATTGGTGACGGTTGCTTCCGATAGGACACACTGGAAGGCGTTTCTGAGGTCTATACCCCAACAACCCCCTCAGGAATAAGTGGACGTAAGAGAAAAGAAGAGACCGAAAATTGATCTTCGTAGGATTTGAACTCAATGAGCAAGGAACCGGAACGAATAACTTAAAGCATTCTACCCGACGTTCTAACGATTCTGCCAATTTCTCGCCTACGTGTGGGCTTTATACAAATATGTATAAATATAAATAAATATCCACATATAAATCTACACATTATTGAATTCACAATTTCAACATTATTTTGTATATATATTAGTTATCCGAGTAGATCGAAATGGAAATTATGAGACCAATCCATTCACTCTTGATTTACACAATTAGTTTTCGGGAACGTAAGAACATCGATATTTATTCTGGCTTTCTGAGCTTTAATCTTTCCGAGGTCAACTTTGCCTTTCTTCCTTAAGGGATCAACAAATAAAGTACCATGTTAGTGGCGTTGGATTGGTGAACTGTTAAAAGGTCAGACGGAGAGCTTTACGGTATCTGATCCGGTACTGTACGTTCCGAGTTAAAATTTCGTCTCACGTTATCAGAAAAACAGTGATATCTCTGCGAAACGTTGTAAGTTTCTCGGGAAGTAATCTAAACTATAATATAGTAAGGAGTGCGGGACTGCATACGGTTAATTTTTTAAAATCCAGTTAGTAAAACTTCTGACACACACATGATGATATCTAACTTTTTATTGCTTACCTTTTGTAATTCTACCAAAGCCATTTCCAATGAAATCCTCACTCCAAATATTGGATGAAGCAGCATCCGGAAGTCGTTTATCCATTGTCATATCCCAGTAAGGAATAGTAATGTTACTGTTGATCTGTCGTAACGCTTCCTCAAACCTAAATTATAGAGAACACGTAATAATGATTTCTACTATAGGCACAAGGAAAGTCGATTAAATCGACACCAGTGCATTACTGGTGTTTTATTTTATCGACCCCAAAGCTAACCTCGGGTTTTGAAAGGCCATAACTCTATGCTGTAAACGTAAAGGGCCAGAACTCTATACTGCAAAGCTTGGTGTCTGACGCTCTATCGTTTCTGCTAATCCACCGCCATAATAATAATAATAATAATAATAATAATAATAATAATAATGATAATAATAATACTGTAATCTTATATTTCATTTGTAATAAGAATTATTCTCTCAGTTGTTTTAAATAAGTAAAAATCAAAAACTTACGGGAGCGATTCCATAACGATATATCTCCACCATGTGCGTTTTCTTCCCTTACATTACGGCATAGGACCCCAATATTTAATATTTAATTTTGGATCAGAAATGTTATAGTCGAAAAAGAGAAAAATGGCTAAGTGGACAGACAGGCAAATAATTTCACCACCAACACCACCACCGCCACCAACACCACTACCACGCCAAAAACTCTAGTCAAGTTACCTCAACTTCTATTTCTACTTCAACTTCAACATCATCACTACAGTGCTACGATCACATCACCACCACCACTGCCTCATTATCGCTACCGCCGCTATTCTCTCCCACTACCTCCTGCTAAGACAGGCATCATAGTATTCCCACTAAATGAGGAAGGCATCAAAAGATATAAATAGACTGATTTGATGACCCGGTCAAAAAATCAAAAAATCAAAAATCAAAATCAAAACAGTACAGCAGCAACGAAAAACGTAAAGAAAAGAAAAAAGAAAAGAAAAATAAACAGACAGATAGACAAGCCAAACAACTAAGTCAGACATTCAAACATTACATTACAATGAAACTTATGCTTATTTTTTGGGGCTTTTACCTATTTGTTTGTTAGTTTATTTATGTTCGTCTACAGCGTGATAGTGCCACGCTAAAATCACCGGGGGTGATGAAATCACCGGTGGTTATGTAACCATACATCCACCAATCTTCGATAAGAATGTTTCAATGTCGAACCTAAACAGTTCGAATAACGGTGAAGTGGAGACTGGAATGTCATGTGACAGACTCTCACCCAGCAGGTGCTCCCTGGCTCAGCAGCAGGGACCTGGCTGTCATCCAAATACTGCTAGTGTTGGAGGAAGAAGAAGGAAAGGGACCAGAACCAACTGGACGAAATAATTGAATAGAACTGTTATGCAATGTTAGCTGAAGAGTAACCCCAAGGAAAAAGGCTATAGGAAACGGATGCATAACATCTGGAACGAGATTGGTCTATTTAAATTAGATGAACAAAAATTGGCCGGGCAGGCTCGGGTAATAAGAACTAATGGGTGGATACGCGAGCTGGAACTGGAGGAACTGAGCAGAGAGATTAGGTTGGAAATGGAGAGTGGAGTATGCCAGGAAAACGAGCCAGTGGGAAATGAAGGTGAAGCGGTTGGGAGAACGGAGGGACCATCCGAAGCAGACAATGATCTGAATGATGAAATAAATAATACCTGGAACAAAGATACCGCCATTGAGGAGATAAATGCTGACGGGCTAGGACAAGATTTGGTTGATATCCTAAACTTAGTGGTAGATGAAATGAACAATGATAGTGGGAAACCTATGAACCTAAGATTTGTAGACAGGAAAAAGTTAAAAGAAACAACAGCTAAGGTAAACAAAGTCATCCCATAGTTTGAGGCGAGGAGCCTTCATCAGTGCAACAATATCCTCAAAGCAACAGCAAATGCAATGAGGAAATTACTTGGCATAAAAGCGAGAGGAAACAACAAACAAGAAAGATCAGAACCTTGGTGGAAGAAACGACTGAATGGTCAAATCAGGGAAATGAGAAATGACATTGGAAAGCTTGATTCCCTACTGAATGGGACACTAAAAAACATAGATACTAAAAATAGACTGAAAATAAAGTACAAAACTAGGAGGAAATGGCTAAATATTATCATAGAGCAACTGAAGCAGCGCATTGTAGCAAAGAGTGCAAAAATTAGGCGTAACGAGAACAGAGTCAGTCAGTATAGACAGAACCGCATGTTTGACAACAACCAGAAGATGTTGTTTGGACAGCTTGAAGAGAAAGAAAGAGGCAACGACTCGATCCCTGAGGCGGAACAAACTAAGACATTCTGGAGAGGAATATGGGAGAAGGATGTTAAACATAATGGCCAGGCAGTGTGGATTGAGACAGTACAAAAGGAGATTAGTGAACAGGCACACCAACAAACTGATTTGAGTATCACAGTTGAAACTCTTAAGGGGCAGGCCAACGAACTAACCAACTGGAAATAACCAGGCCCAGATGGTGTGCAGGGGTATTGCATTAAAAATGTAACATCCCTCCACCCGAAACTGACAACCATGTTCAATGACTGCTTGATGTCAGGTGAGGTACCAGAGTGGTTGACAAAAGATACCACAGTTCTGGTAATGAAAGACCGAATCAAGGGTAATGATGTTACCAACTATAGACCTATCACATGTCTGTCCGTAATGTGGAAACTGTTGACAAGCATTGTGTCTTTAGGAAATCTACCATCACGTCCACACAAACAACTTGTTACCGGACGAACAGAAAGGATGCCGAAAGAAGTCCCGTGGTACAAAGGACCAGTTACTTATTGATAAGATGGTAATGAGGAATTGCAAGAGGAAACACACTGGTCTGGCCATGGGATGGATAGACTACAAAAAGGCATTTGACATGGTGCCTCATTCTTGGATTACCAAAAGCCTAGAGATCTTCAAGGTGGCAGATAACATCAGACAGTTGTTGAGCAAAAGTATGAAGTCCTGGAAAACAGAGTTAACATCAGCTGGAGAATCCTTGGGAGGCGCGAAGATCAAGAGAGGTATCTTCCAGGGAGATAATCTGTCCCCTCTGTTGTTTGTCCTTGCCCTGATGACCCTGACCATTATACTGCGAAAAGTGACAGCAGGATACAAGTTGGGAAAGGGAGAGCTTACCATCAATCACCTCCTCTTCATGGACGATCTTAAGCTCTTCGGGAAGAGTGAGAAGGAGTTGGATGTGCTTGTTGACACTGTCCGTATTTTCAGCAGTGATATATGTATGCAGTTTGGTATTAGTAAGTGTGGAGTCCTTGTGATGAGCAGAAGCAACGGAATCCAGGTACCAACAGGTGAGATGATAAAGGAAATTGACACTGAAGAAGGATACAAGTATTTGGGTGTTCTGGAGGCTGATGACATCAAGAACAAAAAAAATGAAGGAATTGATAAGATCTGAATACATTCGGAGAGTAAGGAGCGTATTAAACTCACATCTGAACAGTAGGAATGCCATAAGTGCAGTAAATTCCCGAGCTGTGTCTATTATTAGGTACAGTGCGGGAATTCTGAGATGGAATGTTGCTGAACAAAAAGAAATGGATAGGAAGACTAGGAAGCTATTGACTATCTACAACATGTTCCACAAGAGGAGTGATGTTGATAGACTCTACTTAAGGAGATCTGAAGGTGGAAGAGGTCTTATCAGCATAGAGGACTGTGTTCAGATGGAGAAAAACAACCTACACAAATACGTGACTGATAGTAAGGAGCCAATGCTCATAATTGTACTGAAGGAGAGGACAATAGACCAGGGGATGTCCAAGGAGGAAATAACAAGGAGAAAGAGCAACCTCCATGAAAAATCCCTTCATAGTACCTTCTTTGAGAAAACTGAATTCAGAGATCCACAGACATGGAACTGGTTGAAAAGAGGAGACCTTAAAAAGGCTACAGAAGGAATGCTAATGGCTGCGCAAGAGCAGGCCCTCAAAACGAAGTGGTTGAAACACCATATTTACAAGGAGGAGGCTAGCCCACTGTGCAGGATCTGTGGAGAGAGAGAGAGCGGAGACTGTGGCTCACATTGTATCCGAGTGTAAACACCTAGCCTAGACTCCCTATAAGGGCTGGAGACATGATGTGATGGGCAGGGTGATCCACTGGCACCTATGCAAAGTAAAGAATTTACCACATTCTGAGAAGTGGTATGAGCATAAGCCAGAGTCGGTGATAGAAAACGATCAGGTGAAGGTTCTGTGGGATTTTAGGATACAGACGGACAAGAAACTGGAACACAATAGACCTGACCTGGTGGTTGTGGACAAGGAAAAAAGATCGTGCCTGATTGTGGATGTAGCCTGCCCATTCGACACGAGAGTGCAAGAGAGGGAGAAAATTAACCGATACCAGGACTTAAAGTGGGAGGTAAAAAGGATTTGGAACTGCCATGAAGTCAAAGTGGTCCCGATTGTCATAGGCGCACTAGGTACTATCTCAAAAAGTTTCCTGGGATGGTTAAAGAAAATTGGCCCCGCCACGCTTTTTGGAACGCTTCAAAAGGCATGCTTGCTGGGAACAGCAAGAACCCTCCGATACGTCCTGAATATCTGAGATAGTGGCTTGATATTCATTTCAACAAACTTTCCAGTTAACTAACATCAATGACTGAGACTCAAAGAACAATAATAATAATAATAATAATAACTGTTTCTACTTTAGGTAGGTACAAGGCCAGCAATTTGAAGGGGAGGGGAAAGTCGATTAAATCGACCCCAGTGCATTACTGGTGCTTTATTTATCGACCCTGTAAGGATGAAAGGCAAAGTTAACCTCGGCGGGATTTGAACTCAGAATGGCAAGGGCTGTAACTCTATGCGTCAAAGCATAGTATCCGACCCTCTACCGATACTGCCAATCTACCCAATAATGTAAGCTTGAAACACTTTAAGATCCCTGTATAAATAAATTCTCTTTTTAAAAATGCTTATCTCGCATAATTTAGAATTGATTTCAATCAAGATTAAAATTCCAAGGATTTGTATTAAATTTAAAACATCAATATAAGAATGGTTTCTGATTTAGGTACGAGGCCAGCAATATTTTTTTTGTGGTGGGGAGCCGATTAAATTGACTCCAGTGTGCTACTGGTACTTTATCTTATCGAGCCCGTAAGGATGAAAGGCAAAGCTAAACTCAGAACATAAAGGGCCGTAGCTATATGCTGCAAAGCATGTTGATCGACGCTCTACCGTTACTGCCAATACACAGCCCTAAATATTTAGGTAATGTTAAATATTAAAATGCTCACCGTTGAAAGTCTCCTTCGATATTCTATCGGTTGGGACAACAAGGCGACCAGTGCGCGGGCTCCTATACGCCAGAGAACTCTCACCTACACCGCCTGGACCCGTATCATTGAGGGAGCGATGTGTGACAGAACTAAATATTTTATTTCTCATATTTTCTCTCATAAACATTTAAAAAAATTCCAATTGTCCCTTTTCTTATTTTTAGCATATAGTTGAGTGAGAACACGCAGGAAATATATTACAGTGTTGTGAGGATGTCGGAGACTGAGGGGTCGGGTTGGGGTGGAGATAGAAATCCTAGAAGTGAAACTTGGTCTGTATACTCGTAACAAAACAGACTTCGCTAAACGCACCTAAGAGCTTTGATATATTCTAATCTCTGTGCTTGGATTTATGATGTACAAACTAATACGATGTAAGCTGCCGAAGAATGGAACATTTATATTTCTGTAAGCAAACGTGACAGAAAATAGAATAGGAGTGGATCTTTGAATTATAGGTACAATCCATCCAACTGACTTCCATGCTGTTTGCGTCTACAACGCATAACTCACATAGCCTGAGTCGACTCGGGACTTTAGTAATGACACTTACCTAAAATGCCACTCAATGGCTCGAACTCAGGACCTCTCTATTGCGAAGCAAACTTTTTAACTTCTCGGCCATGCTTGCATTCAGTAAAGGGTAACAAACTTGTCAATGGATCGAACTCGAGATCTCTCTATCGCGAAGCAAACTTTTTAACTTCACAGCCATGCCTGCATTCAGTAAAAGGTAACAAACTTGTCAATGGATAAATGAAGCAAATGGCTATTTTATGCTACCTACTTGATCGTAATCTTCACAGACAACATTATGTTATTAACATTGTTAGATAGAATAGTTAAGTACAGAACATAGTTTTGCACTTAGTCGAGTTTGGTTATTTAGCTTAAGAAATAAATAACTTTTACAGGCAGCTGATATTCGAGAAGAGAGAGAAGATAGACTCATAAAAAAACAATGAGGGAAATCGAATGATAAACTGACATGTGTGTATTTTATAGTTTGGAGCAGAGTCTGAAAAGATCTGTAGCACAACATATCAAAGAGATAGAAGTATGAACAGAGAGAAAAAAGAAGAAAGGAAGGAGCCGATCATCAGATCGGAACAAGGAAACAATTTCTATTGGTGATACTATCTGCTGGTCGCTAATCCTAGCAGAGAGTACAGGGGAGGTGAGTGGGTACAGGGAAGGTGAGTAGGTACAGGTGAGTAGGTACAGGGAAGGCGAGTGGGTACAGGTGAGTAGGTACAGGGAAGGTGAGGAGGTACAATGAAGGTGAGTGGGACAGAGAAGGTGAGTAGGGACAGATTTAAGTTCTGAAACAATGTGTAAGCATATTGCGTTCTTATTAAACGAACGTATTCTTTTATCGACTAAATTATGAACGAATCATGGCTGAATTATTAAGAGCTTTGCTTCGCAACATTTAGACTCGAGTTCGATCCCACGGTGTGGAATCTTGGGTAAGTGTAATTTAATATAATCCCCAGGTCGATCCATAACTTGTGAGTGAAACTGGAGTCGGATGAATTGTGCCAATGATTCAAAGGGTCAGCCTTGTCACATTGTGTCACTCTGGATTTCTCTGAACATTTCGTTAAGGGTACACGTGCCTGTGGAATGCTCAGCCACTTGCATGTTAACTTCATAAGCAGACTTTTCCGTTGATCGAACGACCGGAACACTCATCGTCGAAATCGATGGAAGTCCTTTACACCGACTAAAACTGTGGCCATTATAAATCGTCGGTATTGTAACCGGGATCGTTGCGGTTGATTTAGCAGCGTCGTTGTTTCAGCTGTGTTTCGAGTGGCAATCCTGCTAAGGTCTACTTTGACTTTCAACAATTCAGGGTAGATAAAGAAAATGCCGTTCGTCTCTTCTCGATATTCTCTCCTACGAACCTGGATGTTCTACTGAATCATAGGAGAGAAGACCGAGAGGGTATCTATGTCTGCTCACAACTGCATTGGTGCCTAAAACTCTTAGTAAAATCATGGTGTATATTATTCGATTTCAAATGACAGCCGTAGATGTTTTATATTGTTTAGCGCCTCATCTTTTCTGATGGAGTAGATATCTGATAAAAGGCATTTCATCCATCATAATTCCGGCTTTTTGTACATCTGGGACTTCATTGTTCAATGCATCCTTACTCTTTTGGCAGTACGATGCGGTTTGAAGGAATTTTACGATTATTATTAGCAAGCTCACCAACCACTTAGAAACTCTTTCATTCACTTTTTTATACAATTGCAGACATTGGAGCAATGCTAATTCGTGCTAATTGTAAGTATTTCGCAATTGCTAAAGTCTAAAGTATATTTTAGTTCTGAAAAGAACTTTCAATTTCCCTGAGGTTATTAGAAAACACTTTTACAAAAAAAATGTAATGGTTTCCTCATAGGATTTCAGTAGACTCTACTTTTATACAATTTCTACAATATCTGTTCAGATATAATTTCCACCCAGCATATCAAATGAAAAAGAAATAAATAGACAGAGCGATAATAATATTTCAACCTTTTCTTCTAATTTCTTTTTATTACATTTCATTTTCTTCAGATATTTAACCCTTTTGGTATCAAACCACTCGAAACCGTCTAAATCATCATTTGGGATGTTTCAAATATTAATTATATTACAAAATCCCGCATAGTTCTTGATTATTTTCAATATGATTTGATAAATCATAAGCGGTGGTTTTCATTAGAAATATAGTGACGAAAGGGTTAAATTAGTTTTATCTTAATTCTGAGAAAAGTCTTAAGAGCGAAAATTAATTTCATGTGAAAATATCCACCCTGTCCCCTATCAAGACAACGTCCCCATCTCTGAAGAATGTAAAATGTTCATTTCAATAAATTACAAACATCAAGTAGGGAATGAAAAGGAACTTACATAGAAATAAATAATCTATGCCATATAACAAAAGGTGGCCCACCGTGGGCAACTTGAGCATGTTCGTCTCTGTGAAGGAAAACCAGGGCCAGGAATTTATTTGGCGGTACACTCTGAAAGAACAAGTTTTCTGTAATTAAAGTATTCATTTTCTCAGAAAAAAATCTAATCAAATAGTGTGAGTTAGTTTTTCAAAGATGATTAATATGGAAGACAGGAAAAAGATTCCTTTCATAATGACTGCATAAATGAGTGACTGATCATTGGTTTCCCTCCCCGAGGAACTTTGTAGGCATTCACTAAACCAATTAAATGCAATACATCACTGTAAAACTTTCTCTTCTCTGCCACTGCAACATTTAATCTGCCAACGATGTTCCCTTTTCCAACATCATATGAAGAAGTGATAAAATCATATATTAATATATTAACGGTCACTTTATAAAATAATTGCACGAAGTTAAATTCGATGTTTGCGTTCTCATGAAAATATAAAGAAAAATATCTTGTTTTATTGATTGAAGAATCAAACACACCATCTACACTTATAAAATAATTGTAATTCAAAGTCTCTTTCTATATAATATTGTATTATGATTTAAGTAAATAAATTTATGCGAGTTGTGTAATGAAGACTGACGTTTCCAAATGAGAAAATTCGTAATTCATAAAAGAAGTTAGTCCAACTTATTCTGCTCACTTTATAAGTTTTGAAATGTATCTAATATTGCTGCAAGCTCATTTAATATTAACTTTATGTGTTCACTATAAATCAAATGTAAAAAGATATAAAAATAAGCAATCAAGTCAGACAAGCATATTGCAAGT
>OZ024743.1:45924285-45939285 GCA_964016885.1 Eledone cirrhosa | reverse complement strand
CAGACGGCGGCACCAAGCAGTTTCGGCTTGTGTGTAGGGTATCAAAAAATAGGTCTCTGGACTTGGTTAAGTTTATCAAAGTAGTAAACTGGTCAGATGGAGGAAGGGGGGGGGGGGGGGGGCAGACAGACTGGTAAGTTTATCCAGACAGGCAAGGGATCAGGAGAAGGAAGTAATGTGGGTGGGGTAGGAGTGGTTAGTGGGTAGTTGTGGTATAGAAGAAGGGGAATAATTGTCTTAGAAATTGAGGGTGTAGAGGTAGGGTTATTTATAGATGTAGCTTATAGGCTGAGAAGGTATTTTTAGATGAAGAATTAACAGTAAAAGTAGGTTATATGGTAGTAATTTAGCAGATGGTTAAATAAAACAGTAAATAGGAAGAAATAAGATCAGGTAGTATATAGGGGTTTAAAATAGGTAGAGGAGATTACATCGGCTGGTAACCAGTGGTGAAGTGTATGTACTATGTGTATGTATACTGCATACACAGAGGCACACATAAGAGTATATTGGGGAGTTATAGAAGGTATGAGAATACATGAATACAAGAGTAAGATATTACTTTAATGGGAAAAGTGGGATGAAGTAAGAATTTAGATAACAAATAAATGAGTAGGTGGAAAGAGTTGGCAACGTATTCACAAACAGGCGCATGCGCATTCGTATATACACACATATATACAGACATGCACACATCCGCACCAACGCATTCACCTACCCGCAATAATTTATATTTGTATATGTACTCACGCATACACACACGCGCACACAGACACACACATACATATATATATATATACATATATTGATTTTTTGTGTGGTTGATTATGCTGATTGGGAGAAGAAATACTGTTTATATATTTTATCTAATGATTCTATGGACTTACTTTTATATATATATATATATATATACACGCACACACACATACGCACACATACGCACACACACACACACTCACAAACACACACTCACAAACACACACACATATATATATATATATACATACACACACACATACGCACACACACATACACGCACACACATATATCCATATATACACACATTATATATAATCATTCTTTAGCTCTTTAGGTTGTATTAACCATCAGAATTGCATCTTCTGTATCTTGTGCATCATATCTGCGTATATCAAAGGTGCAAATGTGTTGGTTGTGTGTGTGACAGCTCACACCTATGCAGGTTTAGCTGGCCTCCTCCAAGGTATATCTCAGAGGTGTCTTGGGTGATTTAATGATAGAGACCCCAGTCTTATCATCTCATTTCTACAGCTGAGTAAACTGGAGCAACGTGAAATAAAGTGTCTTGTTCAAGGAAACAACACATCACCCGGTCCGACAATTGAACTCACAACCTTTCGATTGCAAGCCCAATGCTCTAACCACTAAGCCATGCCCCTGGTTGGGGTTTTGTCATTGTTCTTGACGTCTGGAATTAATGAAGTTTTTCTGCTTTGTAACTTTCCACAGAGGGTTCATATTGCATGTGAGATAGACATGCGCCGAGATATATTTTGAAACTCACTTAGGCAGCGTTTCGTAATCCTTTTGCGGCGTGTTGGCAGAGTCATTAAGGCATCGGATTAAATGCTTTTTTCCGCGGTTAACCGCTCTTTGAGAACAAATCCAGCCAAAGTCAGCTTTGCCTTTTATCCTTTCGTGGTCTATAAAAAGGTACCAGTCCAGGGGTGGTGGGTTGGTGGAATTCTTAATGAGTTGGTATCTGATTCAGCTCTGTGTATTCCGAATTAAAATTCTGCTTTCTTCCGTTAGAAGTTACGACCGGCACATGCTATCAGTACTGGAAAGACAAATGGAAAAGTATCATTATACTGAAAGACTAGTGGAAACATTATTTCCCTGATCTCATCTGACGATTGGCTTTTTCCTTTTCCTTTCCTTTTTTATATGAGTATCTTTCGATGTCAAACTGTTGCTGTATTGATTTCTGATGTAAGAATTTTAAAAAAGAGGTGTTTGAATCTAACAGTGCAATCTTGACTGCCAATGTTTGCAATAAGAATTTTGAGAATCCTCTACATACATATTATACCGTATCGCCCCCTCCGTTGTCCTCAAAACTAACGATGTAATGCGAAGTCATTCGAAGTAATTCACATCCCTGACTTAGCTTACTTTTCTCAGGTGAGCAGATATCAATTAAAAATTAGATTACCACTTCAAAGTGAGATTGCCTCTTCAAAGAATCCCACTTTTAACTTCAAAGTGAGATTACCTCTTCAAAGAATCCCACTTTTAACTTCAAAGTGAGATTACCTCTTTAAAGAATGATATTTTTAACTTCAAAATGAGATTACCTCTTCAAAGAATGCCGCTTTTAACTTCAAAGTGAGATTACCTCTTCAAAGAATAACATTTTTTACTTCAAAGTGAGATTAGTGATTCAAAAATTGACTTTGTCACTTAAAAGTGAAAATGCGTAGCTCTTAGAGAAATTGAGCGTGACACATTGTGTAAGAAAGCCGGCTTTGAATTACAGCCACAGTCCATCTGACAGGCTGTCAAATAGTTTACTTCTACCTAATTTCATTCACAAGGCTTCGATCTACCCGAGACTGTATTAAATGACACTTGTGCAAGACATTGCGCAGTGGAATTGAACCTGAGACCCAAAGATTGCAAAGCAAACTTCTTAATCAATCCGATATGCTGCGTCCATATTATTTATTAGTGTTGTGGTGGATTGGCAGTATCGGTAGAGGATCGGACGCCATGCTTTCCAGCATAGAGTTAAACATCTTTATGATCTGAGTTCAAATCCCACCGAGGTTAACTTTGTCTTTCATCCTTAGAGGGTCGATAAAATAAAATACCAGAAATACACTGGATTAATTGCTGGCCTTGTGCCAAAAGTAGAAACAATTATTTATTAGTGTTTGGCTTTAATTTTAAAAAATCTTATACGGTCTTTGTTTAGGGAAGTAAATGTGTTTTGGGAGAAAGAAATATATTTGTTTACTAGTCGGACGATAGAGTCTCCACCGCTTTCGACGATGAATGTTCAACTATTTGATCAACCGATTTAACTATTTACTTATTCAAATAATGTGCATGTGGCTGAGTATTCCACAGACACATGTACCATCAATACAACCCTCCGGCCGGATTATACACACACACAAACGCGCGCGCCGCGCGCGCACACACACACACGCACACATATGCAAATATATATACATGCATGCCCGTATATATGCATATATACATACATACATATACATACATACATACATACATACATACATACATATATATATATATATATATATATATATATATATATATATATATATATATGTCTATATATATATATGTCTATATATATATATATATATATACGATATTAATAAATGGAAACTATATTTATAAAACCATATTTATTTCATTATACATATTTCAGGGATACCAAATTAAATTATGGTATGCCTTCATCAGACAAAATACAATATATAACAGTTTTACAAATAAGCTTTGACGTACCCTTTTAAAATGCAACCATTGTTTTTGGAAGCCATCCGGATAGTGATTTGTTTATATTACTTTAATAAGTCATAGTGTTAAGGACAATTAGAAAAAGACGGAGAGAAAGAAAAAGACGGAGAGAAAGAAAAAACGTGGAGAAATATCGGAGAGAGAGAGAGGCATGGAGAAAAAAGAAAGAGATAAGTAAAGACAGGAGGAAAGGAAGAAAGAAGAAAAAAGGAAGAAATAAGAAAAACAGAGGAAAGCAACAGAGAGATATTAAGTCAACAGACAGATAGAAAAACTCAAGAGAGAGAAACATTATATAGAGAGAGGGGGAAATATTGAAAATTTTACGTCATGTCATATTAAGTTGAGTTAACAATTCATATGAAATGAATATATGAAATAAATATATAATATGAAATAAATATATAATATGAGAAATTAAACATTGTTTAATAATGACTATATGTTTAGTTTAAAACTTGAGATCAATATACCAAAATTTGGGTTTAATTTCCAAAATGTACACATTGCTAGAGAAGTCAGTATCTTAGGCAAAGACACACAAATATATATATATATATATATATATATATATACGCACGTCCTGAAAATAGAAATTATATTTACTCAAGTCAACAATATAGACATATAAAACGCAGACGATTTCTCTTAATACTGCTATACATTCCTTGTGTTATAAAAAGTTCACAGTATATATACATAAATATATACGATTAACATTCATGTCTTCATATATATGATTACCATTCATGCATTTAACATTTTGTTAAAATTATGCATATCTGCAATCCAAACTGTGTGGTTATGCAACATAACTCTTACCCACACACATACACACACACACACACACACACACACATATACATATACACCTATATATGTATAAATAAATATCTGCATGCATCTTCACGCATCACTCATGTATACATACAGACATATATACAATCATAAAAAACCTATAACACTTTTATATGCATGTTAATACACACATAGACATTTGTATAGAGATAATCAAATATCAATATATTACTAAGGATTATACTTTGGAAATATAATTATACCAATATAAATTTAAAATACCAAAGGATTATATTTTGGAAATACAACTATATCAATATAGTCAAAAGGACAAACGAATTCTAGAAATGTCAAAGCATTAAATATCTTTAAAACACTATAGAGTATCTTAAGTTAAAATAATATGTTTCATATATTTAGTATAGAAAATTATCCTACTTATATTTCAATCAAGATATTGAAAGGGTAGACTTATGAGAATTATGAGAAGCTATCAGAATCAAAGCAAAACTAATAAAAATAAATAAAAATAAAAATAAAATAAAAGTTAAATAAATATTATATCAATATAATTTAAAAATTTAAAAATTTCAAAAAATTTCAAAAAATTTCAAAAAAAATTAAAAAAATTTTTAAAATTCAAAAATTTAAAAGATTTAAAAAACCCAAGGATTCTACAGATATCCTTATAGAAATTTATCCTACGTATATTTTATTTAAGATATTGTAAGTATAGACATTTTAAAGTAGTTTATTATATCTATGTTTATATTTAGGAAGAAAGTTTAAAAAGAAAAAGGTGAAGGAATCTAATGATTTATCGACAGGTTTTATATATTAACTAAATTACTTAATTAATTATACTACATTTTAAATTTATATTTATATTTAAACGTTGAGTTCAATCTATGTCTGGAGCAACTGAATAAATTGTTCCTTAAATTAAGGGAATTTTTGGACTTTAATATAAAGAATATTTCTTCAATACAAAGATCACAATTTTCTGAAGAGGAATTAAAAGGAGTAGCTTATGAAATAATATTCCAAGTCATCGAATATTTAACATTATCTCGTTTTAGGTCCCATAGTAGGCTAGATAGCGAAGTTGAAGATTTTTTGTTTGGATCTGTGAAAGAATTTTTATGATTATTGAAGCGAAATTTAAATTCAGTAGAGGTAGAACCAACATAGTTAAATGAATTTAAATTAGTTTTAACATTACAATTGTACACTACATTTTTAGCTAAGCAGTTGTTATTTAACGGACAGTTAGATTTATTTCTACAGTTACAGTTATTCAATTGAATATTGCTTGGGTTATTATTGGTATTTTGGTTAGGTTTTAAATTTCTATTATTAATTCTATTAATATTTTGTGCTAAATTTTTGGTGGACGAGTAAGTTAATTTTATAGTGTGTCTATTAAAAATTGAGTAATATTTATGTGTTCTAGGGAAGCGTTTGTCAAGAGCTTTAAAGAATAGTTTAGCAATAGGGGTTTTAATATTTAATGAGAAAGGGGGAGCAAACCATAATATGTTTCTAGTTCTATTTCTTTTTCGGCTTTTGGAATTATTGTAATGTTTTCTATTATAGTTGCTAAAGTTGTTACCATAATTAAAATTGTTATTATTTTGGTTAGTTTGCTTATTATTATTATTATCAATGTATTTAATTTCATTTCTATAGGGATTTTTTTTAGATTTGAAAATTTTATCCAGATTTGAAACATTTTCATTTCGATTAGATTTATCAAAGTGGAAAGCACGCCACCTGATTCTTCTTATAAAAGAGTCTGATTTTTCTATTAATTGTTTAATAAAATCTTTGTTCCTAGGTAGAGGTATGTCTTTTAGAGAAGAAGAGATCTTAAAGAATTCCATTTTTTCAGTTATAATGTAAAGCGCTCAACAATACAGGAGCAGAATATATGTAAAAGTTCTATTTAAAATTGTTGGGATACAACAAGTAAATATTTTTATAACTGATATAAAGCACTCGACAAGTATTTGGAGTAGATATACGATATTAATAAATGGAAACTATATTTATAAAACCATATTTATTTCATTATACATATTTCAGGGATACCAAATTAAATTATGGTATGCCTTCATCAGACAAAATACAATATATAACAGTTTTACAAATAAGCTTTGACGTACCCTTTTAAAATGCAACCATTGTTTTTGGAAGCCATCCGGATAGTGATTTGTTTATATTACTTTAATAAGTCATAGTGTTAAGGGCAATTAGAAAAAGACGGAGAGAAAGAAAAAGACGGAGAGAAAGAAAAAACGTGGAGAAATATCGGAGAGAGAGAGAGATGCATGGAGAAAAAAGAAAGAGATAAGTAAAGACAGGAGGAAAGGAAGAAAGAAGAAAAAAGGAAGAAATAAGAAAAACAGAGGAAAGCAACAGAGAGATATTAAGTCAACAGACAGATAGAAAAACTCAAGAGAGAGAAATATTATATAGAGAGAGGGGGAAATAATGAAAATTTTACGTCTTTTTCTAATTGCCCTTAACACTATGACTTATTAAAGTAATATAAACAAATCACTATCCGGATGGCTTCCAAAAACAATGGTTGCATTTTAAAAGGGTACGTCAAAGCTTATTTGTAAAACTGTTATATATTGTATTTTGTCTGATGAAGGCATACCATAATTTAATTTGGTATCCCTGAAATATGTATAATGAAATAAATATGGTTTTATAAATATAGTTTCCATTTATTAATATCGTATATCTACTCCAAATACTTGTCGAGTGCTTTATATCAGTTATAAAAATATTTACTTGTTGTATCCCAACAATTTTAAATAGAACTTTTGCATATATATATATATATATATATATATATATATATATATATATAAATTTGAGTATGTGTTGGTTGGTTACCGACACTTCAGTATACAGGGTAGAGCACTCAACGAAGTGCGCAGGTGGGTCTGTTTACTCCGGAGTAATTTAAAGACATGAAGTGTAAGTCAACAGGTTAAAATTAACTTGGTTTATTCATATTTGCTGTTATATATATGCCACTAAGGTCAACTAGATCACCTAGACCAAAACACCCGTATTTTCTAGGTATATACAGTGAAGGCGTGTGGCTGAGTGTTTAGGGAATTGGATCCACAGTCTTCAGGTTGTGAGTTCGATTCCTGGACCGGGGGATGCGTTATGTCCTTGAGCAAGACACTTTATTTCAGGTTGCTCCTTCTACCTATACTTGCGACCGATAGATAGTACTAGCAACTGAAAACACCGACGAAAACATTGTTTCCTCGGTCCGATTTGACGAAAGCCGATCGATCCTATACAGTTATTATAATTGGTTGTTAAAAACAACCCTAACAGACTGACCTGTTTCATGGACAATTGACCAAAGAAATTCAATATACTTGATATTGGAATGATAAGATTGTATCGGACCAATGAGAAGAAGGTAAATTCTACTGATGCTTGAATTCGTTCATTCTAAATCATATGCCACCAGTTCTTTAAGAAAACAACACCATGCTTCGGGACAGGGCATATCAAAGGACCGAAATAACGGAGGTAAACTTTGTTTCACCATTATGTTTTTCTGACTATTCTGTTCAAGTTCTAGCTGTCTGATGAGGTCATAGCTGTTGAATATCACCGAAATATATATAACAGCGAATATGAATAAAAGAGGATAATTTTAACCTCTTGATTTACATTTCTTGTTTATATATATATATATATATATATATATATATATATATATATATATATTGGTAAACGGAATAGAAAATGCTGACAAATTGTTCACAGTGAAAAATAGTTTAATTAGGAATAAGTGATAATTAGTAATAGTATTGGTTAGTATTAAGTTTTGGTTTTAAGTTTTACCGGTTGCGCATTTCTAATGCTTTTCAAAAATAATTTTGAGATAGAGCGTCCGTGATGTTTGCTCTGATCTGATTAGTTTGGGGGATTCTACCTGTTTTTATGTTAAAAAAGTGGCTCCAGCGGTATTAAAATAAGTTTTGCGCCAATTCGTGTTGCAAAAATTCTTGTGGTCAAAACAATTTTGATTGGTCGGTAGAGGTCATGTGAATGTAAAAAATTGATTTTGCGCCAAATGTAGGTTTGTGTCGGATGACTGAGAAATAAGTCTTTCACAACAAATGTGTGTGTGTAGTAGTAGTAGTAAAGAGGTTCGTTGTTATGATAATGGTCAGCAGGGATGTGTGTGCGAACCGCAGCCTGTTGACAGTTCAAATGCCTATTAAGACAAGTGTGTGTGTGTGTGTGTGTGTGTGTGTGTGTGTGTGTGTGTGTGTGTGTGTGTGTGTGTGTGTGTGTGTGTGTGTGTAGCAGAGTAATTCGTGGTAGAGGGATGGTCAGTAGGAATGTGTCTGTAAGTGTGTGGGGGATATTTTAACATGTTAAAAGATATTTTTTCAGCTCTTGTCTTATACGGAGAAGTGTGTGTGTGTGTGTCTGTGTGTGTGTGTGTATGTCTCTTTGTATGTTAATGTACGCGTGTGTATGTGTGTGTGTATATATGTGTGTGTGTGCGTGTGTGAGGGAATGTGTGTGTGTGTGTGTGTGTGTGTGGGTGGATCAGTATTTATTTCTGTTAAAATGGTGTACATTATTCGATATTTTCAGTAAAATCGATTCTCTTAATAGAACATCAAAAACCTTAATAATAAAAGGTGTGAAATGATATATAGTATTGGCATAATACCAAGGTGTGTGTGAGTGTGTCCAGATTGTAAGTACTGCAAGGGGGATCCATTAGGCCTTGCCGTATTGGAATACCTGTGCAAAAATATGTATCTGGAGTGTGTCCAGAAATTGTATACCTGTGCACAAATATGTATCTAGAGTGTGTCCAGATTGTACGTACTGCAAGGGGAATTCATTAGGCATTGCCGTATTGGAATACCTGTGCACAAATATGTATGTGCCCATCAGTGTGCAATGCATGTGTGCGTTTATGTATGTGTGTGTGTCGTCACGTTTATATTTATAGACATCAAAAGGTATGCAAATTTGTGTATATTTGTGTTGCACCATAGAACATGTGTGTTTACGTATGTCATTGTGTTTATATGTGGGTAGAGATGTATGCTGATGTAGGTATGTATGTTGACGTGTGTATGTTTTGGGTTCGTCTTAGGGAGAAGTGTTTAGACGGGGTCCGTATTTGTTAATAAAGTAAGATTCCTTGCTGATGCGCTGAGTGTGGGTGGCATTATCTTTAAATTTGTAGAGGAGAAAGATTCTGAAGTTGAGATGATTTTGGGCGGCACAGGTATTAATGTGTTCACTCAGTGGTATTTTCCTGTATTCCCGTATTTTAATTTGGGATCTATGGACAGTCATGCGTTGGCGGAGGCTGTTTTTGGTCTGGCCTATGTATTGTTCTCGACAACCTGAGCAAGTTAATACATATATTAGATTTTCTGATGCGAATGTGAAATTGTGTTTTACTATAAAACGTTGTCCTTCTTTGAAATAGAATTCCGAACCCTCTATTAGGTTGATGCAAATGCCACAGTTGGGTCTATCGCATTTTTTTACTGTGGGTTTCGTTGTTGTGGTTGGCAGTACTTTGGCATGTGTTAGGATGTTTTTCATTGACTTAGATTGTCTTTTGCTCTTTATGATATCGTGTGTTCGTAGGATTTGGTTCATTCTATGGTCCTTTTTCAACACAGGGATGTTCTGGAGGATGGTGTCAAAGGCCTCATTGTTGAGGGTGTGTGTGTGGAGATGTATGGAAGAGCTTTTAGTTTCGGTTGATTTACTTTAGGGTGTCTAAGGTCCTGGGTACTGAGTTTTAGGGCACGTTGGATTCCATTGTCAATTAGTGATGCAGGGTAGTCCCTGCCTATGAGTGTGTCCTTTAGTTCTTGCAGCCGTAAGTAGCAGGTGTTTTTATTGGAGACTATAGTACAGATTCTCTTGGCTAAGTTGTAGGGAATATTAATTTTAACGTGTCTAGGGTGGCAAGAGTTGAAAGGAAGATATTGCTTGGAGTCTGTGGGCTTGTAGTATATGTCTGTTTCTATTTTTTGTTATGGATCTTAATGAGGATGTCGAGGAAGGGGAGTTGTTGATGGCTGTATTCCATCGTGAAGTTAATATTCGTGTTGAGCCCATTTATAAGGGTGTGAAATTCTTTAAGTTTCTCGATGTTTTCGTGCCAAAGGATGAAGCAGTCATCTAGATATCGCTTCCAGTTTCTTTCTATGTGTAAGTGGAGAGTGTTTCCAAATTTGTTTAGGACTTTAATGTAGAGGGTGATTTTCAGGTATCCCATGACTAGGTTGGCATAAGTGGGGGCTGTTATCGTTCCTATAGCGGTCCCAGATTTCTGCCTGTAGGGTTTGTTATTGAAAACGAAGTAATTGTTCTCCAAGATAAATTTGAGTCCCTCTATCACGAATTCTTTTTTGATGCGTTGTGGGAGTTCATTGTGGTAATTATCCAGCCAGAATTGGATAGCTTCTATTCCTAGGTTGTGGGTGATGTTGGAGTATAGGTTGACTACATCGAACGTCACTAGTAGGGTTTGTTCAGAAAGTGGCATATTAGGGGGGTGATTGGGCATATCTAGGTCGTCCCTTATATAGCCTTTGATGTGTTTGAGAAAAGGCTTGAGAAGGGTATCAATGAAGTTGCTGAGGCGGTGGGTTTCGCAAGCGGGGCCTGCTATTATAGGTCTTAATTTGAGATCATTGGGTGAGGGGAGATTGATGACTATGTCTGTGGCTTCCTTGCATGCTTTACTTATTAATTCGCTTTTATGTACTTTAGGGATACCGTAGAAAAGGCTGGATTTACTTGTGAAGTCTGTGATGAAGCTGAATTCCTTGTTAGTGAGTCCTTCTTTGTATTGGTTGATCAGAGTTTTTAGGTTTCTCATAATTTTCTGTTGATTGTAGTGTTCAGCCTTTTCGTAGTATGTTTCGTTTTCCAAAGTGGAGAGCGCTAAGTTGATATAGAATTCTGTCTCCATTAGGACTACTGTACTCCCTTTATCAGCCTCTTTAATTGTAATGGTTCTGTCGGTTTTTAATCTATTTAATTCTTCCCATTCTTTCTTGTTGAGGTTTGGCTTGTGTTTTTGTCTGTGCAAGTGTTGGTAAGGGAAGTTTTTGATGTGTTCACAGAATTCGTCTCGGATTTTATTTTTACCTTTTGATGGGGTGTAATTGTTTCTATTTCTGGCTAATGATTCATCTTCATTGTACTGGTCGAATAGTTGTTCACTGAGTCGTAACTTTCTACAGAAGTCTGTGATGTCTTCCTTCATTTCATAGTAATTAGGACGTAGTGGGGTCGGTGTGAATTTAAGACCTTTGGAGAGTAAGTTGATAAGGTTGGGTGTTGGTTCTGCACTAGTAAGATTGATAATTTTTATTACTATCGGTTTCTCCTCCCTGTCTTGTGTTATTTTGTTTGCCTGTATCTGTGTGCTGTGTCTAAAAAATGGTTGGGGTAGAGGAGTTGTCTGCTGATGTTAAGTGGTCTCCTGTGTTTGTTATATTCCTTGTTGTTGTAAAATGTGGTTCGGGTTGGTGGTTGTAGATTGAATGGGGTGTTCCTGTACTGCGAGTATGGGTGTGTGTTTCTATGTGCCATGTTGGATTGTGGTGTTATAGGTGGCCTACGTTGTTGGTTGTATCGTGTGGTGTGGGTTTGTTGTGTATTGTGGAAGCGAGAGTTGAGAAAATGGAAATTACCTTGCTGTCCCCTTGAAGCGGGGAAGTTGTTACATCTATCATGGTGGTGGTATCTTTTCCCTATGTTTGACGATGAGGCATCCGCGTAGTAGTTGAGTGATTTGGTATGGTGTCTCCTTGAAGGGGGAAGTTGTAAATGTCATTCTGGGGGAGTTGATTTCTAGGGTTTTTGTTCCTTCTTATGGTAGCGAGGTTGGGAAGTTCATCTTCGGTGTGGTGCTTCCTTCTTCGTTTGTTAGTGGCTTGGGGGTTTGCGAAGTTGTTGTGCGGTTCAGTTATGGGTTTTCCTATTTTTATGAACGGGTTATTGGAGGTGTAATCCGTTTGAAAAGTCGATCATAGTGTAGGAACCAAGCGGCACTTTTTTCCCAGCGTTGAAGGGATTTCAGTTCTTCTCTGTTGCAGTTCCCTTTCCATAATTTGGAGATCTTCAGTTGTGAAAGACTTATTTCTCAGTCATCCGACACAAACCTACATTTGGCGCAAAATCAATTTTTTACATTCTCATGACCTCTACCGACCAATCAAAATTGTTTTGACCACAAGAATTTTTGCAACACGAATTGGCGCAAAACTTATTTTAATACCGCTGGAGCCACTTTTTTAACATAAAAACAGGTAGAATCCCCCAAACTAATCAGATCAGAGCAAACATCACGGACGCTCTATCTCAAAATTATTTTTGAAAAGCATTAGAAATGCACAACCGGTAAAACTTAAAACCAAAACTTAATACTAACCAATACTTATTCCTAATTAAACTATTTTTCACTGTGAACAATTTGTCAGCATTTTCTATTCCGTTTACCAATATATCATAACTTGTGTGTTACATCTCTATTCTTTTATATATATATATATATATATATATATATATATATATATATATATATATATATATATATATATATATATATATAGTAAAAATAAGAAATTTGAAGACTAAAATCCAAAGGGGGCTCAATAAGGATAAATATATATCAAATATATACGAACCCTATATTTGTTTTTTCCTTTCTTTTTAGTATCGTGCCGTTTGCTTTGTTATTTCTTACGTTATAAATATATATATATATATATATATATATATATATATATATATATATATATATATATATATATACCTTGATTAAATCTTAACCATTTAACATCTCAGAGTATGTCATGTATCATTATATTCTTTCTGATGAGGACGTACTGTTGTACCTCTGAAATATGTATAATAAAATTTAATTGATCAAAAGAACATCTATTTTATTAATATTTGTATTTTAATATATATATATATATATATATATATATATATATATATATATATATATATATATATATATATATATATATATATATATATATATATATATATATATATATATATATATATATATATATATATATATTAATAAGAGGAATTCCAACTTTGTCTGATTTACTCGTTTTATTTACAATCCTTTAAAATATATATAATGGTATTATAATGAAATAGTATGATAGAATATTAAATTCTAAGTGTTAATTGAACAAGTACTTTCATGCTTTCGCAATCTTCAGGTTCATGATATGTGGTGACAGTCGAGTTTGCAATTTTCAGTTGAAAATTGCAAACTCGACTGTCACCACATATGAACCTGAAGATTGCGAAAGCATGAAAGTACTTGTTCAATTAACACTTAGAATTTAATATTCTATCATACTATTTCATTATAATACCATTATATATATTTTAAAGGATTGTAAATAAAACGAGTAAATCAGACAAAGTTGGAATTCCTCTTATTAATATAATCTTCTATATACAATCATACACACCCGTGTATATTTACCTATCTATATCTATATATATATATATATATATATATATATATATATATATATATATATATATCAGGAGACAACCAGTTTAAAACTAGGTAGACCATTATGCCACAGAGTACTCGATACCTGGGGCAATAGAGTATGAATAGTCTGGAACTAGCTGTTGAAACGGCAAGAACTCAACGGTCGGGTTCCGCCCTTTTATATATATATATATAAAACAAAGTGTGGTAAGAAACCAGGTGGACCATAACGCAGCAGAGTACTCGATACTTAGGGTAGTAGAGTGTGTAATAGTAAATGAGCTCCGGCCGTTTCGGCAGCTACATCCGAACTAGCAATTTCGATCTAGCTGTCGAAACGGCTGGAGCTCAGCCGTCGGGGTTCTATCTCTTTCTCTCTCTCTCTCTCTCTCTCTCTCTCTCTCTCTCTCTCTCTCTCTCTCTCTCTCTCTCTGTATATATATATATATATATATATATATATATATATATATATAGGAAAAGAGTCAGAACCCCGACGGCAGAGCTCAAGCCGTTTCGACAGCTATTTCTAGCGCCCAGAAGTATCGAGTACTCTGGTGCATTCTGGTCCACCTGGTTCCTTACCACAATTCCTTCGTTATATATAAATAAATAAATAAATAAATATATAAAGAAAAAGGGTCACGAATGACCATGGGATTTGCACCTAAAAAGTTTTCCTCCGAGGCACAATTCCAGGCAAGGTTGTTTGTGGAAGACCAATAGTCGCCCATGCATACCAGTCTCCCCTCTCCACGCCACCGATAAGGTCAAAGGGAAAGGCAATCGCCGATACAGCTTGGCACCAGTGACGTCGCAACTCATTTTTACAGCTGAGTAAACTGGAGCAACGTGAAATAAATGGTCTTGGAAACAACATATCACGGAAACAACATATCACCCAGTCTGAGAATTAAAGTCACAACCTTTCGATTGCAAGCCCAATGCTCTAACAACTAAGCCGTGCGCCTTCACCAATATATATATATATGTATATATATAAAGGATCGATCGACTTTCGTCAAATCGGACCGAGGAAACAATGTTTCCATTGGTCTTTCCAGTTGCTAGTACTATCTATCGGTCGCAACTCCAGG
>OZ024743.1:45904285-45919285 GCA_964016885.1 Eledone cirrhosa | reverse complement strand
GATATGTCACAAACTACACGGACTCGGCATAACTGGAAAAGTAGGTGAGTGGCTGCATGACTTCCTAAAGGACAGAAGCCAGGCAGTCGCAGCAAATGGGGCCCTCTCAGAGGAAACACCAATAACAAGTGGGGTGCCCCAGGGGACAGTCCTGGGACCACTACTGCTTTTGGTGGCTCTCTCAGACATGCTCTCTGTAGTACATACAGCAACATCCCTCACTAGCTATGCTGATGACAATAAGGCAATCAAAAACCCGGCTGACGCTGCCCTTTTACAACAGGATCTGGATGCCATATACAAATGGGCGGAAGAAAACAACATGCAGTTTAATGCTGGCAAATTCCAAGCCCTACAATACAAACCTCCAAACAAACCTGCAAACACAAATATAGTACAACACAACTACACAGGACCAGGAGGGACCGATATCCCCGTGTCAAAATCGATACGAGACCTGGGCATAGACATGAGCAATGATGCATCTTTTTCTTCACACATCATGAAAGTGGCGACAATGTGCAGACGACTCGCAGGCTGGATCTTGAGGACTTTCCGGACAAGAGACCGAGACACCATGTTGACACTATGGAGGACATTTGTCCTAAGCCGCCTGGACTACTGCTCCCATTTGTGGTCACCCCATAGTGTCAAACTAACCACAGAGCTTGAGGCAATCCAGCGAAGCTACACCAAGAGGATTGCCACGATGAAGGAGACAAGCTACTGGGAGAGGCTCAAGGAACTGAACCTCTACTCCTTGGAACGAAGACGGGAGAGATACGCAGTGATCTACATGTGGAAAATCCAGGAGGGACTAGCACCAAACTTTGGCATTGGGAGCTGGACCAACCGTCGAACAGAACGTCACTGTGTGTGTCAAAGGTCCCGTCTTCCACATCTAGAATAAGGGGCAGGTATTGCAATAGCCTGGGATTCAAGGGCCCTCAACTCTTCAACAGGCTGCCGAGGGATCTGAGAGATTTGCATGACGTAGAAGTGGATGTCTTCAAGAAACATCTCGACACCTTGTTATCCAGGATCCCAGATGAGCCCACAGCAAGGCACGAGGGAAACCTAAGGGCATCAGTAACAAACTCCCTCTTACACCAGTGGCCAACCTATACAGGCTGGCGATAAAATGTGTAGCAACAAGGGCGGTGCCCCAGCATGGCCTCAGCCGGATGGCTGAAACAGGTAAAAGAGTAAAAGAGTAAAAGAGTATATATGTACATACTTATATTTAAGTAACAGCCGTACTAAGAGTGGGAAATGAAATTTCGTTTCATTTTTTCCGTTTATATATATATATATATATATATATATATATAGTAATAATAATAAATAATATATATATATATATATATATATATATATATATATATATATATATATATATATATATAGTGACGAAACATAAGTCAATTGCATGAACTCATAATCCTTTATTTACTGCTATATATATTTCGATGATAGCCATTGAATGGCTATGACCTCATCAGGCAGTTAGTCAGTTCTTAGATATGCCAGCTCTGTGTTTATAGTGTTGATGGTATCAGAGCCTTGCGACATATATATATATATATATATATATATATATATATATATATATATATATATATATATATGTATATATATATCATGGAGCAAGAAACGCTGGTTGTCCCAAGAAGACATACGTCAAGCAACTTGAGGACGATACTGGATGCGCTGCGGAAGAACTGGCAAACGCTATGAGAGACAGAGATGGATGGAGGAAACGTGTCGTAGAAAGCCGAGCAAGCTCGACCTGATGATGATCATATATATATATCTATATATATATATATCTATATACACACACACACACACACACACACACATATATATATATATATATATATATATATATATATATATATATATATATATATATATATATAATACAATATGAAATATAAAGCCAAGGATTGGTGTATAAAATCATTTTAATCGACTTATAAGCGTTTCCCTAATCCGATACGGAATGAAAAAAACAGTTCATTACTGAAGAATTAGTTTATCAGAGCCAACTAGAACAATTGAAGTTAATCACTTCTTTCCTTCTGGTCAGTAGGAAAGACGTGATTAAAGAAATAGAGATAAACATTATCAGGATTTAGCTGGGAAGCACTACCAGTATAAACACCACACGAAACATGATAGATAACACACACACACACACACACACACACACACACACACACACACACACACACACACACACACACACACACACACACACACACACACACACACACACACACACACACACACACACACACACACACACACACACACACACACACACACACACACACACACACACACACACACACACACACACACACACACACTCCCACTTCTTTCTGTTCAAACTGGCTGGATTCAGCCGCTCGTAGTGATGTTAAGGTAATGTTCTCAAAATAAATAATATTAAAATTTCATACATTTACTATTATGTAAGATAATTATGTGAGGTAAAGCCTTTACCACAAAAATACAATAGTATATATAGAGTAATGTGAATGCTATACAACTCAAACGCTACACACAAGAACACTTAATTCGAATTTCACGTGAACGCAAGCGGAACCACTGTTCATTTCTTACTAGGTTTAACTATTTGAAAATTAATTGAACTTTATTTAATGGAACATGTATTAACTGTCTAATTGAATTTTAATTAAAGGAATTTATTGATCAGAGTTATTAAAATAAATATACAACATAAAAAGATTATAGCATAGTGTATAGATAAAAATGTTACAACAAATGAAGCATAAACATTCGTAAAACCCCGTAAAGTTTTCAGAAAGATAAATAGCGTCTTGAATTCAATGTAAAATTCTTTGTCATTATGTACCCGTATATTTTTTCAGCGTTAATTGTCAGTATTATAGGATGTCCAATCACGATAAAGAAGGATTTTTTTAGCCCTCTGTGTGTGTAGGGGGTATTATGTGAGTGATTGGAGAGGGAACATAACATTGTTTATACGAAACAATTCAGGATTTTGGAAAGAAAGACAAAATCAAATGTAAATATTTATACACACATATCTATATGTACACATACACACGCACATATCATATATCTATCTATATCATGTATATATGTATATATATATATATACACGTATATCTATCTACCATATATCATGTATATATATATATATATATATATATATATATATATATATATATACATACACACGCATATATATATATATATATATATATATATATATATATATATGTGTGTGTGTGTGTGTGTGTACGTTTAAATCACATACGCACCGTGTCTTTGTGTAGTTCCAAGATTGCAGAGTGATATGCATGTCTTTCGTCATCCGAGAGTTGGCGATATTCTTTACGTGTTCTTAGTTGTTTGCATGATTCGGTGTCATGGATTTCACACTGATGAGCTTTAAAGATCCCTCTGTAAAGAGATATAATCCAAGGATGATCCCATTTGGTGTTGCTGCTATTAAACTGAGTTAAACATTGTTGCAGAAAATTAGTCGAGGTATCTGCTGTATAATAACCCGTTTTATCCAGTTGTTCGAGACACGAATCAATAGGGAGGGGGAATAGCCTCTCTAAGAGCGCAATACTAAAACACCCAGACAAGAAACACCACACATTTAATAGGAAAAGTGGCTGCATGTTGTTCACTGTTGAATAATAGACAAAGAACAAATATTATATCTTTATCCAACCAGTAGTGATTAATATAATTTTTGGTTTTAAAATTATTTAAGTCATTTCGTCTTCAAACTATATTCCTCATTTATATAAGATCGTTCATTAGATTAATGTAAATATTATAAACAAACAACTTCAATATAATCTATATTTTCCCTTGTAAAGTTAGCAATATAGATAAAAGTTCTATTTTAATATTATATTGTATAATGTGTTTATGTAATCCCTGCTTTTCTACGTTTGACAGATTATTGTAGTTACCTGAAAAACTTATATCAATATCATCGTCTACGAGCCGGATGTTACCATTTTTTAATTGACGTCAACAATCAAAATTGAAAATTGAACATTGAAACAAACAATAGAAACAAATGCATTGTATATATAAATCCCGATAACTTTATGTATCAGTCAATATTTTAAAATTCTAATTAACATGTGGTCTATCGATCCTTTTTTACTATATAAATATAATAAATTGTATTATATATTTGCTGAACATTCTGTTTGTTGAAATTTCTTAGCTGGGAGTGATTTTATTTGCATTGTGTCCGTGATATGTGTTAAATTATTACAACTATAGCTATTTGTAAACATATTTCACCGACAATCTGCGGTTGAAATCGGAGCATTGTAAAAACAAATCCATTGAAATGTCAAACATCAAACGTCATAGGCACAGGTGTATATGCATATATAGCCATGTGTTCGTATTCATACATACAAAATTTTACTACGCGTATATACACCTGTCTGAGTGTATAATATATATATATATATATATATGTATATATATTACATAAGAAACGGAGAATCAGTGGTGCGATGAATTAAAATTTATTAGACATATTACAATTTGGAAACTCTGCTTCGAAAGATCGAGATGTATCTGAGGATCTTGCGATTTCAGAGTCAGGTTCGATCATCGCATCGATCGTGCCTCGAGTTAGTCGCCAGAGAAACGATTGTAATATGTCTAATAAATTTTAATTCGTCGCACCACTGATTCTCCGTTTCTTATGAGATAAGACATGGAGTCTGAGGCGGGATTGAAGTGGCAAACGGCCTGCCACAAAAAGAAAAAAGAAAAAAACCCTTAGCTTCACCCTCTAAAAGCGAAGTAAACAAAGAGGCGTAAAGGCTGCAAGGTGACTCGCAGCAACGCCACCACCATCACCACCAACAACCCCCCCACACCACCACCACCACCAGCATCACCACAAACATCAACATCGCAAACACAACAAGACAAACATACCCAACAGCAGCAACAAGAAAACAGCAACAAAATCACCCCTCCCCACAAAAAGTACACAGCCATAAACATGGCAAATCATGAACTCTTAGAACATATAAAGCAGCAGACAGACGTTACAGACAAAAATTACTACACCCCACCAACACCAAGAACTTTCCCGAAAAATATAAACATTATTGAAATTAAAATAGAACATTATAAAAATTTAAAAGAAAAATTCTCCAGCTCAGTTGGAGACTTCAGAGGGTCGGTTACCAAGAGAATATACACCGACATCATCTTGGAAACACCCATGACCAGCCAAAGAGACGGTACGACTGTCCTCTTCCCACACGATCAGGGTAGGTGATCCTTTCTCACTTACTCCATTCCTCACCCAACATGGCCTTACTTAGAATAGGCAGTATAAATCTACGTGGCCTGGAGTCATCTTGGAAGCAGGGCCACCTGCTTAACGATCTCAGGTCACTAAACATTGATGTGGTGGCCATCAGCGAGACCAGAATTTCCGAAGCACGAGACTTCGCACCGATCTTCGGCGGCTACGATGTATACGCATCTCCCAGCCGTCCGGAAGCGGAGAGGCGGAGTTGCTGTGCTTTTTTGGTGAGGCATGGATCTCGCCATACGAGCCATCTTCCTGGACCCATAAGGTAAGTCGGTGGTACTGGACATGAGAGGCAACGAAGGCAATGCTTTCAGGCTAGTAGCTGTCTACGCCCCAGCAGGGGCAGGACGGCCAGATTACTTCAGACGTCTAGAAACCTTTCTTGGAACGTCCCGCTCTTTAGTGTTAGTGGGCGACTGGAACGGTATCTTAGATGCACGCTGGGATTATGTGGGGCTAGTAAATAAGGGAGGAAGATGTAAATTCCTCACCAACCTTCTCAGACGTTTACAACCGTCTGACAGGTATCGACTGGATTATCCGAATGTGCCAATGTGGACATGGGCAAACAGCATCGGGTCATCCAGATCGTATCTAGATAGCGTATTGTGTAGGGAAACAGATAAGGCTAGCGTAGGTTGTTCACAATTTAAAGTAGTCGGCTACTCGGACCCCAAATTTGTGATCTGTGAAGTCGACTTAGATAGAGGACCCGGTTACTGGAAGTTGAACGCGTCTTCCCCGGTGCGCAAAGATTACAGAAACCGGATAAGCGAATTAGTTAAGCGTGTGCTGACGGGTGCAACAACAGGTGGTGGTGTACCCTGAAAAGGGCAATTAGAATAGAATCAATAAGGTTTAGCAAAGGAGTAAAGATAGAGGAAAATAGAGTAGAAGGAGAGCTAGTTAGAAAGCTAGAACAGGCATCGCAACCGACATTCTTGCGGCAAGATTGGCACTCGACCAATTCTTCAATACAAAGCATGAAGGCTACGTTGTCAGAGCTAGAGTGCGTGCTCTGAGACAAGAGGGGACAAAAGCTGTCCATTGGGCCCGGGTGGTGGAGGCGCGACGTGGCAACAAAGCCACAATTCAATCCTTGCCTGACCAAAACGGGCACATGTTACTCGAACCCGAGCAGATGTGTGAGGATTTTCAGCAGCACTTTGCTCAACTGTTTGGGAGCGGCGGCGGGTGAGATCGGAGTATGAACTTCAGTACATACCTTCAGTGCATACCTCGAGGGAGTGCCGCAGCTCTCGACGACCGCAGTGCAGTATTGTGAAAAGCCGATAACAGCAGGCGAAATACGGGAAGCGATGTCTAACTGCCCCAGGCGTAAATCGCCAGAAATGGATGGTCTGCCATACGAGCGTACATGCCAGACTTGTTCGGCCACCTCTTGGCAGATGTCTATTGCAACTGGCAGCAGAACGGGAGCATTCGTAGTTTTGTGAGCCGGAGAGCGGTGGCGCTGTTGAGAAAAGACCAGAACAAAGGGGACGTTATAGACAACTTCAGGCCCATAACTTTGTTAAACACAGATTTCAAGAATTTGGCCAAGGTGTTAGCAAAGAGATTGGCGCTTGTCGTTGGTAATCTGGTAGGAGAGGCGCAAACATGCGCCATTCCAGGCAGATCCATCCACGACAACCTCCACCTCATCCGATACATCATAGAGAGGGGGGTTAAGGAACCTGGCACGGGTGAGGCCCTGATCAACTTAGATCAATCTAAGGCATTTGATAGGGTCAACCATCGGTACCTGGTGGCGGTCCTCGAGGCGGCTGGTTTCGGGCCCATTTTCAGGGGTTGGATCGCTGCGATGCACAGCGACATCTGCTCAGTTGTGAAGGTGAAGGGTCATCTGTCACAGCCGTTCAGCATCATGCGCTCGATCCGTCAGGGTTGTCCCCTCTCGTCACTCTTGTACGTATTGGCCCTAGAGCCGTTACTGCACAAATTGGAAGCGATGAGAGACGTCCCACGCGAACTGGGATGTGGTGTCAAGCACCGAACATGTCCAGATGCTCGGCACCGCTCTCAAGGAATATGAAGCAGTGACAGGAGCAAAGTTAAACCAGGTAAAGTCGGAGGGCTTGCAGTTCGGCACCTGGAGAGGAAAGTCCATGCCGCCCGACAGCGTCGTGGGGCGCTGGACAGGTTAAATTGCTTGCGTTCTGGTTCGGTCAGGACCTCCAGATGGAGAAAAACTGGAGCGAGGTGACGAACAGGGTGGCCTCTCTCACCCAGAAATAGGCCGAGAGGAAGCTGTCCCTGAAAGGTCGGACAGAGGTGGCGAATACGTTCATCGCATCCGTCATCTGCTACCGCCTATCCGTTGTGCCTTGCCCCGGCCCAACTCTGACCAAAATGGAGCGCCTTCTCTTCCGCTTTTTGTGGAAGGGACATGCTCCCATGGTCAGACGATCCATTTGCTGTCAACACCCGTTGCGTGGAGGACTGGGCATGCCGTGGCTGGTGATGCGCAAACATGCGCTGAGGCTGCGACATCTCGGGTGCTTCTTTGACGGTGAACAGGTGTGATCGCCGTTTGCCAGACGTGGCTGATGATGCGCAAACACGCGCTGAGGCTGCGACATCTCTGGCGCTTCCTTGACGGTGAACAGGTGTGGTCATCGTTTGCCAGACGTGTTTTTCTCCAGTTCGTCTCATTAACGGAGCTGCAGTCCTGGATCAGGAAAAGACCGAGGGATAGCGCTTGGAAGCTGGAATGTCTCCAAGCGCTCACAGCTGGGCACTAATATCGATGGAACATCCACCTCGGCGTTCTATAGAGGACTAGTAGAGGGAATTATTTGTTGTTAAATTTTTCTCGTTGTTTAAGGGATATAAGCCCTTGGACTTTGTCCTGTGAAGGGGAAAGTATAATATTTGGGTCTTTTTGGCCAAATATTTGAACATTTTACTTTTAAAAATTATAAAAAAAACATGGCTGAGCCACGTCCCCCAACAATATGTCTGCTGTCGTCTGACAACGGCGTAAAAGTTGAGAGGAGGGTTACAGAAATTCATACAACAAACACCACCACAAAGAACGTGAACAAAGACAACAACACCGAGAACACAGTAGCAACACAGTAGCAACAACAACAGCACCAACAACAAGACCAGTAGCAGCAGTAGTGGCAGTAACAATGGTGCCGCAGGTGTGGTCCGAAATATAGAGACAGTGCTAGTCACGCGGAGGAGATGGCAGTCGCAAGAGCCATGGTGACAAGAAATGTCAATAGAGTTTCCCTGAAACCTCCACCCGATTTCTTCAAAGACCAGCAGCTGCGCACGGTGACTTACTGCCCCGTAAGCAAAATGTCACATCGGGTGGAGAGAGCCAAGGAGGCTAAAATACAAAAGGCCTTGGAGTGCGTCTGGGCGCGCAAAAACCACATCACCCGAGGCAAAAAGTACGCCACAGTAGACGTACTTTTCGCCACCCGCCAAGAGGCGAACTCTCACTCTTTGGAAACCTTAAAGAGTGAGGAGATAGTCTTGGTGCCCTCCTACTGCGGGCGGAAAATTGTGAGGGTCAAAGTGACCCAGGTCCCGCCCGACGTGCCCATACCTTAGCTGGCCGCGTCTGTACTTGCTGGAATCGAGGAGAAGACCACATACTGCAAATACAGAGAATGGGAAGAGAGAACTGGTCAGGAATAGGCATGCAAATGCTAATACAAACTGACCTGGAGTGCATCGAGGCCATCCCAGACATCTTAGACCTCAGGAAAGGACTCCAACTCCCTATAAGAGTGAAAGAAAGGCGCCCAAAGTGCTATCTCTGTGGGCAGAAGGGTCACTTCAGGGCCTTCTGCCCGCAGAAGACAGCCAAGAAAAGCCCCTCCCCCCCACCTTCCGACGCCTGATCCGCTGCTACCAAGAGCTGGGCAGGTAACAGAGGCAGAAGACCCTTCCATGGTGAATAGGAGGGCAACGTCCGTGGCACCCATACCAAGGCCACGGATAACTAAAACAGCGGCAGCAGTGGCGGCAACACCAACAGTCGCAGTAGCCACACCGGCGGCAAAATCGCCGGAGCGGGCTCTACTACCACCACCAACAGCAGTGGAGCTCATACCCCTCCCAGACGCCACGGAATCCGATATGGAGTATGAGGCGGGAGGGAAGTGGCAAACGGTCTGCCACAAAAAATAAAAAATAAAAAAAACCCTTAGCTTCACCCTCCAAAAGCGAAGGCAAACAAATGGAACCCTTTCTCTTCCGCTTTTTGTGGAAGGGACGTGCTCCCATGGTCAGACGATCCATTTGCTGTCAACACCCGTTGCGTGGAGGACTAGGCATGCCGTGGATGATGATGCGCAAACATGCGCTGAGGCTGCGACAACTCTGGTGCTTCCTTGACGGTGAACAGGTGTGGTCGCCGTTTGCCAGACGCACTTTTCCCTAGCTCGTCTTCTTGACGGAGCTGCAGTCCTGGGCCAGGGAAAGACTGAGGGATAGCGCTTGGAAGCAGCAATGTCTCCAAGCGCTCACCGCCCTCTACCAGTTGGGCACTAGTATCGGTGGAGTATCCACCTCGGCAATAAAATCTGACAGCTTAAGGACAGAAACCTAGAATATAAGATCAGCTGGTCAAAATTATCGGTAGCGAAAGCCTGCAGGCTTTGTAATTCATAACTACTCCATATTTTAAGGTACGATGGGATGCTGCTTAACAGCAAAATATAAAAATATATTTTCTGTAGACATAAGATAGCTACTAGATTCACAAACTTTAAACCACCATGAATTGAACCACCAATCCCAAAATTAGTACTGAACCACCTAGATTTTAACATATAGAATACACACCATCGCACTGCTATTAGCTATCAAACGGCCAATTGGACACTGGATCATAAATCTCTGAACATCTCTTTCATCCTCTCTCCCTGAAACAACATCAACCCCATTAAGATAGAACAATCAGCAAAACATTTACAACAAGCGTTTATCAAATGTCCCGTCATCCCTAGTCCATAAATATCATACATACATCCAGCAATTAATCTCTAATTTATTGTCTCTTTTATCGGACCCTCTACACGTATCTATGTACATCTCGAATCTAGTTTCCCACCAACGAATCCTTATAAGAACACTTACTCAAAAACTACTACTATGTACTTACAAGCTCTCACTTATTTATTTATTTATCTCTTTATATTTTCCATTCTCTAATTTTCTTACTTTTTTATGTACCCTATCTTTTATTCTACTTTTGTTTCTTACGTCTGTAACTTCTCTACCTATTTACCATACATGTATTATTATTGATGTTATTGTTTATATTATACGCTATTTTATTATTGATGTTATTGTTTTAATTATACACTATTTCTCTATATTAGTCTTGCCTCGAGTGAATTATTTTCATATATACATACTCTGATGTGTTGACCATAGGTAAATAATGTATTGGAGATCGAATAAGGCAACATCAAGCGATTAGCGAACTCTAGACCCACATGATCAACGAAACAATTGTCAGTACTTTAAATAAAGCCCTTATAGTACAGCCAAACATGTTAATCTTCATTCTTTAAATATATATATATATATATATATATATATATATATATATTTATTAAAATAAATATTTGCTTGCTCTACGGTTCTTATATATTTGATATATATTTATCCTTATCGAGCACTCTTTGGATTTTAGTCTTCAAATTCATTATTATTACTATATATATATATATATATATATATATATATATATAAGGAAAAGAAATTGAAAATGGAGTCTTTTAAGAATATTTAATTTAATCTACCGGTTTCACAGTTCTTATGATTTTCAAAAGTAAAATTGAGATGGAGGGTTTGTGTTTTTCTGTTGTGAATTGTCTCGTATATATATATATATATATATATATATATATATATATATATATATATATATATATTGTTATACTTTGGGAGGGTCATGTTGCCAAATTCAGAAACGAAATATATATATATATATATAGGTGTGTGTGGGGGGGTGGGGTGGGGTGAGGGTATATATGTAATAGTAGTTAAGGAGTTCGGCTCACGGCCGTAAGGTTATGAGATCAATTCCTGGGGCTGCGTTGTGTTCTTGAGGAGGACAATTTATGTGACATTGCTCCAGTCCACACTTCTGGTAAAAATAAGTTGGAGCTGTAATTTAGAATGGCCAGACTTGGTACACTGAATCTCCCCAAGAATCACGCTAAGGGTACATATTGATGAATGGTTTGCTACTTGTTTATTGATTTCACGAGCAGACAGTTCTGTTGATCAACTGGAACATTCGTCGTCTGAATCAATGGAGGTTCAAAGCACACACACACACACACACACATATATATATATATAGATACATACACACACACAGACACACATATACACACATACACGGATACACAGACAGACAGAGAAACACAGACACAGACACAGACACATATAGACACAGACACACAGACATACACATAGACACACAGATACACACATAGACACACAGATACACATACAAACACACAGATACACACACAGACACACAGATACACACACAGACAGACACACACACAGGCACACAGGCACACAGACACACAGACACACAGACAGACACACGGATACACAGACACACAGACACACAGACACAGACACATACAGAGACATACAAACACACAGACACACAGGTACACACAGACAGACACACACACACACAGACATACACACACACACACACACATTCATAGAATTATAAAATTTAGTCTTAGTATTTTATGAGTGGGCCATTCGGATGTGTAGCTTGAATTCTTTTTTTTTTTTTTACTCTAGAAAATATTTATTTAACTCGGATTTTGCAGCTTTTTCTAGCAGATAAAATGACTACATGTCTTTACAGGCGTTCGAATTGAACAATATCAACATGTATAGTAAGAAACCGGGAGAGATTGAAGAGTAATGGGCATCATACGTCGTAATCTGTCTAAAGTTTAACGTATATATATATATATATATATATATGTGTAGAATCATTAGAACATCTGACTGATAAAATGACGTCAGTCAATCATATTGGTGGCCTCCCCACAGCCTCGGCGAACAGAATGGAGTGGGCGTTGCCCGGAGGACAGCAAGGGAGACGACAAAGCTTGAATTCTTAGAAACTATATTTTGTATAAATATTTAAAACATGTATCTATGTGGCTGCCTTTATAGAAATATTGTGAGAGCATTCTTAATTAATTAATTAGTTGGGAATAATTTTAAGTAATTTCCGATGAATTGCGATCTTTGTTGAAGCATATTAAAGTGTTCCAGAACTGTAAATATGTCGTTGAACACTCATTAGAATATTTGATATTAAAGTTGTTTGTTTTATCTTACAAAATGGCGTGACAATCTCGAACATTTTCGCTAAAGAGACTCTGTCGGCGAAGGTTTTAGCTACGTTAGTTTAAGTATAGCTTCGATAGCTGAAGCATAGAATTCACTAATATTTATTAATACTATACTAACTAGATCACTACATTAAAAGGTTCTTTAAAAATAAAACTACCACCACCAAGAAGAAGAAGAAGAAGAAAAACAAGAGAGAGAAGAAGAAAGAGAAGAAGAAAAAGAAGATAGGTATATACTTTCAGAGGTTCAACAATCTGGCAGGAAGGTATACGTTGCTGACGATAGCTAATAAGCTTGAAACTAGTACAGCGTTCCTTTGTCAGTGTTGAACAAACGAGCAACTATGGTTGCTAGACACTACGGCTTAATACGGGATGTTTGTTTACAAACACACCGAGCATTATAATAAATGTTTGGTGAACCATACGTACATATATATATATGTGCATGTATGTATATATATTATCATACTATTATATGTCTGTATACATATATGTATGTACGTGTACATACTTATATTTAAGTAACAGCCGTACTAAGAGTGGGAAATGAAATGTCGTTTCATTTTTTCCGTTTATATATATAAATATTTATTAAAATAACGTCATTATTTGGAGCAGTGAAAAACAATTACACGCAAGGACAAAACCACGTTTATGGTATAAAAGAAGTCGTAGACTAATATTCTATTAGGTGGTTCATAGAGACGTTCTCTGGCAATGAACGGAAAAAACGAAGATAATATGTCATATGTGGAGCGGAGAGAATAATTGCACGCAAAGACAAAACCACGTAGGTAGACTTAGTAAAAGGATTCTTGATATAATTATACCTGAAATTAGAAGTTTGGCCCCTCTTGCGCTGTGGACCAATTATTTCGCGATGATTGATTGGTTCAACGGCATTGCAACAAGGAACATTGCCGTTTTATCCAATTCGACATCAATAATTACTACTCCTCCATCACTTTACCACTTCTCCTTAGAGCTATCAATTTCGTTAAAACACTCACAGTGGTTAAGGATTTCGAAGTTGATGTCATCCTCAATGCTCGTAAGTCGGTGATTAATTTCGACGACTCTAGTTGGATTAAAAAAATCTAATAGTACCCCATTTGACGTGAGTATGGGCGCCAGCGATTCTGCAGACGTTACTGATCTTATCGGCAGTTTCCTTCGTTTCTCTATCAAGGAAGAATTCCCCAACGTGGGCGGTGGTTTGTACCGTGATGATGGTCTTTTGACCATGACTAAGTGCGGCTCACGTGCTTGCGACAGGTTCAGAAAAGAACTCACAGCTTTCTTTAAAGGCTTCAACCTCTCCATACAGGTTGAGGCCAACCTCTCGGTCGTTAATTACCTCGACGTTACCCTCAATTTATCGAATGGCTTGCATTACCCGTATAGAAAGCCGAATGATACGCTTAATTACATAAGTAAGCATTCTAACCATCCTGCCAGCATAACCAAGAACCTGGTAATAAACGTTTCTTTGAGGCCTTCCCGTCTATCTACTAACGAGCATATTTTCAACGACCATTCCACATATTACAATGAAGATCTTGCTCGGAGTGGATTTATCGATAAGGTAGCATATACAGAGTACGAGAATAGACCTAGAAGAAATAGAACCCGACGCATTATATGGTATAACTCACCATATAATATGGAGGTGGCCACACCATTAGCTAAAATCTTTCTCTCCCTTATTATGAAGCATTTTCCCCCTACACATAAATATAGTAACATTTTTAATAGAAATACTATTAAAATTTCTTACTCTAGGACTCCTAACATTGCACATAACATCACAGCTTCAAATTTAGCTAAGCTACCTTGCCGTAGGAACACGTGCAACCCTGTAGTTAGTACTAACTGTAATTGTAGGAATCGGGTTGACTGCCCCCTATCCGGGAAATGCCTCTCTAGTAACATTGTCTACAAACGTAAGGTTGAAACACCCACGTATCGTAGGACCTACATAGGGTTAACCGCCAAATGATTCAAGCAGCGTCTTTACATGCATACCCATTCTTTTTGTTAGCCTTTAAGAAGGAATATGAAATCACTTTCAGCTTATATCTGGAGTCTAAAAGACAACCGCACCCAATATAAGTTACACTGGGAGATCCTAGCTAGGGCTAGATCGTATAACGGAAATAAAAGACCATGTGACTTCTGCGCCGATGAGGCCCTGGAAATACTCTACGCCAAAGACCACATCTTAAACAAAAATACTGA
>OZ024743.1:45796785-45901785 GCA_964016885.1 Eledone cirrhosa | reverse complement strand
CTTAGAATTTTGTGGGTCTTCATGATTCTCAGTTAAATCTTTATGAGAGCTGATTTACTGAATGATCTCTAACTTGAACACTTACTAAATCTGAAGCTCAAATATATTATAAGGACTACATCAACACTTGGAAATGTAGCCGCAAGCAATTCATCATTGAGAAACACTGCCTGTTGGCATGACCTGAGTTATGACCTGAGCTTGGGAAAAGCTGCAAAATGTACAATTTCTTCCATCGCCAAATAACTAAACTCACGGGGAAAAAACTGATAAGTTTCTCGGCTTCAGTTTTTATCTCTGCATCAAGTCAACTACATAATTTGGACTTATGCACTAATTCATAGGCTAATCTGCATTTTTGTAAAGAAACAGTTAACTGATCTAAAATGATATTAGTTGTTTCTACTTTTGGCACAAGGCCAGCAATTATCCCAGTGTATTACTGGTACTTTATTTTATCAACCCCGTAAGGATGAAAGGCAAAGTTAACCTCTACCGATACTGCCAATCCACATGCATCTGAGTTTGACTCCCGGGGAACGGGCAATTTCCTCTGAGACTGATGTATCTGTATTGTTATGCAGGCCTACCTGTTGCTGCTTTGTAGTTGGGGATGACTCAGAAGTTCTTGGCTTTCAGTTTTAACACTTCATACCTATCCCGAAAGGATTTTAGAAACTTTTCTAGAGAATCCGTTAGATCAATCACTCTATTTTGGTCAAAACAAATCCCTGAATACTATTATTCTCTTTTGAGAATATGATGTATTCTCAGCAGTTCCAGATGCTAACGAGCAGAATATACAAACCTGACAAGCAAGGGCCTTGTTTCAGGGGGGTACCAGGGGACAAGTCCCCACCACTTTTTCAAACGTCTATATTTTATTTTTGTTTATTTGATATAATCAATTATTTTAAAGCTTATTTTTCTATATCTGAACTTCATATGAATATATAAAATTTAATTAGCGTAAAATTTTACTAATGTGATAGGGTCCGGGAAAGGCACCATAAACAATTTATGCTCCTTTAAGAATCAACAAATGTTGGTTTGTCCCCCTCACATTTTTAAGGCAAACGAGGCCCCTGCTGACAAGGAGCAAGGCACTCCAAAACAATTTACAATTGTAAATTGAGTTTGTATTCTATTAGCTACCTGTAAAAGGATGACGTCATCAAACCGAATATTAATATTATAAAATAAAGTACCAGTAATACACTGATAATAGCTGGCCTTGTGACAAAAGTAGAAAGAATTATTATTATTATTCACTCACGAATACACTACCACCATCACCACGACGACGAAGACGGCGACGACGACGACTACCACCACCACCACCACCATATCACCACCATCACCACGACCACCACAATGACGACGACGACGACCACCACCACCACCACCACCACCACCACCATCATATCACCACCATCACCACGACGACGACGACGACGACGACGACCACCACCACCACCATATCACCACCATCACCACGACCACCACAATGACGACGACGACCACCACCACCACCACCACCACCACCACCATATCACCACCATCACCACGACGACGACGACGACGACGACGACCACCACCACCACCATATCACCACCATCACCACGACCACCACAATGACGACGACGACCACCACCACCACCACCATCACCACCATATCACCACCATCACCACGACCACGACCACCACCACCACCACCATAACACCACCATCACCACGACCACGACCACGACGACGACCACCACCACCACCACCATATCACCACCATCACCACGACCACCACCACCAACATATCACCACCATCACCACCATCACCACAATGACGACGACGACTACCATCATCATCATCATCATCATCACCACCTATTTTAGATTCCATCTAGCATTTCTGATGCCCTAGTTCAAGTTCAGTTTTGATATCTATAACATTCTGTTTAGTAACATTGCTGTAAATAGAATTAACATTAAAAAATGATTTATTTAAATTCCTTTTTAAAAGTATCATTCAGAAACAACCCTTCATTGACCTTGTTGACCTTTCGTTGACCTTGATACGAAAAATGGGAAATAATATCGATCAAGCTTGTAACATTTACAGAAGTTTGTGTTTCGATTAAAATGTCTCTTCTTACTTCCTATGACTGTGCACACTCCTATACATTGCCTTATTTTCTGGTCTGGGGAGGTTCTAGTGACTTAGTTATTTCTTCCCGCTCTCCATGGGACACCGTGTGTTGTCATTGTTGTTCTTGCCGCTGCTACTGTCTTATATCGAACAGAGGTAAACATCCACACACACACGTGTACCAGGTCCAAACACAAAGGAGACAAACTCCAACTGTCATCGTCTCCGTCTCTCTCGCCCCCCCCCATCTCTCACTATTATTATTTCTACTTTTGGCACAAGGCCAACAATTATCCCAATGCATTACTGGTATTTTATTTTATCGACCCCGTTAGGATGAAAGGCAAAGTTAACCTCGGTGGGATTTGAACTCAGACCATAAACGGCCGTAACTCTTTGCTGCAAAGCATAGCGTCTGACCCTCTACCGATACTGTCAATCCAGCGCCCATCTCTCACTATTATGAACAAATGGGGTCACACGCGCTGACTGTGCCGTGGATGTTGTTGGTGTGGTGTTGTTGTTGCTGCTGTTGTAGCTACTGTTGCTTATTTACTTGAGTAAATATCATCGGAATCTAACTACTAAATTTTATACAGAAAAGGATAAGATATATATACAAAACACTATATCGAATACAAGTCTTCATTTTATTATAACTCCGTTATAATTGTTGTACACAAATATCCTCGTAGATATTTAGGTATAGTCCAAGCCCATGATTAACATGTTTATCTTCAGTGTTGTCGGTTCGAAGAAAAGGCGCCAAAGAGAGAAAGAGCTGGCTGTGTTGCCGCTATTTATAACCTCTTTCCGGAAGTTGCAAAAGAGAGTTCTAGACTTTCGACGGGAAGTAACTCTAACTACTTCCCTGTCAAGAGAGCGCTACACTTCTGTTGTAGATACTGTTGTAGCTACTGTTGCTGCTGTTGTCACTACTGTTGCTGTTGTTATAGCTACTGTTGCTGCTGTTGTTGTAGCTACTGTTGCTGTTGTTGTCACTACTGTTGTTGCTATTGTCGCTACTGTTGCTGTTGTTGTTTCTCATTTAGCTGCTACTGCTGCTGTTAGTTTTCTTTTTTTTTGTGGTTGTTGTCTTTGATGGTCAGTCATCTCATTGGTTTATTTTACCCCAGTCTGTTATTTTTTGTTTGATTTTGGCCATTCTTGGTGATATGGCTGTGTTTGCATATCCCCCCCCCCCTTCAGTATTGTTAACTTCTCTGTATTCTACAATTTCTACTCTTCACTTTAATCCTCACAATTCCCTTCATTTTGTAGCGTCGCAATGCGTCAGGGTATGTTAGTATATGTCTGAGTTTGTCCTTGTGTATTTGGTTATGTTAGTATATGTCTGAGTTTATTCTTGTGTATTTGGTTATGTTAGTATATGTCTGAGTTTGTCCTTGTGTATTTGGTTATGTTAGTATATGTCTGAGCTTATTCTTGTGTATTTGGTTATGTTAGTATATGTCTGAGTTTGTTCTTGTGTATTTGGTTATGTTAGTATATGTCTGACTTTGTTCTTGTGTATTTGGTTATGTTAGTATATGTCTAAGTTTGTCCTTGTGTATTTGGTTATGTTAGTATATGTCTGAGTTTGTTCTTGTGTATTTGGTTATGTTAGTATATGTCTGAGTTTGTTCTTGTGTATTTGGTTATGTTAGTATATGTCTGAGTTTGTTCTTGTGTATTTGGTTATGTTAGTATATGTCTGAGTTTGTTCTTGTGTATTTGGTTATGTTAGTATATGTCTGAGTTTGTTCTTGTGTATTTGGTTATGTTAGTATATGTCTGAGTTTGTTCTTGTGTATTTGGTTATGTTAGTATATGTCTGAGTTTGTTCTTGTGTATTTGGTTATGTTAGTATATGTCTGAGTTTGTTCTTGTGTATTTGGTTATGTTAGTATATGTCTGAGTTTGTTCTTGTGTATTTGGTTATGTTAGTATATGTCCGAGTTGGAACATCTGACTTAAAAAATGACAAGACAGTCAATCATATTGGGGGCCTCCCCACAGCCCCGGCTGACAGAATGGAGAAGGCGTTTACCCGGAGGACGGCAAGGGAGACGCGCTGGAAAAACCATTCCAGCTCGCGAGGCTCACACCTGCGGCTGGCCATCTCAGCGCTTATGGTGGTGAGTAGGGAGGTTCCCTAGGGCCGAGGACACCAGAAGTCTCCACTACCAAGGGTACGACTGCGAACCTGTGTATTTTGTGTGAACATTATTTTGTTTCGGTGGGTGGGGTTACTTCACCTTGACCTCCCCCATCAATAGTTGTGGTCATTGTTGTAGTAGTGGCACCGGTTGTTATTCTGCTTGCCGTTGCTCTTCCTCGCGTTTCTGTCAATTCTGTTGTGGCTGTTGTGGTCTCGTTAATATGACTTATCCTTCCGCAGGTGTGACATTTCAGTTTCGTACTCTCGACTACCGTCCGCATTTGTTCGCAAGACAGCTGATACATCAGATAAAGATCTCACAGCTCTTACAAGATACCCTTCTATCACCAGCGTCATTGGTTACCGAACTCTATTTTCCTGCACCAAATACAAACGCCTAAGTATCTCTATTTTTATTATATATATACGTATCTCTATCAAAATATATACGTATCTCTAAATTATCCCTCTAGATATCTTCTACCCGGTATCTGGAAAATATGGGTTTCAATTCCTCATAGCGGCCGTTGGCAAATTCTTTTTCCGCCTTTTAACGGTTTTTACCATATTCTATCAGCTATTTTTATAGCCCCTCCGTGCTTAAACGCTTTCTTATATATATATATATATATATATATATATAATCAAGGTTTAGCAAATAAGAAAAAGTTTAAAATAAATTTTAAAAAATTCACTGTACCAGCTGTAGTTACCCTACCGTACGGTTTCAAGTCTCAAAAATAAATGGATAGTCCTTACGGACATCCATTGAAAAGAAAGACTGACTCTTATCAGAGGGTTCTTTTCACTCGGAGAATATAAATATCCCGAGTTCAAATTACGAACTGGCGCTATTCAAAATTGTTCCCGAGATGAGAGTGAATGATATAGAAGCAATTCTGTCCAGTGCCGTCTGCAAAGATAGAAGGCAGAGGCGGAAAGGTCAATCCACTGCCACTAGAAATAGCAGCAGTCAAAACGACCAAAATATTATCTCGACCAGGGGAGATTAATAATAATAAAGTATATATCCCTACATGCAAAATATATATAGGGACACGTGTATTATCCAACCATATGCCAATGTGGTTCTATGGCAGGTTAATAAATTAACGAGCTATAACATATATAATCAAGGTTTAGCAAATAAGAAAAAGTTTTTAAATAAATTCTTTAAAAATTCACTGTACCTGCTGTAGTTACCCATATATATATATATATATATATATATATATATATATATATATATATATATATATATATATATATATATATATATATATATATATAAATGGAAGTTTAGTAAAATCGAAGTTTTGGCTGTGGCCAAGCTAACGATATACAATCAGGAATGTGCAGCAAAGCACTCGATAAGGTTGTGTCACCTTAGAGTAATAACATACGTTAGATAGCTTGACGAATTGAAGACTGCAACTGGTGACCCAGCCATATGAACCAAAGTAACGAGAAAACCAAATCAGGTATTGACAAACCTGGACCTCATCGATATTAACCAATATCTCCGATAGGTTTCTATGAAATCCGAAATCAACAATTCCACTTTTGGTTTTGGATGATCGAACAGTGGATTCACTTTATCAACAGGCTTCCTTTCTGTGCCGCGAGCGGGTGTGAGTCATAGCAGTAAACTGCTGGCGGTCATATATATATATGTATTCATTAGTTAAGCAAAACAAGACCACAAACTTCACAAGGAAGACATTATTAAAAGATTGTTAACATTTTAGTTTGATATAAGGAATGTAGAGAATAATAATAATAATATTAATAATAATAATGTCCGTTTACAATTGTTTCGCTACTCCATATAATATTTCTGGATCAGATGACTATATATCATAATTGATCTGGTTCAGTTGAAAATAATTAACATATTTAAAAAACAGAGTGGCTCATCGGAACTTCAAAGGAATAAAAATTAAAATAATAGTCTCCAATCTCTCCTCTCATATCTCCTCTACTATCTCCATCTCTCTCTTTAAGATTGGTTACTCTTGAACTGTATATATATATAAAATTACAAGAAACGAAGCGATCTCCTGTGTGTGTCCCTCTATTCGGTTTGTTTACTTCGTTTTCTCTTCTTTCTTCCACTCTCCTCACTACTTTTTCGTTTCTTTCCCTCATGGCCTTTTGATCGATAAAACGCCTTGGGCGCGCTGCTGATCGCTTTTGATGACCTTTAAGCACCGAAACATCTATTATGATCTGCAGTTAACAGCTGACGAAGGGGTCCTTCCTGTTTCGTCCTTATTACCATCTTAAACTATATATATATATATATATATATATATATATATATATATATATATATTGAACAAAGATTGTCTTTCTAACAAAACAATATTCAGCTTTCAAAATGTCCATAAAGACAAACACACATGTAAGTATATATATATATATATATATATATATATATATATATATATATATATATATATATATATATATATATATATATATATATATATATATATATATATTGGAATAAATGCTCTGAAATAGCGATATATATGTGAATATAGACATAGAATATTCGAAAATATTCTGTATGTTTATAATAAACATTTTGAAGACCTAATCGCTATAGAATAGAATACGTCACGTATTACAATTAGATTCTCGATAAAAGCAAGGGAAGTAATCTACGCGTTTCATTCTTATTAGAAATCTTCAGGACTACATATCCAGTGCTTTTATCGAGAATGACACAGCTAGAGACTTATAGAATACTTAGCTGTATACAGGAACTGGTTTGAAAGAGCGGTTGCCGGTCCGGCAGAAATTAGAAATTGGAATAAATGCTCTGAAATAGCGATATATATGTGAATATAGACATAGAATATTCGAAAATATTCTGTATGTTTATAATAAACATTTTGAAGACCTAATCGCTATAGAATAGAATACGTCACTTATTCTATTCTATAGCGATTAGGTCTTCAAAATGTTTATTATAAACATACAGAATATTTTCGAATATTCTATGTCTATATTCACATATATATCGCTATTTCAGAGCATTTATTCCAATTTCTAATTTCTGCCGGACCGGCAACCGCTCTTTCAAACCAGTTCCTGTACACAGCTAAGTATTCTATAAGTCTCTAGCTGTGTCATTCTCGATAAAAGCACTGGATATGTAGTCCTGAAGATTTCTAATAAGAATGAAACGCGTAGATTACTTCCCTTGCTTTTATCGAGAATCTAATTGTAATACGTGACGTATTCTATTCTATAGCGATTAGGTCTTCAAAATATTTATTATAAACATACAGAATATTTTCGAATATTCTATGTCTATATTCACATATATATCGCTATTTCAGAGCATTTATTCCAATTTCTAATTTCTGCCGGACCGGCAACCGCTCTTTCAAACCAGTTCCTGTACACAGCTAAGTATTCTATAAGTCTCTAGCTGTGTCATTCTCGATAAAAGCACTGGATATGTAGTCCTGAAGATTTCTAATAAGAATGAAACGCGTAGATTACTTCCCTTGCTTTTATCGAGAATCTAATTGTAATACGTGACGTATTCTATTCTATAGCGATTAGGTCTTCAAAATGTTTATTATAAACATACAGAATATTTTCGAATATTCTATGTCTATATTCACATATATATCGCTATTTCAGAGCATTTATTCCAATTTCTAATTTCTGCCGGACCGGCAACCGCTCTTTCAAACCAGTTCCTGTACACAGCTAAGTATTCTATAAGTCTCTAGCTGTGTCATTCTCGATAAAAGCACTGGATATGTAGTCCTGAAGATTTCTAATAAGAATGAAACGCGTAGATTACTTCCCTTGCTTTTATCGAGAATCTAATTGTAATACGTGACGTATTCTATTCTATAGCGATTAGGTCTTCAAAATGTTTATTATAAACATACAGAATATTTTCGAATATTCTATGTCTATATTCACATATATATCGCTATTTCAGAGCATTTATTCCAATTTCTAATTTCTGCCGGACCGGCAACCGCTCTTTCAAACCAGTTCATGTACACAGCTAAGTATTCTATAAGTCTCTAGCTGTGTCATTCTCGATAAAAGCACTGGATATGTAGTCCTGAAGATTTCTAATAAGAATGAAACGCGTAGATTACTTCCCTTGCTTTTATCGAGAATCTAATTGTAATACGTGACGTATTCTATTCTATAGCGATTAGGTCTTCAAAATGTTTATTATAAACATACAGAATATTTTCGAATATTCTATGTCTATATTCACATATATATCGCTATTTCAGAGCATTTATTCCAATTTCTAATTTCTGCCGGACCGGCAACCGCTCTTTCAAACCAGTTCCTGTACACAGCTAAGTATTCTATAAGTCTCTAGCTGTGTCATTCTCGATAAAAGCACTGGATATGTAGTCCTGAAGATTTCTAATAAGAATGAAACGCGTAGATTACTTCCCTTGCTTTTATCGAGAATCTAATTGTAATACGTGACGTATTCTATTCTATAGCGATTAGGTCTTCAAAATGTTTATTATAAACATACAGAATATTTTCGAATATTCTATGTCTATATTCACATATATATCGCTATTTCAGAGCATTTATTCCAATTTCTAATTTCTGCCGGACCGGCAACCGCTCTTTCAAACCAGTTCCTGTACACAGCTAAGTATTCTATAAGTCTCTAGCTGTGTCATTCTCGATAAAAGCACTGGATATGTAGTCCTGAAGATTTCTAATAAGAATGAAACGCGTAGATTACTTCCCTTGCTTTTATCGAGAATCTAATTGTAATACGTGACGTATTCTATTCTATAGCGATTAGGTCTTCAAAATGTTTATTATAAACATACAGAATATTTTCGAATATTCTATGTCTATATTCACATATATATCGCTATTTCAGAGCATTTATTCCAATTTCTAATTTCTGCCGGACCGGCAACCGCTCTTTCAAACCAGTTCCTGTACACAGCTAAGTATTCTATAAGTCTCTAGCTGTGTCATTCTCGATAAAAGCACTGGATATGGAGTCCTGAAGATTTCTAATAAGAATGAAACGCGTAGATTACTTCCCTTGCTTTTATCGAGAATCTAATTGTAATACGTGACGTATTCTATTCTATAGCGATTAGGTCTTCAAAATGTTTATTATAAACATACAGAATATTTTCGAATATTCTATGTCTATATTCATATATATATATATATATATATATATGAGAATTGTTAAAAACGGAATTATGTGTATTTACTTATATACATATATGCATATATACATCTCTCTCTCTATATAACATTGATCTTTTTTCTGCCACCCAAACCTCTATATAGACGATGGTTAATTACTATAGAATTAATATTTCCACACAGACAGAGAGAGGTATACACACACACACACACACACACACTCGCAGATACACACACTTACTCATACAGATTTACATATATACACACGCAAATATATTCAGAAGAAAGAAGAAATAGTTGAACGTTATAAAGTTACTTATTTTAAGAAAACAAAGTTGTTTTTTATCACCGACTTTGATAGTAAATGGCCTTAAACTGATTTCTAATATTATTAGTTGATTTTACTTTATATTAAGCTTCGTTTCGCGTTGCTTTGTATACCAGAAAGATGAAACCTGATAGCCAGACTTAACTAAGGTTACTATGTTTTCATTGGCCTTTCCATTGCTAATCCTATCTACCGATTGCAACTATTGTCCTGACAGAAGCGTCACCGATTTCCATTGAACTCAGAATGCACAGTCAAAACGAGATACCGTAAAACAGCCCGTCCTGCATTTTAACAATTAACCACTGTTCTGAGACTGGTCATTTATTTTGTCGACACCAAAAGGATGAAAGACAAATTATCCATGCAAGTAAGTCTCCCTTCTCCACGCCAACGATTTTGTCCAAAGGAAAGGCAAAGGCTCTTATAACATAGCATGACGCTAGTGACATCACAGACGAAATCAGAAAGTAAATTACCGAAAGGGACACTAGGATTCCGTTAACCCGTTAATCCTCGACCTAGATTGGTATTTTATTTATCACAATATGTGGCAAAGGCTAGACCTTTGAATTAAATTCGGGTACAATCCATCGGACCGACTTCCAGACAGTTTCTGTTTCATCAATTTCATTCAAAAGATATGAGTCAACCCAGGGCATTTTGGCAGTATCGGTAGAGAATCGGACACCATGCTTTGCAGCATAGAGTTACGGACCTTTACGGTCTGAGTTCAAATCTCACCGAGGTTAACTTTGCCTTTCATCCTTACGGGGTCGATAAAATAAAGCACCAGTAACGTACTGGGGTCGATTTAATCGACTTTCCCCTCCTCCCAAATTACTGGCCTTGTGCCTATACTAGAAATCTTTATTAAAGACAATTGTCGAAGATGTCACAAAGTGGGATGGAACCAAGCTTATCATCACCCCTACCTTCTTATCAGCATTATATCTAGTCAATGTAGAAATGATAACAAGTTTTATAGTTTGTCAAGTACCAAGATACTACGCGATGAGATCGTACCTGAGACCTCACGATTGCGAAGTGAACTCTCTTTACCACTCAGCCATGCTTGTGTCCACGCTAAATTAAAATTATGATATCCAAGTTTATATCATTTGTGACTTAGCTGACATTCTCATTTTTTATCTTTTTTATAAATGTTATATCGTGCCAATGCAGGAATGACTGGTTTTATCGTTTGTCAAGTATCTCATTATATTGCTAATGTCTAGAAAACATCAAGCACGTTTCTTGAGCTCGTCACCAGTTTTCTTTTATTATTTATACTCTTTCTAAATATTTGCACTGAAGTTCAGTAAACACTAGACAACTGTAAAAAAATACATCATTCCTCAACTCTAATAAGTATCTCGATTTCTATAAATGACCTTTAGGAAATATCCAGAAAGAACAGGTATCCAGTCACTGAAAAGGAAATTGTCTTGTTTTGTTTGTTTTCATGTCTTATTGGCTACGTTAACGTTTACATCATTTGATTATTATTTAAATTGCTTTTTCTAGAAAAGGTGTCCTTTGGAAAATAATTAAATCTACAATTATTAATAAATTCCTACGCAATTACGGCGAACAAAAGGAAAATATTCTGCTTGATAAAAACAAAATCCATCTACCGTTGGTTGATTCGATATTGGAGCCTTAGAACCGTAGCTTGATCTGTTAGAAAGAGTAACCAACTATTTCGCTAATTCCTTCGATTATAAGTCTGCGGGATCATTGTTGAACTGCGACTAAAGAGCAATAACAACCCAAGTTAAAATGTTTTGGGTTCCATCCTACTAGCTGGAATATTTACCACAATCTCGGGATGAACCAAGCCGTGCGGGTTGAATTTAGGTAGACGGAAACTGTAGAACTCCTATGGAAAATACTAGTAATTCATAGATGTCACATATTGCGAACATACACTCACACATTTTTTCGCACCCACACACATCCACGCCACCCACATCCACACCACATATAAACACAAACACACACGTGCGTACCCCCACATATACACAACCTCCGGAATCCACACGCCACCTCCCTCACCCCTCTCATTCCACACGCACGCACATACCGACTTACACTTCACCCCACGCCACACCTTTTCCTGAACATGGAACCCCGTTCTTCCTCAAACTCTCACATACACACGCACACACACTCACGTACACCTTCACACCTACACACATACACAAACACCACCTTCAACCTTCCTCGCTTCGACCCCCCGCCTCTCTCTCCCAATTCCACCCGCCACCACCCTTACACGCCTCACACCCTTCCACCACTTGTCCATCTTATTGTTTATTCTTATGTTTATTTTTATTTTTATTTTTATTTGTTCTCCTTCCCCCTTTTTTCTAAATGTATTTCCACACCCTCTGAACTCTCTTCCTAACCTCTTTATTCCTGAAGAAGGGCGTATGCCCGAAACGCCCCCCCCCCCCCACTCTCAAAAGCGTGAACCTAATAAACCTTTATTTGTCTGCCTCTCTGTTTTGTTCCCGTATAAATTTGCACTATATATATATATATTATATATAATATATATATATATATATTATATCTTCACCTATCTGGGCAGCATCCTGACAAGCAGCGGTGACGCGGAGCTCGGCATCAACTGTCGGATCGGCAAAGGAGCCACAGTTTTCCAGCGGCTGTGCCCAGTCTGGTCGTCTTCATGCATTAGCACCAAGACCAAGCTCCGTCTGTACAAGAGCATCGTGCTGCCGACAGTGCTTTATGCGAGCGAGACCTGGAAGAGTACGGCAAAAATAGAGAGACGGCTGAACGCTTTCCACCAGCGGTGCCTGCGAAAGATCATTCGTGTGTCCTGGCGCGACCGAGTGCGAAACGAGGAGATCCTGCGGAGAGCCGAGTCGTGGACGCTACAGAGCGTGGTCGCGGAGCGTCGGTGCCGCCTGGCTGGCCATATTCTGCGTCTGCCAAATGAACGGTATTCGAAAACAGCGATGAACTGGACTCCGCCTGGCGGTAAGCGGAGGCGGGGTTGCCCAAGGATCACCTGGCGACGAACGTTCCGGAAGTACCTGATGGTAGTCAACATCACCTGGCACGGTCTCGAAAAAGTTGGCGCTGATCGTGACCGTTGGCGAGTACTTACTGCTCGATGCGCCGAACGGCGCGGAAGAATCTACGACTAAGACTAAGATATATATATTATATATATATATATTATATATATTATATATATATATATTATATATATTATATATATATTTTATATATATATATTATATATATATATAATATATATATATAATATACATATATATATATTATATATAATATATATATATATATTATATATAATATAAAAGAGAAAACACAGGTAAGCATTAAGAGAAGGATTTTATCCAGTTATTTACGACCGTTTCATTGGTAAGTGCAACCTTATATTGCTATACTGAAAATAGCAGCCACTCAATTATAATTGTTGTTCACAGTCCAAATTTTCAAAATAGTGAGTAAGTTACTCTTGAAATAATTCTTAATATATAAAGAAGAACATTTATTTGGAATTGCTAGTATATAGAGAGAGGAATCAGAAGGTGAGGGGACAAACGCAATAGTATAGAGAGAGATGAAGGGGAAGAGGTATGAAGTAGAGTGACAAACTGAGATGGAGAGAGGGGTAGAGGTGGAAGGATTCCTTGGTCAGTTTTGATAGCAGACTTCATGTCGTGGAATGTAGTGAGTTAAAGAGAATTAAATTGATCATAGTGGGAGGGATGGATAGAGAGGGAGAGAGGGAGAGGGGGGAGATATAAAGAGATAAATATATATATATATATATATATATATTAAAAAAATAAAGATAAAGATAATAATGACAAAAATAAAAGCAAAGATGGGGGTGAGAAAGAAGAAAAGAAAAGATAGCCAAGAAGGGGAGGGAAGGAAGGAAGAAAACGAAGAAATAGAAGTGGAATGAGGGAGAAGAGGGGGATATATGTATTGGTTTTGTGGGTAATTAAAAGGGTTTAGATACAACAAGAGGGTATAAAGTCTAAGTATATGCAGTTTATCAGTTGGTAGTAAGAGGTTAAGGGTTCGATTTGTAGTGCGAAAACTGCTCTTTGAGTCTATGGCTACAATAAATTGATCTTTCGATTTTATTGTTGAGTAACTTATTCTTCGAACTCAAGATGTGGAATAGCTCAAGGTCGCACAATCGACAGCTTCTCATACCACTCCGATATGAGGCCGCGTTCGATAATTTTTTCCACTTCAGGGTGTATTGATGGTTACTTTCCCTCAGTTGCCAGGTCTTGTTTGCAAGGGTAGTTACATAACGATGCTGGGAATGTTTCATTGCGTAACGGTGTGTATACCAACGGGCTTTAAATGTATTCCCAGTCGCTCCGATGTAATACCATTTCTGGTTGTCTGATTCCACTGTGCATTGGTAAACCAGGTTAGACTGCATACATTCATTTTGTAATGGACAGGTTTCAGGTAGGTGGCAGTTACAAATTGAGTGGCTGCTATTTGCAGTATAGCAATATAAGGTTGCACTTACCAATGAGACGGTCGTAAATACCTGGATAAAATCCTTCTCTTAATGCCTATCTGTGTTTTCTCTTTTATACTTTATACTCCAAAATTGAACGGAATTCTTACAAACTTGTGGAGTTACCCCTAACCGTACGTTGAAACCATCAATGAAACTGGCTCTTTTAACGAAGAACTGGATCACAATAAGCAATTTTTTGCTTCTCTATATATATATATTATATATAATATATATATATATATATATTATATATATAATATATATATATTATATATATATTATATTATATAAATGCGTGTGTGTTGTCTAAAGAGGTTAATAGCATGAACAATTATTATCGTACAATCTGTAATTAAATTTTCATTATTATATAAAAGATACAAACGCGTCTTGAATGACATCCATTAAGCACTTTTCTTTTAATTCTTTCAAAGTATTGTTTTGTGAAGCAGGAAAGATTTATCTAAAATATTAAATTAAATTTTTCACATTTTAGTACACAATGCAGCAGCTGCTGAAACATTTATGAAATTACATTTTGTGGACAAGACTTCACTTTTTTTTTGCCGTCGAATGAGACAGCAATATAGCAATTAGTTTTGCCATTATAGGTTATGTGTGGATTGGCAGTATCGGTAGAGGGTCGGACGCCATGCTTTGACGAATAGAGTTACGGCCCTTGCCATTCTGAGTTCAAATCCCTCTGAGATTAACTTTGCCATTCATCCTTAGGGGATCGATAAAATAAAGTACCAGTAATGCACTGGGTATTTTGCTGGCCTTGTGCCAAAAGTAGAAACAATTATAGGTTATGTGTGGATACAAGCATGGCTGGAGGTTTAAGAAGATCGCTTCGCAGTCATGAAGTCCCACTTTCGATCCCTGTGCGTGTAATATTTTTACATTAGCCTCTAAACAACCTAAGCACTGTGAGTGAAATTGGGAAGGCAGAAATTGTATGGAAGCCTGACAGATGGATTGTACCTGTAACTCAAAGTTCCAGCCATGTCACATATTGTGTTGCGCTGATTCAGCCTGAGAATTATTACGTTAAGTTTACTCATATATATAGAATTCTCAACCTCTTTCATATTAATTTATGAGGAGTGCTTAAGTCAGTGTGATTATCGTCGAAACCGACGGAAGATCCATCATAGGGCATGAGTTCAAATTGCACCGGAATCCTCCCCTGCTTCAACAAAGTATGCTGTGTGTCATATGAAACCTGGATAGCAAGATAGTCACTGAAGACCATTGCGTTGTTAATTTAAAATACATTTTTACACCACACAGTGACACCATTGATAAAAAATTGAAACTCAATATGGAAAGTATATATCACTAAACCTACTAACACATTCTTAATGGGAAAAATAAAACTCCTACATATGCAGATTTAGCTGGTCTCCTACGAGGTTGCATCCCATAGGAAGTTTCTTGGGTGTTTTAATGAAAAGAAACATAAAGTGAAGCCTCTTGCCCAGAAAGTGTGCCTCTCGGTCCAGGAATCGAACAAACGAAATTATGATCGTGAGTCCAACACAATTCTTCGTGTTAACTAACGAAGTTTTAACGTGTCAACATAGCTTGAATCCAGGATTGTGAGAGCAATTTTCCTTTCTTAAAATGATGAATTATAAATTTATAAATTCACAAAATGATTTTTTGTTTATAAATCAAATGGTATTTATTTCCAGATAAAGTCCGCAAATGGATATTCATATAGGCTCCAATCTGATCTGAAACATACCAGATTTTATTGATCTGACGAGATCAGAAGCTTTAGATTGATGAATCGTGAATTTATAAACTCGCTTAAAAGATGTTTGTTTATAAATCAAATCACATTTGTTTCAAGATGAACTCCGTAAATAGATATTCATTTAGGCTCCAATCTGATCTGAAACATACTAATTTCTGTTGATCTGACGGCTACCAGAAGCTTTACATTCGGTCAGAGAAACCAAAACAAAACATAGCGTAATATATTTTAGAATCTACCCTTAAACCACCTGTCAGTGAAACGTCAAGTCTATTTATTTTCCATAATATTAATTCACCCCACACATAGAGTAAAATCCTATTAAGAATTCATATTTCAGAAATATGTATGAACCCTGTCACATCAGATGTATGATTATAAAGGATATTTTATTACATTTCAAAAATCTGAACACGTAATATATTTTATGAATTCAAAATATTGTTCTCTCATAAATCAATCATTAAAAAATATGCTTCACCCATCATTATTAAAAATCAGGTTTCAGATGAAAATTATTATCCACCAATTAATATCAATAATGTGACGGTACTCTGCCTAATGTTAAGGTGTCGGGATTATATTGGTCATGAGTTCGATTTCTGGATCGTGTGGTAAGTAGTGTCCTTGAGTAAGACACGTTTTTATTTTATATTTCTCAAATCCACGCAGCGGGCACAAGTGAGTACCAGCGGCAACTGACGTTCAACCCTGCAACAGATTGGCGTTCCGACTGAAGGGAAGGGTTGGAACTTGTATTTCCAGTGTTTAACCCTGCAGTGAAGTATAAGGTCAGCAGAGCCACCTAGTGGCGGAAAAATGAACCATTTAGGGGTTACCTCCTCATGTTCTTAATATAAGGTGAACCCTTATTTTCAACTTCCTCTTTTTGGCTAATCTGTCCTTGTGACAGATGCGGTTTACAGCCATTGAGCAACTCCTCTACACACACGCACAGGATTGAATTACACACTAACTAACAGGTACGAATCTTGACTATAATTATCTACATGCACTCAAACAAATAAAGACAATTATTTCTTAGTATTTTTCTGGACGTCTTTCTTGTTCATTGCTAATAATATCATGTTTGTATAAAAAACATACACACAGAGAAAATGTTGATAGAGTATTATGTCTCATCTAATATTAAATTAGTGGGGTTGATTTGTAAAACTAGCTCCACTAAAACCCTTTAGCATTTAAACCGACCATAACCAGCCAGAATTCTCTTACCTCTTTCTGTTCAAACTGGCTGTAATTGGCCACTCATAGTGATGTTAAGGTATTGTTCTCAAAATACATAATATCAAAATCTCATAGATTCTATATTAAATAAGGTAAAGACTTTACCGTGGAAATACAATAGTATATATAGAATAACGTCACATGAAACCGAGATAAGCTCCAGCCTGATGATTTTCTAGGTTCGAGAAAACATTTGAACTTTAATATCAAATGTAGTAAAGGATAAGACCTTAACCAATTAATAATAATTATGCGTTGAAGGGCGGTGGATTGGCAGTGTCAGTAGAGCGTCGGACAACATGCTTCACGGCATATAGTTACGGCCCTTTATGATGTGAGTTCCAATCCCACCGAGGTTAACTTTGCCTTTCATCCTTACTGGGTCGATAAAATAAAGTACCAGTAATACACTGAGATAATTGCTGGCCTTGTGCCAAAAGTAGAAACAATAATTATGTGTTGAGCCATTTTGATACTTTTTGATATTTAATAGTTTAAATTGTTATACATGAATATAATTATTCTACTATCCTACTTTGAGAAGTACGGACAAAGCCATACTTCACTGATGAAATCCGATAAGACAAAAAAGTGTCCGGGTTTTCCCCACACTTACCAAGATCTGAATAAATAATTATTCATCGTCGAGATAATGTTACTTATCTTCATCTTGTAAGTTATTAATTAATTAGATTGGCATTCATCACCACATTAAGTATGTTAATACTAACCCGATTGTTAATTTCTAGATGGCGTCTCTGGGTAAATCCCAAGGGTAATTTTTGTCCTTCTCAAATATCTATGTAGTTAATACCTTCTTCTACTTATTTAGAGAGGGAGTGTATACAATTCACGTAGCTATTAAATTATTTCTTACATACGTACATTAGAAAATGCTGAATAAAATATAAGAGAGAGAGAGAGAGAGAGAGAGAGAGAGAGAGAGAGAGAGAGAGAGAGAGAGAGAGAGAGAGTAATATATATATATATATATATATATATATATATATATATATATATATATAGAGAGAGAGAGAGAGAGAGAGAGACTTATAATTGCAAGATATTTCAAGATACAAATCATCATGATACAAAATCATCTGCTGGTTATAGTGGAGACTATTCATTTCTAAGAAACATTTCCGCCGTAAATCATCACCAACGGAATATTTCGTGCATCAAGAAATTAAATAATAATCCATATATATATATATATATATATATATATATATATATATATATATATATATAGTATAACGGCGATGAATTAGTTTTGCGAGGTTTTTGATATGAAATCGTGTGTCGAAACAAATATTGTTATACTTGGGGAGGGTCATATTTGTGTAATAATATTGCCAGAATTAATAACAGAACACACTCACTGTTTGATTGGTTTTCGCTTCTGTGTCTTTTATATTGGTTAATTTAATTTATTCGGTCCTCAATGTTACCATTGACTGACCAACGGTCAAAAATACAGATACAATATAGACACAAACACATATATATATAGTCTAACAAAGTTCTTTCGTTGCACATCTGCAACATCGTCAGTGGTGCTATTATGTTTCCTCTCGTTGTATTGTATGCCTACGCCATCTTTATTTAGTTTGTTTATTTATTTATTTATACTTCTCTTAGGTCAGTATTGTTTGTTTGGGTGTTGTTGTTATTCCATTCATTTTTTCTGTTTAGACTTGGCATTCTAAGTTCTATTTCTCTGGCTCTCTGATTTGCTTATCTGCTGGGTCATTTCTATGTTTAGATATTATTCTAATTTCTATGTTGTCTATGTTACCGTCGTTTTGTTGTCTGGCATGTTCGTATAGTACTATACCAACATGCCAGATAAAATACAATAACCAATACACAGTCACCCAAATACGAACACACATCAAACACTACACATAAGCGCAAACGCATGCGCAGAGAAGACAAAAAAAAAATAAACAGACTAAATAGAGATGGCGTAGGCATACAATACAACGTGAGGAAACATAATAGCACCACTGACGATGTTGCAGATATGCAACGAAAGAACTTTGTTAGACTATATATATATGTGTTTGTGTCTATATTGTATCTGTATTTTTGACCGTTGGTCAGTCAATGGTAACATTGAGGACCGAATAAATTAAATTAACCGATATAATAGACACAGAAGCGAAAACCAACCAAACAGTGAGTGTGTTGTGTTATTAATTCTGGCAATATTATTACACAAATATGACCCTGCCCAAGTATAACAATATATATATAGTAATAATAATAAATTTGAAGACTAAAATCCAAAGAGGGCTCGATATGGATAAATATATATCAAATATATAAGAACCGTAGAGCAAATATTTATTAAAATAACAGATTAAAGTTTAATCAAAGAAACGCTGCTTCCACCCTTAACGGGATCTTCTGAAACTAGCAAAGTCAATCTGCGAACGCAGAAGTGAATATTTCAAAAAACATTGCAACCGGAGGAACACAGGAAGACGATACTTTGGTTCGTGGAAACGTTCCTTGGCAAAGAACGGGAAAAAACGAATATAATACGTCATTATTTGGAGCAGTGAAAAACAATTACACACAAAGACAAAACCACGTTTATGGTATAAAAGAAGTCGTAGACTAATATTCTATTAGGTGGTTCATAGAGACTTTCTCTGGCAATGAACGAAAAAAACGAAGATAATACGTCATATGTGAAGCGGGGAGAACAATTGCACGCAGACAAAACGACGTAAATGGTATAACTGAAGTCGTAGACTAAAATTTGAACTAGGAAACCGAATGATTCTCGGCTTCAGAGTTAAGAATAAAGTAAATAAAATACAGAGGTAATTGAAATTAAATAAATATATATATATATATATATATATATATATATATATATATATATATATATATATATATATATATATATATATATATATATATGAGAGACGTAAAATAAGAAAATTATAAAATTAACTTACTTACTAAAATATCACTTCCAACTAATTAGTATCTGGAATGGAATAAATATATTTTCCGAAGAAGATACAGAGAAGCATTCCGTCGTTAGGGAGGTCTATTCTCATCTAAGTATCCAGACAAAGCGTGGACACTGGAAACTTATTTAAAAATAATTCAGTGGATAGGAAATAGCAAAGCGTGGACTGAATTCCTAGCCATTGAGAACATCACTGCCTCTGCGTCGGTGGCAAATTCAAAAAGAATCAATCACGTGACATCGAGGTCAATCAGTGGAAAGTGGTTTGCTAATAAGACAGCGGCCTGCTGCCATAGCAGCAGTCATGGCCAATATTGCTCGACAAATAATTTGGAGATAATTATAAAGAATTAATATCTAGTAACATATATATACATACAGATGCATATCAATGCTAGCAAATATATAGGTTTTGTCTTAGTAACTTTGTGGTTCAATGCATGGGGTTGCAGAACAATAATATGAGACGTAAAATAAGAAAATTATAAAATTAACTTACTTACTAAAATATCACTTCCAACTAATTAGTTTCTGGAATGGAATAAATATATTTTCCGAAGAAGATACAGAGAAGCATTCCGTCGTCAGGGAGGTCTATTCTCATCTAAGTATCCAGGCAAAGCGTGGACACTGGAAACTTATTAAAAAATAGTAAGTAAGTTAATTTTATAATTTTCTTATTTTACGTCTCATATTATTGTTCTGCAACCCCATGCATTGAACCACAAAGTTACTAAGACAAAACCTATATATTTGCTAGCATTGATATGCATCTGTATGTATATATATGTTACTAGATATTAATTCTTTATATATATATATATTGTTATACTTGGGGAGGGTCATATTTGTGTAATATTGCCAGAATTAATAACAGAACACACTCATATTTGTTTCGACACACGATTTCATATAAAAAACCTCGCAAAACTAATTCATCGCCGTTATATATATATATATATATATATATATATATATATATATATATGCAGTGGCGTAGCTAGGGTGTGGCAAGCAGGGCACATGCCACGGGCGCCACATTTAGGGGGGCGCAATTTCGACCTAGATCGATTTACATCCATGTCGTTTTTATCATTTTTAAAAATATGAGCCAAAAGGAAGCATGTGATTTCTTGATAGCCGACTTCCACGCCATGACTAGTGCATTAGACAGAGCAGATGTCTGATTTGACTTCAGAAAAACGCCCCCCCCCCTCCACACTGACAGCAGGGTGGGTTGCAATTATGCGGGCGCTATTTTTAGCTATACATTGCAAAACAGCGGATACCTCACTTGACCTCACAAAACCGCCCCCCCCTCACACACACGAACGTAGTTTTGGACGTGCAACTGGTGGACACGCAGGCGCTATTTTTAGCAATGTATTGCAATGACCAATACAAGATAATTATAATTATGAAGCTGGTTTACAAAACAGAGTAGTTTGTCTTTTACAACTGGTACATAAGACGTATAGAAAAGGTATCATAATCCAAATGGCCAGATAGGATCGGATAGCTTCTATTAGGAATTCAATTTGACTCCAGTTTAGATTGTTCAATGTTTTCTTCTATAATACAGTTCGTCAGAATTTACTAAATCGTATCCAAAAAGCAAGATACTATGGTCTGCTGATTGATTCGACCCCTGACCAGGCGCGCCGAGAACAACTGTCGAAAGTTGTGCGATATGTCGATGTTGATTTCAATATGAAGACTGTCGTTGTGAGGTAATCTTTTCTTGGATTCATTCAAGTAATCAAAAAAGATGCTGCAAGCCTTGTTGAAACAACCGTGAAAGAGCTAGAAAAAGATGACCTACCACTACAGAACTGTCGATCGCAGTGCTACGACAATGCTGCCATAATGGTTGGGCAGCGCAGTAGTGGGGTTCAGCAGAGAATGAGAGAGAAGAATAATTTGATTCACTTCGTTAATTGCGATAACCATTCACTTACACTGGCTGGTCTTCATGCAGCCAAAAACGATTCTGCTATGATTAACTTTTTCAGTTACATTGACTCGTTATACAACCTTTTCTCTCGTTCAACACGACGATGGTAAGCCCTTAAAGAAGTTGCTCCAGTGGTTGTTAAATATCCTTCCGACACGCGGTGGAGTGCTAGATGTACCGCAATCAGACCGGTGGCGAATTATTTGACGCTGATTGTTCAAGTTCTCGAAAGAAATTAGTGATGATGAAACAGAGACATGCGAGAGTAGAAGTGATGCCAGTAATCTCCATAATCGGATACTGAGTTATGAATTCCTGAACTTAATTAGATTCTGGAACACGATTCTCTCACGAATTGACGGGGTTCAAAAGAGACTTCAAGATCCAAGAATGAATTTTCACGATGCTGCAGCTGATATAGGAGCCCTTCAACTTTATTTTAAAGAAGAAGGAACATCCTTAATCCACGAGTCTCTTGAAATGGGCTTCGACCTCTGCCAGAAATGGAATGTCGATTTTCCGAGGAGGCGAGGAAGACGACAAACCAATACCGAAATTACTGAGGACGTCAAGGTGGCTGCCAGAAAAGAGATAGAGAGAGCAATGCAAAGTTCACACAATCGTCTTCAAACCTTGTTCTTAAACAAAGGTGCGGAACTATACAACTCCGACATCGACGGAGAGCAATTGTATGAGGAAATCTTGGACTGCCGATCTTTGCTGGTTACTAGGACAGCTGACCCAATTTTAAAGCCGGAGGCACTTCTCCAATTCATCATACAATACGGCGATGAATGTGTTTGTCCCAATTTGCGAATCAGCATTCAAATAATGTTGGGGGTGGGGGGCAATTTTGATGCTTGCTCTGGGCGCCATTTATCCTAGCTACGCCACTGTATATATGTATATATATATATATATATATATATATATGTGTGTGAATGAAGTAATTCCGTCGGAAAGGTCCAGGAAAAAAGAGTGCTCTATGTAGGTTACAGAGCTTAATAGTTATGGAATAAACAACATAAGGCAATTATTTCATTTACCAGTGGTTTCTTGAAAGCAAACAAATTTTGCTTTCAATCATCAGAATGAAAAAATCCTGGTGTATTTATTGACATTGGATTTTAAAAACAAAAATATAATGTATATGAAAGTGAGGCTGGAAAAGGAAGAAGGAAAGGAAAAATAAACACACATGCACACACACATACACACAATTACATACACACACATATATACATACACATATATATATACATACATATACACACACACACACACATATATATATATATATATATATATATATATATATATATATATATATATATATACACATACATACACATATACATCCACGTACAAATACACATACATATACATATACATACACATACATACACACATATATATCAACATATCCATGCATACACATACATACAAATACACAAACACACACACACATGTATATATATATATATATATATATATATATATATATATATATAAATGAAGTAATTCCGTCGGAAAGGACCAGAAAAAAAGAGTGCTCTATGTAGGTAACAGAGCTTAATAGTTATTTCATTTACCAGTGGTTTCTTAAAAGCAAACAAATTTTGCTTTCAATCATCAGAATGAAAAAATCCTAGTGTATTTATTGGCATTGGATTTTAAAAACAAAAATATAATTTAAATGAAAGTGAGGCTGGAAAAGGAAGAAGGAAAGGAAACATAAACACACATGCACACGCACACACATACACACAATTATATACATACACACATATATATATATATACATACACACATACATACACACACACATATACACACACACACATATATATGTGTATATATATACATACACATACATATATATATATACATGCATATACACATAATTATCAATATATCCATACATACACATACATACAAATACACAAACATGCACACACACACACACACACACACACACACACACACACACACACACATATACATGCATATATATATGTATATGAGGACCTCCACATATACATGCATATATATATATATATATGAGGACCTCCTCAGCAGAATCGGCGCGGGTAACCGATCTGGGGACCTAACAAACTGCATAATAGGCAGTATGGATGTTGTGTCCCTGTATCCATCTATTGACGTGGATTTTGGTGTGGAGAAATGCGTAGAAATGATCAGCGAGAGCAATGTTGAATTCCGTGGGATTGATACCAGTGAGCTGGGACTCCTACTTAAACTTACTTATAGTAATGATTATCTAGATACGTATGACCTTAGCAACCTGTGCCCTACAAGACCAGCAAGAGGCAGACCACCTACCATTACCTCAATGGCCAAGAAAACCCACACAGATAGATGGAACGGGTGGACCAGAGCCATACGGACACCCGAAAACCACGATGAACTGAAGAAAATGATTGCACATGCGGTAGGGGCCAGCATAAAATTAACCCTTAAGGAAAATATGTTCAAATTTAATGGTAAAACATATGCCCAAGAGGAAGGAGCAGCCATTGGTGTTAGCATTGCAGGCAACATAGCTAACTTATTCATGGTATGGTGGGACAGTAGACTTAAACAAAAACTTAAAGAACAATTAGAAGACAGCTTAACCCTGATAATGTACTCCCGCTACGTAGATGATATAAACATCGTAGTTAAGACACCCCCACTAAAGGACAGTCAGGAACTAGAGAAAAACACAATGGAAAGCATCCAGCAAATAGCAAACTCCATCCACCAGAGCATTAGAGTTACTATAGACTACCCAAGTAGACACCCCAACCATCGATTACCTGTACTAGACACAGAGCTCTGGTTAGATATCATTAACAACCAAAAACAAATCCTCCATTCCCATTATGCCAAACCCATGACTTCCAAACATCTGATCCACCGAAACTCGGCCATTTCGGACCATACCAAAATCAACATACTGATTGCGGATTTGGTACGTGTGATGAGAAATGTGTCCCGCATGTGCAACCCCGAAGAACTAGAGAGACACATACAACACTTCATCCACCGTATGCAGTTCTCTGGCTACAATCAGAGAGATAGAATCAGAGTGTATAGAGGAGCCAGAACCAAATGGGAAAAAATGGTAAATAATGACATAAATGGGACCTACCCCTTGTATAGGAGCAACTTTTGGAATAGAATAGAAAGAACTAGGAACAAGGCCAATAGAATAAACTCATGGTATGATAGCAATAAATACCAGAGTGTAATGTTCATCAATACAACCCCTAGAGGCGAACTAGCCTACAAATTTAGAAGGGCCCTAAATAAACATAAACTCAATATTAAGATAGTAGAAAGACCAGGTACCTCCGTAAAAACACTTATTAGCAAGACATACCCGTTCCAAAGACCCTCGTGTATAGATAGGAAATGTATAACCTGTAAAATAAGCCCCCATATTAACTGTAAAACTAGAAATGTAGTGTATAGCATAAGATGTACTGAAGGACAATGTAGAAACAAAAATATAGTGTACATAGGTGAGACAGCTCGTAGTATAGGGGAACGAATAAATGAACACTGGCGAGACCTTCAAGATAATAAAGAATCATCTGTGCTCTACCAACATGCTAAGATAGAACACAGGGGTAGATTAGAGAACATAGAAATAAAAATAGAATCCACACACAGAAAAGATGCAATGTTTAGGCAAATTACAGAGGCAGTAAGCATAAAAGAATTACAACCAAAATTAAATAGAAAATACGAGTGGAACAGCAACATCACAACTTACAATTAAGGACAAAATGAAAACACACACAGGACAAAATGAAAACACACACACACATAGAACAAACAACCAACCAACAATAAATAAATAAATAAATAAACAAATAGATAAATGAACACAAACACACACAGACACCCGGATGTGGCGCATGCGCAAACTGAGCACACAACACACACACAGAAACAAAATGGCGTAGGATAGAAGAAAGGAAAGGCACAGAAACAAAGAAAGGAATCCCCAGTCACTGAAGAGGTCACAGAGTGTGTGACGAAAGGACTATGACTATATATAAACAACTATCTGGTTGTGGAACCAACCAACCAACCAGAAATTTATAAGTTTGTAGATTTGTAAATTTATAAATTTATAAATATATAATAAATTGAAGTGAAAGCAACTGGTGCGTGTGTTTCTTATTGGCAACATGACCCTCCCAAAGTATAACAATATATATAAAAACATATATATATACATACATTCACACATATACATATATATACACATATATATATACATACATATACATACATATATATATACACATACATACATACACACAATCATACATATATACACACGTACATACATACACATAGATACACACATATATACACGCATACATACGCATGCACAAATATAGAAATATGTACACACACCTACATACTCATACACACAAATAATTATAAGAAAAAATATAATAATAAAAATACCGTCACAAGAATAAAAATGAATAATAGTGTTGACAGCGATACAGGCAACAAATAAACGAACAAACACACGTGGTAAGCAATACACACAATTGCACGTACACATACATACGTAAACATAAATACATACACACTCTCACACATACACATACATATACAATTACATATACAAATACATACGCATACACACATATATATACACACACAGACATATACATATATATATATATATATATACATACATATCCATACATACATACACATACATATACGTACATATCACAAACACATACATACAAATACAAACACACACATATGTATGTGTGTAAAACTCATTCTTAGATGTATTCAATGAACCTTGTTTAACTCTAAAATATATATATATACATATACAGTGCCCTGCAAAAGTTTACAACACATTAGGAAAAATGCAGTTTTAGGTAGTTTTAATAAAGTTAGGGTAATGAAAATTTAACTACTGATAGAACATATAATGAGGCATTTAATGATACAATCATATTTTAAAAAAAATAACAAGGAAATAACTCATGAAGAAAAATCAATATTTTTATAACGCAAAAGTTTACAACACATTTTATATTTATCACTTTTTTTCAAGAAAATTCTTAAATTTTCAGATTTAAAATTCAGTAGAATGTTCTAGATTAGGTTTAAGGTAACTTCTAAGGACTATTAAAAACATTACGTCATTATTTGTCTGACAACAGTCCTGCAAACATTGACAACCGTCCTGTAAACATTGACAATATGGGGAAAAAATAAACTGATTGATGAAGACCTCCGTAAACGCATTGTAAACCTTCATACAAATGGTGTTGGTTATAGAAAGATATCTTGTCAGTTAAATGTGCTATTGAGTTTAGTTGGTACAATAATTCGTCACTGGAAATCTCATCATTCCATCTGTCCTCTAATTAGTTCTGGTTGTCCTAGAAAGATAACGGAACGTGCAGCTCGGTTATGGACGAGAAAGGTTGGCAACGAACCCCGGTGTACTCTTAAAAATCTTCAGGATGACCTAGAAGAAAGTGGAGTAAAAGTGAGCACAGATACAATTAGTCGTTCACTTCGTCGATATAATATCTGCTCGAGGTCTCCAAGGAAAACACCACTTCTTACGAGGAAACACGTTCTTCGTCGATTAAACTTTGCAAATGAGCATCTCATCAAACCTGCGTCATTTTAGGAAGATGTACTTTAGTCGGACGAAACAAAAATTTAACTTTTTGGTCGAAATGCTGTGGCCAAAGTCTGGAGAAAGAAAGGTACTGAATATTCGCCGAAGAATACTATTCCAACTGTAAAATTTGGAGGTGGATCAGTCATGGTCTGGGGTTGCTTTAGTGCCACAGGTGTAGGAAATATTGAAATAATAGAAGGAAGAATGGGTGGCGTTTATTATAGAGGTATTTTGCAAAGGAATTTACATCAAAGTGCACATTCTCTCAGCTTAAAGCCAGGTTGGTTTTTTCAACAAGATAACAATCCAAAGCATACTGCAAAGCTAACACAATGTTGGTTAAGTACGAATGGAATAAATGTTCTAAAATGGCCATGTCAGTCTCCAGATCTTAACCCGATCGAAAATTTGTGGAGAGAATTCAAAAAAGGAAACCCCAAAATATCCCTGAACTAAAGAAAATTTGTTGTGAAGAATGGATAAATATTAGCCAAGAAACATGCAAGAAGCTACTCCAAATGCTTACAGGCTGTAATTAGCAACAAAGGTTAGGCTACGAAATATTAAGAGATGATTTAATAAATGTGTTGTAAACTTTTGCGTTATAAAAATATTGATTTTTCTTCATGAGTTATTTCCTTGTTATTTTAAAAAAAATATGACTGTATCATTAAATGCCTCATGTTCTATCGGTAGTTAAATTTTCATTACCCTAACTTTATTAAAAATACCTAAAACCGCATTTTTCCTAATGTGTTGTAAACTTTTGCGGGGCACTGTATATACACATACATATACATATATATATATACACCTACACACACAATATACATATACACACACACATATGCACACACACACACACACACACACACACACACACACACACACACACACACACACACACACACACACACACACACACACACACACACACACACACACACACACACACACACACACACACACATATATAAGAAAAACATTATTATATATATAAAAAACATAAATATTGTATATATAAAAATAAAAAGTTGGGAATACGACAAATAATAAATAAAAAAATAATTAGAAAAGGGTCTAAATGTTTATAGCTGATTTAGAGCACCCAACAAGTTCCTAGAGCAAATGATCAATGAAAATAAGTATTAAAAGACTGTATGTAATTATGCATATACATACACACATACATATACATATATATATATATATACACATATACATGTATATACACATACACACACACATACAAACACAACCACATAAATACACACACACATATACATACACATACATATACGTATATATATATACACACACAAGAAAAAATGTGACCCCACGGCAGAGCTCAAGCCGTTTCTGAGGCTACTATATATATGCACACAAAACCATTATATAAAAATACATATACACGCACAAATACACACACGCCCACACACACACATTAAATCTATGTATACACACACACACACACACACACACACACACACACACACACACACACACACACACACACACACACACACACATATATATATATATATATATATATATATATATATATATATATACATATATATACATATATATACATATATATATATATATATACACACACGCACAAATACAACAGAAGCATATAAAATACAATTATATATACATATACATACAGATAAATATAAACATATATATATACATATATACACACATATACGCAACACACACGCACACACACAAAAATAAATATCTAAAAATAAAAAATTTGGTAAGTGAAGGGTAAGGCAGAAAGTAAGGGGGGAAATATGGAAAATAAATGACATAAGAAAAGGTTTAAATATAAGGGGAGATAAGGGAGAAAGAGAATAGGAGAGTACAGAAAGTGAATTCAGAAGGTAAAAAAACCGTAGTGGATGTAATGCGTAGAGAGCAGAGAAGGAGCTCAAGGTGGTTGAGTTATCGTAGGAATGTCAATCCAATTACAGATCAGATGTGATTTCAGGTGAGGACAACATCTGAAGATCTCGGCAAGCAGAAGTGGCTTTCAAGTTTTGTAAAATCCTATATTTTTTCGTGGTACACAAAGAACAATTCTTTGTGCCCCTTTGGTACTCCCTCGAATGGTCTAAAATAGACCAATCGATATAGTACGGGATGTTTTTATCCTTGAATTCCCACACCTTACTTGCGAGGGCCGTTGCTGTTCTTTTATCGGAGTGCTTAAAAGAAGCGACATGTGCATAACACCTGGTTTTAAACCTGTCCTGGGTCATGCCAACATATCGCTCACTCCTGGCTGGCTGGTTGTTGATTAAAGGTGTCACTTTGGCCTCATATACAACGGATTTGGTGTTACACCCCCCCCCCCCCCCCACACACACAGACACACACATATATATATATATATATATATATATATATATATATATATATATATATATATATATATATATATATATATTTATTAAAATAACAGATTAAAGTTTAAGCAAAGAATCGCTGCTTTCACTCTTAACGGGATCTTCTGAAACTAAAAAAGTCAATCTGTGAATGCAGAAGTAAATATTTCAAGAAACGTTGCAACCTAAGGAAGACAGGAAGACGATACTTTGGTTCGTGGAAACGTTCCCTGGCAAAGAACGAAAAAAAACGAAGATAATAAGGGTGAAAGCAACGATTCTTTGCTTAAACTTTAATCTGCTGTTTTAATAAATATTTACTCTACGGTTCTTATATATCTGATATATATATTAACCTTATCGAGCCCTCTTTGGATTTTAGTCTTCAAATTTATTATTATTACTATATATATATATATATATATATATATATATATATATATATATATATATATATATGTGTGTGTGTGTGTGTGTGTATATATATATTTTGCTATTAGAATTAATCCATATATTCAATCCTATATCTCATCCTTATAACTGTTTTAAATAATTAACTATTAATGACCACTATATATTACATTATATTCAACACTCTAACAAAACTTTAACAGACATACATTTAAACCTATTAAGAAAACCAGATTATTAATGAGATTTCTTATTCGAAAATAAAATTCCCTACAGGTAAAACTTCATTCTAACCACTCTAACACAATACAATACTTACACAAATTATATTATTTTCTTACCTATATAATTTTTTAATCTAAATTTTACTTTTCTTTGGTTCCATCTATATTCCTCTACTTGTTCTATTTTTATAACAAATTATTCCTCTTGAACAAAGAAATAACAAATATTTAGGATTGTTCTATACTATTCTACTAGATATGACATACTGATATCTGCACCCCTTTTCCTCCAACTTTAATCTTCCTTGACCGTCCACACTTTTCTATACAATCTGTCTAAATTCCTTTACACTCGCAACTTTCTTTTCTTTTCTTAAAAGTCATTCGATACCTCATCCCCTGACTGCTAATTTATTCATCTACTACTACCAGCTTAATGATCTATATTGCCCCTTCCTATTGTTACTATTGGTCAATCTCAACCCTGTTCTTAAAAGGTTACTTATTCATACATGTTTTTATATTCTTCAATAAACAAAACTCATTATTTCTGGGTAATTGCTGGCCTTGTGCCTAAAGTAGAAAATTATTTCTGAAGTCGGCGGGTAGGGAAGACGTATGCATATTTTCTTACTTTGATAATTTGTAATATATTTTACATAGATCACTAATAGAATGAACATACAAAGAACTACCCCACAGAAACGATCGTAAAATAATGAGTTTTACTATGAATTACCCGTATTTTGTTTAATTTCATTGTTTTCAATATTTGTATTATATATATATATATATATATATATATATATATATATATATATATATATATATATATATATATATATATTTTGAGTATATGTTGGTTGTATACCAACACCTCAGTATGCAGATTGGAACACTCGACGAAGTGCGCTGGTTGGTTTGGTTACTCCGGAGTACAGTTCCACAGTGAAGTAACAACCCAACCAGGAACTGGGCATATCAGAGTATTGACAAAGTTAAACATCTCAACATGTGTACTCGTCTCTACCACACTAATTCGGACTACTTGAAGAGGTCACAGCCAAAGATGGCTGTCACCGAAATATATAAAGCAGTAATAAACGAAGCCAAATTTTAAACATTTGACTTATTTTATTTTATTTTATTTTATTTTATTTTATTTTATTTTATTTTATTTTATTTTATTTTATTTTATTTTATTTTATTTTATTTTATTTTATTTTATTTTATTTTATTTTATTTTATTTTATTTTATTTTATTTTATTTTATTTTATTTTATTTTATTTTATTTTATTTTATTTTATTTTATTTTATAGGCGTGTGGCGGAGTGGTTAGAGAATTGGATTCGCAATCGTAAGGTTGTGAGTTCGATTCCTGGACCAGGCGATGCGTTATGTCCTTGAGCAAGACACTTTATTTCACGTTGCTCCTTCTACCTGGAGTTGCGACCCATAGATAGTATTAGCAATTGGAAAGACCAACGGAAACATTGTTCCCTCGGTCCGATTTTACGAAAGTCGATCGTTCCTTTTTATATATATATATATATATATATATATATAAAATGGAAAACGAAGAATCAGTGATGCATCGGAACTCAATTTATTACGTATTATAATTGTTTCCCCGGCGAAGAGCTCTAGGTTCGTTCTGTGTGGGTATCCAACACGTAATACATTGAGTTCTGATGCATCACTGATTTTTCGTTTTCCATTTTATCATACTCTGCTCCGTAGGAGCATAGAGTGCTCAACCGGCATACCGCCTATGGACGCATCTTGGACCGGCATACCGCCTATGGACGCTACCATAAGATGCATATATATATATATATATATATATATATAAGGTGTCCCCAAAAATGTACACACACTTCAACAGCATTCTAATAAATATTGCCTGTATAGGTCATCAAAGAGTGTATACATTTTTTGGGAATACCCTATTTAACATTTATGTTGGATGGTTTAACTAATGGGTAGATCTAGTCATTTCAATACGCATACTGTTGAATGCTCTGGTAATGCCAAAACGCACAACTTTATGCGTATTATTCGTGGTAGATGTGATATCTCGAGGCTGGTACAGGAACGGAGTTAAATACTTCAATGAAAAGAGCAGAGTGAAGGAGTGAGTAGTCGCATAGTAGGATGAGAAGAAACTAATTTTCTGTAGAAAAGTGAAAGGCTAAAGAAACGATTTTACGTGCAAGGAATATGGCAAGAAAGATTTATAACCTTTTGAAAATAAGGTAAATATAGTAAGTTGAATGCAAAGATAATTTGAGGTTTATAGAAGAAGAAGAAGAAGAAGAAAAGTAGGAGAAGCAGAGGAAGAAAAAGGCTATAAGAAAAAGATAAATTTGTTTATTAGACACAAGGGCACAAAAGAATGGAACAAATACAAATGGGGAGTTTACATACAGGTATATGAAAATAAAACTATTAATAAAATAACAAATAACAATTAATATTCCCAATAGGGGGGAGGTGTTACACAGAGGTTGTACACACCCCGAAAAAATGTACAACCCTCATCTCCAGGAGCACCAAGAGTGAGTACTCCCTTCCTCTCTTCCTCTTTTTCCTCAACCTACAAGCTTATATAGAGAGAAGGGCCACCACTCGGGCCATCTTTGCCACATTCACCCACCTTTTATAAAATTTGCTGGGGTACAGCACCTCTCTCTCCATCCTGATACTTCTTCCAAAATGATATTTGAAAAAACGAATCAGTTGCTCGCCGGAGAGAAACATGTCTGACCTCAGCCCTTTTAACCTCGTCCACCATACAACCTCTTTCACCATAGCCATAACACATAGGAAAACCGCCTCTCCCTCGTTTTTGAAGGAGGGTGGCGGTTTGATCATGACAATGGACTCGGTGGTCAGTGAACAAATGCGTCCGTGACGGTTTCCTCGTCGCGCACGCATCTCGGACAGATCTTTTTCGAAGGTCCCTACCCGGGCGCCCGTGTCTGTAGAGCTTGTCTCGAACTGGTAGAGCTCCTCGGTAGCACTGCCAGGCCAGAGACTTTTGGAAGTTGTCCATTGGTCCCGGGCGGAAGGTCCTACCGAACAGACTGGCCAGTTAGTTCTCCTCTACGCCTAGAGTTTCTCCGAGCGTGTCGTTGCACTTGCTGCGGACCAACCCTCTATAGAATGTCGAAGTGGAGTCTCCACTGATCGCCGGGACCGTTTGCCAGAGGACTGTGCGCGCCTGAGCACATTCGATGTGCCAGTCGCCCATTTTCCTAGGTCTTTGCTTGACTCAGGACTGCAGCTCGGTCAGCGAGACGAGTCGTGGGAAGGCTCGCCTCACGAACGGGGCCCACACCGGTTGTCTGGTGAGGAATACGTGGAGGGGCCGCAGCCTGAGCGCGTGTTTGCGCATCGTCAGCCACGGCATCCCCAGCCCTGAGTTTGAAGGGGGTTGGCAGCAGATAGATCTTCTCACCAAAGGAGCCCGTTTCTTCCAAAGGAATTGGAAGAGCGCGCGCTCCATTTTGGTGAGCGTTTTGGCTGGACAAGGCACGACGGTCAAGCGGTAGTAGATGACGGACGCTATAAAAGTGTTCGCCACCTCTGCTCGACCTTTCAATGATAGTTTGCACTCGGCCCACTTCTGGGTGAGCGCAAACACCTTGGCCGTCACCTCGTTCCAGTTCTTCTCCACCTGGAGGTCCGGACCAAATCAGACTCCGAGCAGCTTTACCGGTCCTTCCGTCCAGCGTCCGACGACGTCATCAGAAGGCATCGGTTTGCCTCTCCACGTTCCGAGTTGCAAACCGACGGATTTGTCCCGGTTCAGCTTCGGTCCTGTGAACCTTTCGTATACCTCCAGTAAGGTGCCGACCTCCCCGATTTGCGAGGTGCTCGACACCAGTACTGTCACGTCGTCGGCGTAGGCCGACGCCGCTTTTCGCAGTCCCGGTTCCAAAGGGATGCCCTGTAATAGCTCCAAGTTCGGCAGTAGTGGCTCGATAGTCAGTACGTACAGAAGGGGGGAGAGAGGGCATCCTTGTCGGATGGATGGCGTGATATGGAATGGCTCCGAGAGGTAGCCGTTCACCTTAACCCTTGAGCAGATGTTGCTGCTGTGCATTGCAGCAATCCAGCCCCTGAACACGGGTGCGAAGCCTGCCGCCTCGAGCACCGCATCCAGGTAACGATGGTCAACCCTATCGAAAGCCTTAGACTGATCCAAGTTGATCAGGGCCCCACCGAAGCCGGGTTTACACCCTATCCTCTCTATGATGTATCGCATGAGGTGGAGGTTGTCGTGTATGGACCTGGTCGGGATTGCGCATGTCTGCGCGTCTCCCACCAGGCTTTCGACTACAAGCGCCAGCCTCTTTTCCAACACCTTGGCCAAAATCTGTAACTCTGTGTTGAGCAGAGTTATGGGCCGGAAGTTGCCTATGTCATCCCCCTTGTTCTCGTCCTTCCTGACTAACGTGATTTCGCCCTTGGTCACAGAACTGGGAATTCTCCCTTTCTGCTGCCAGTTGCAGTAGACCGCTTCCAGGAGACCGGAGAACAAGTCCGGCATTGTTACGTAAAATTCGTAGGGTAGACCGTCGAGACCTGGAGATTTGCGTTTGCCGCATTGGCTCAGCGCGTCCCCTATCTCATTGGCCGAAATCGGCCGTTCGCAAAACTTCGCCTCGCTGTCCGAGAGTCGCGGTAGGACGTCGATGTATGGACCTAAATGCACAGCCCCTCCCGGCGCGCCGCCCTGCCCGAACAGTTGAGCAAAGTGCTGCTGAAAGGCCGCGCATATTTGCTTCGTCTCACGTATCACGCGTTCGTCTTGGTCCTTCAAAGACCGAATCGTGGACTTGTTGCCACTTTTCGCCTCCGTCACTCAGGGCCCAGCTAACAGCTTTGGCTCCCTCGTTTCCCAGAGCACGTATTTTGTTTCTGACAACGCAGCCTTCAAGCTTTGCGTCGAAGAACTGGTCCAAGGCCGTTCCCGTCGCTAGCACGCTGGCTACGTTGCCACTCCTAAGTGCCTCTTCTACTTTATCTACCAGTTCCTTTTCGGTTTTATTTCCATTTAACACTAAATCTTTACTGAAACCTATCGAGTCTAATCTAACTGCCCTCTTGAGGAGAGTACCACCATCTGTTGTTGACAATGGCCCCCGCCAAGTGCTGCTTAACTAAAGTGCTAATCCGTCTACTGTAGGCTTTGCATATCGGTAACGACAAGTTCAGCTTCCAGTAGCCGGTGCCTGTCTATGGGTTTTGTCAAGGTTGACTAAGCAGGCCACTAATTTGTGATCTGAATAGGCAACCATGAACATTTGTGGACAGCTTAACATGTCCCTATCCTTCTTTCTAACTAGAACCCTATCTAGGTACGATCTAGATGTTCCGCTAAGATTAGTCCACGTCCACAGTGGCACAGTCGGAAAATCTAGTCGATAACTATCGGTCAGGTCAAATCGGCCGAATAACTGTTTGAGGCTGTTACACCCCTCTATCGGGACATGCTCCCACATAGTCCCAACGTACATCTAGGATTCCATTCCAGTCCCCCACTAACAGCAGGGAGCGGGACGTTCCCAGAAAAGTCTCTAGACGTTTGAAGAAGTCTGGCCGCGGTGTCCCGGATGGGGCATATGCGGCCACCAGCCTGAAGGCTCCACCTTCACTACCGTCAACGTCTAGGACCACCACTCGACCCTCCGGGTCCAAATGTATCGTCTGTGTTACGAGGTTCAGGTGTTTCCGCAGCAAAACGGCAACCCCACCCCACCTCCCGGCTGACAGAGAGATGCGTAGATCTCAAAGTCGTCGAAGATGGGGACCAATTGTCGCTCGCTGTGGATCTTGGACTCACAAATGGCTACTACATCCATATTGTGCGACCTGATGTCGTTTAAGAGTTTGCCCTGTTTCCAGGGCATTCCCAGGCCGCATACATTCACACATCCAACTCTTATATTGGCCATGCTGGTGTTGAAAAGTTAAAAGAAGAGGAAAAGAAATCACTCATCTCTTCGTCTCCTGGGGACCAAGCTGAACAATTTCCATGAGGGTGTTGGAGGGGTTGTTTGGTGGGGTGCTGGTATCTGGCGGGGTGAGGTGGGGACGGAGATGTTGGTGGGGAGGGGGTGTCAGATGGGGTGGGGTTGTCTGGGGTGGGGGTGGGGAAACATTTCAAAAGGACGCGCTTATAGGGTTTGACGCAGGGGTTACCCACGTCGTTAGAAAAGTTTTCTTTTAACTGTTTATGTGTGTCCATGGAGATCCTAATCATTTTAAGATTAGGATCCTCCGAAGAGTGTGTAAAAGTTTTCCCTTCGGAGGGTTTTTTTATATGGTGTCTGTTAAAGTTTTATTGTTAGTATTTATGTAGGTGTAACATTTTTGTTGTGTTGTGTTGCTTTTTTTCTGTGGTTCTTTTGTGTGTTTACGTTTTGTAGTAGGTATTTTGTTTTCAGGAGGGGGTGTTTTTGTTTGTGCTGTTTGCGTCGCTTGTGTTGGTGTTTGTGTGTTTGTTGCATTTTTGTTTGTGTAATGTCTTTTCTTTTTTCTTTTTACTGGTCGGAAAGGCTCTCCCTCGTCGTCACTGGGTGACGATGATGAGGCCTCATCCGTGTTGTTGGGGAGGGGTACATTTTGGGGAGCTGTTATGTGTGTAGGTGTTTCTGGAGTTGTTTTAGGTGGTGAGGAGTTGGGTGGGACTGTGTTTGCGGTTTGGTCTGTTTTTGTGTGTTGTTGTTGTGTTGGGTGTCGGCAGTAGTGCCTTTTTTTAATGGAGTTAATTGAGGACAGGAAGCCCTCAGGTGACCACTGTTTAAACAGTGGTAACATGAAGGCCGCCTACCCTCAACAGAAATGTTTATGTAGGAATTTCCATCCAGAGGCACACGTTGTGATATTCTAGCTATCCGTTCTGGTCTCATTTGGACCAGAACTTCTAAGATTGTACCGTTGAATATGCCCCTGGGGGAATTTCCTACCGAAATTACTGGATCTTCATCAAAATTGATGAAGCCAGCTAATATCCACCAGATGTTTACATTTGGTGTGATATTTGTTACTTTTACTTTCTGGGTATTTTTTCCCATGTATGTGGGGAAAAAGGTGTAGAGTGGGACACACACACACACACAATTGGCAACACAGAATATTTCTGTGCCGTCAATTGGTCTTTCATTATTATTGATAAACTCCCTTCTGTATGAAGGTAAAAAAGATAATTACCAAATTAGGCATTAGGGAACTGCAGGATAGTAGAAATGATTTGAAGTAAAATAGAATTACAACCAACAGAAAATTTAGGCAAAGTAGACTACTAGGTAAAGATATACACTTTGGATAGGTGTCAATTAAGATAACAAAATAAGATAAAGACTGCTTGTAGTACCTTGAGAGAATTTTGTTCTCACAAAACAATTTGTAGTTACAAATGTAGTAAGCTCAATATATACATAATATAAGATCAGTATCTAAGATACAGTGACAGTAAAATGTAGCAATATATATATATATATATACACACACACATACATACACACACATACATACATACATAATACATATACATACATACACACATACATACATACATACACACACATACATACATACATATACATACATACACACATACATACATACATACACACATACATACATACACACATACATACATACATATACATACATACACACATACATACATACATACACACATACATACATACACACATACATACATACATATACATACATACACACATACATACATACATACACACATACATACATACACACACATACATACATATATATACATACACACATACATACATATATATACACACACATACATACATACATACACACACATACATACATACACACACATACATACATATACATACATACACACATACATGGTGGCTGCCAACTCGTTTTCGAGTACGGCCACTACTTTATATACATGTAGGAGAACCCCTACTGATGCACTAAACAAGTGTGACTTTTTAGTCCAGCCAGCGACTTGAAAACTCTGGTACAAACACTACACCTGTGACAATTATTGACACATAGTGCTGGGCCTATGGCACCATGTGACGACAAGTACAGAGAGATCTCCAGATATAAAGCAATGCCTGTGCCATGAAGCTTTTATAGTGAGCAAAGGCACTGCACAAAGCCAGTCCCACTCTCTTAACCAAGATGATATTTACCAAAAAGAAGAACAAGTCAACATCATTGGAAACCATCAGGGTTGCAGGTGTTATATCAGAGTTTTCCTTCTCCTAGAATTCTGCCTTGACAAAGGCTAAGGGGTCATCTCTCCCAGTGATTTTGGATGGCCATTGACTCTTAAGAGCTCCTTTTCCCTTTGACAGGTTTTGTTTTTACTCCTGCAGGATGTCCAAAGTCACCCTCCTCACCAAGAAACCTTGGTTGGGTTGCCAGTTTAGTCGCCAACGACCCGACCATGAGACAGGTTGTACAGGTCACCAGTTGGTGCTACTGTTAACAGTAGCACCAACTGGTGACCTGACATACATACATACATACATACATACAAACACACATACATACATATATACACACATACATACATACACATACATACATACACACATACATACGTACATACATACATACATATACATACATACACACATACATACACACACACATACATACATACATATATATACACACATACATACATACACACACATACATACACACATACACACACACATACATACGTATACATACATACACACATACATACATACACACACATACATACATACACACACATACATACATATACATACATACACACATACATACATACACACACATACATACATACACACACACACATACATACATATATATACACACATACCATACACATACATACATACACATACACATACATACATACACACACACATACATACACACACATACATACATATACAAACATACACACATACATAATACACACACATACATACATACATATATACACACATATATACATACATACACACACATACAAACATATACATACATACACACATAAATACATACACACACATTAATACATACATATATACACACACACACATACATACATACACACACATATACATACATACACACACATACATACACACACATATACATACATACACACACATACATACATACATATACATACATATACACATACATACATACACATACACATACATACATATATACACACACACACATACATACATACACACACATACATACATACACACACACATACATACATATACAAAAATACACACATACATACATACACATACACATACATAAATCATGCATGGATATGTTGCCAGGAAGCTCCAGAGTGAGAGTAATATAGATAAGGAAAGTAGTCTATCTTGGACCAACAACCGCTATATTGGCTCCCACTTTGAAGGATACGCTTTTGTAATCAAAGAACAGGAGATTAACACGAAATACCTGATTCACAAAAGAGATAGGGATGCAGGCAAAACCCCTCGATGTGATAACAAGTGCAGACTCTGCAGAACTAACATCGGGGATATCACCCATGTCATCAGCAGCTGTCCAAAGATGTCATCGCGGTACTATCTACCTATGAGGCATGATGTAGTGGCCAAAACACTGTATAATGCAGTTCGTAAAAAAGATAGCCCCAATAATAAACACATTAACAGCTACAGCATTGTGGAAGATATCCATGTACATAATATGAAAGAGTACTGATGGAATGTTCCAGTAAAAACCCCAATAAAATGCAGGCATAACAGACCAGATATGATGATATAGGACAGGGAGAAGAAAACATGCACAGTAGTGGAAATTAACTGCCCAGCAGATGCCAATATAATATCAAAGATTAGTGAAAAGGAGAACATTTATGCAGAACTGATGAGAAATCTGCAGATACTACACCCTGATTACACCTTCAGATTTATGCCTGTGATTATTGTGGCACTGGGATATGTTAGTAACTGCCTCAATACAAATCCTGAGAAGCTAGGCTTCACAGGAACAGAAAGAACACAACTAGTTAGGAAATTACAAGTACAATCCATTAATGGAACAGTAAAAATATGTAAAACATTCCAAATATGTTGCATCTAATAAAACTAAAAGCATACACATCCACACATACAATAACATCCATGTCTACACATGCATGCATACATACATATCTACCTAGTTGATTTTGTGTAAATTCCAATGAGAGAGTCTTGTGTCTATGTTAGAAACCGACTCTCTCTCTCTATTGGTAAAACTTTGTGAAATTATAAAACCAGGAGAACATACATATATATATACACATCTACATACATACACACACACACACACATACATACACACACACATACAAACATACATATACACACACACAAACATATATACATACACACACATATACATACATACATACATACACACACACATACAAACATATACACACACATACATAGATGCATACATACATACATATATATATATGAATGTATGTATAGTAAATTTGGCAATATACTGTATGTTTAATTAAAAACATGTAGAAAACCATACGCTATCAGTTTTAAAGTGGTGACTATGTCACTTACTTCTTTTCGGTGAAAGAAGGGAGAGAAGCTGACAATCTGCTTCACGCTGGTTGGCGTTCATCAGAGCCACGTACTCCCTACTTCGACCGAAAATTATAGATGCTGGATTCTTATAGAATTCCAGTAATAATCAGGAACTGATTATACAGAGTTATTGCCGGTCCAGCAAAAATTATAAATTAGGATTGGTCTCTGAAATTGCTCTGTATAATCAGTTCCTGATTATTACTGGAATTCTATAAGAATCCAGCCTCTATAATTTTCAGCAGAGGTCGGCGAGTACCTTGCTCTGAGGAACTCCAACAGTGTGAAACAGAATCTGTCAGCTTCTCTCCCTTCCTTTGCTGAAAAAAGAAGTAAGTGACATATTCATTACTTTAAAATGATAGCGCAAGATCTTCAAAATGTTTTTAATTAAACATACGGTATATTACCAAATATACTATACATACATTCATATATATATATGTATATATATATATATATATATATATATATATATATATATATATATATCAATCATGTTTAAATCATATCTTATTTTTGTTTCACCCGCTTAGCTTGCTCGCGTTTTTGGCTTAGGTGGTTAATGGCTTCTTAACCATCGTCTCAGTTTTGTATGACCTTTTAAACTTATGTTTATAGCTCTAGTATATTCAAATCCATTGAGCGCTCGCCAACACAATTCGGAAGTTGCGTTTCGTTAATTTCTACTCGCCGAAATGCGATTCCCGCTAAATGTATATTTGTATTAATCTCCCAAGCCTAGCAATTACCCAGTTCATTTTTTTGATTTTTTTTAGTTAATTCTATTGACTGATTAATCGCTTAAGTTTATTTTAAAAACTACTCGGTTGAGAGCTTAATTCGTTTTGTGCTTTTCTTTGCAAATTTTCGCAATCACTACACATACTGAATTCATTTGCCAAAACTAGGGGGTTTCTCCTCTTTGGACTTCACATGTGCTTTGAACACTATAGAAAAGAAATAGGATTTCGCTTCAAGCATAGCTTTATACAATATGTATAAATTTTTCTATTATAAGTTGAGCCTGAAATGCATAGACGGTTGTCCCCCTTGCTTCTGCTGGACATCACCAGAGGGCGTTAGCCCCCCGGTGTTTGCATCGCTACGGCTTCCTAAAACCGTATTTCTTTGGAGATACGAAATAATTAGACATATTGTATAAAGCTATGCTTGAAGCGAAATCCTGTTTTTCTTATATATATATGTGATATATATATAGATAGATAGATACACGCCCCATATATATATATGCATATATATATATATATATATATATATATATATATATATATATATATATATATATATATATATATATATATATATATATATATATATATATATATATATATACATACGTATATATATATATATGTATATATATATATATATATATGTATATATTATATATATACACACATTAGAGGCTTCCAAAAGGGCTATTTTATGTGTGTGTGTGTGTGTGTGTGTGTGTGTGTATATATATATATATATATATATATATATATATATATATATATATATATATATATATATATATATATATATATTAGAAAGTGAGGTTTTTTTTACAAAATGAAAAATAACCGAGGTGTCCTACACGAGTGAAAGTATAAAGAAAAAGAGATGAAATCGAAAATGCAACTGGAGTCTTATTTTAAAAAAAAATATATATATTTATTTGGTTCCTTTACCGGTTTCGCAGTTCTTCTGCTTTTCAAAAGGTGAGTTGAGATGGAGGGTCTGTGGTTTTTCTCACATCTGGTTGGTCTCTGAATGTTACTTGTTTTATATGGAAAAAAGTGGCTCGAAACGCCAGGATTTTAGAGAAGTAATTTGATTGGTTGTTCAATAAGTATAATACATTTCTCGCCAGTTCGCGTTACAAAGTTCTTCAAAGAAGGGGGGGGGGGTGCTCAGGTTGTTTTTTTCATATATGAGTGTTTGAATTTCTTTTTACTTGAAAAAAGGGGCTCACGAAGGCTTTTTTTTGGTTGGTTATAAATGAAATTATGGCTGTCACGTGAACAAGTTTTCATTAAATTTCCGTGCCCTTATTTGGAAATCCATTCTGTAGCCTTTTTAGAGAATTTTATGATAAGTGAAAGATAATGGTCAAGAGAAAGTGATGGGAGAATTGTTCTGGTTCAGTGAATATGGTTAGTTCGCTGGGGTGTCAGAATTCAGATTTTCTATTGAATAAAGAAAGTAAAGATATGTATGTTTATTTGTGTGCTTGTGTGTGTGTGTGTGTATTGTGTGTGTGTTTGAATTTCTTTACTTAAAAAAAAGGTGGCACGAAGGCTTTTTTTTAATAAACGTGATTTGATTGGTTATAAATGAAACTTGGCTGTCACGTGGACAAGTTTTCATTACATTATTGCGCCCTTATTTGGAAATCTATTCTGTAGCCTTTATATAGAATGTTATGACAATGGAAAGATAGTGGTCAAGAGAAATGGGATTGGGAGAATTGTTCTGGTTCAGTGGATATGGTTAGTTCGCTGGGGTGTCAGAGTTCAGATTTTCTATTGAAGTAAATATATGTATGTTTATTTGTGTGCTTGTGTGTGTGTGTGTGTGTGTGTGTGTGTGTGTGTGTGTGTGTGTGTGTGTGTGTTGGAAGATGAATCTATTAGTAGAATTGGGGGAGGGAGTTGTGTGTGTGTATATGGGTGTTATGTGTGTGTGCGAGTATGTTAAGATGGAGAGAATATATATTTTGTGTGTGTGTATATGTGTGTAGGAAAGTGGTTCTATTAGTAGAAATGGGGGAGGGGAGTTGTGGGTGTGGGTGTTGTTATGTGTGTGTATGGGTGTTATGTGTGTGGGAGTATGGTTAGCATGTTAAGATGAAGAGAATATATATATATATATTGTGTGTGTGTGTGTGTAGGAAAATGATTCCTTTAGTAGGAATGTTTTTGAGTGAACATATTTTCCTTACTTATTCGTATTTGTTCTGTTGTATTGTCAGTGCAAACGTATGTTAAGGTTTATTTAGTTCGGGTTTTTATTTTCTAAAGTAGAAGGTGTTATGTGTGTGTGTGTGTATGTCATATTATGGTGTTGACATAATGTATATTAAACCATATTTAATGTTGGTCTATATTTTTGAATAAACATATTTTCCTTATTTATTCGTATTTGTTCTGTTGTATTGTTAGCACAAAGGTAAAATGGGAAGACTTGGAATTTCGGTGTCTTATTACTTGCGCAAATGTCTAGATGTGCACTTAGTGGTATCTGTCTCGTGGTTGGATCTCGTAATTGTTGGCGATGAACTGTCATTCTGTTTCTGAGTGTGAGTTTAGTTTGTCCTATATAATCTTCATTGCATCCTTTACATTTAATGGCATAAAGTAGATTTTTTGATGAGCAAGTGAAGTGATTTTTTACAGTAAAATTTTGTCCTGATTTAAATGTATACGTGTTACCTTCAATGAGGTGAGTGCAGGTTCCACAATTAGAGCGACCACATTTTTTTATACTTGGTTGTGGGTTTGTGGTAGGTAATTTGGCATTGGTGAGTAATGTTTTCAGTGATTTTGGTTGTCTTTTGCTTTTGATTATTTTGTGTGTTTCAAGGGCTTTTTTCATTCTTGGGTTTTGTTTTAGTAGTGGGATGTTCTTGTGAATAGTGTTGCAAGCTTCCGCATTTCTTGGGTCGTGTGTTGAGATATATGATAGAATATTGGACGTACCTTGAATTTGTTTCTGTGTTTCCGTAATTCATCAATGCCTATTGCTTTAGCCATTTCTATTCCATTATTTATTAGTAATAGTGGGTACTGTCTTTCGAGTAGAATTTCCTTTAATTCTTGAAGTCTTTTATTTCGCGTTTCATAATTGGAGACAATCGTGCAAATTCTTCTTGCTAGGTTAAAAGGGATGTTCGTCTTCGTGTGCTTTGGATGGTTGGAGGTGAATAGCAGATATTGTTTGGAATCTGTTGGTTTGTAGTGTATGTCAGTTTCGATATTTGTGTCTTTTTTTAAGATTAAGATGTCCAGAAATGGGAGTTGATCTTGACTGTATTTCATTGTGAATTGGATGTGGTTATTGATGCCGTTTATTAAGTTTTTGAAATCATTCAGTTGGTCTAGTGTGTGGGATCAAAGAATGAGACAATCATCCAAGTAGCGTTTCCAATTCTCTGATAAATATTTGTGGAAGTTCAATCCGTATTTTGATTTGGACTGTTCATATATCTGGACTTCTAAGTATGCCATGACTAAGTTGGCATAAGTTGGAGCGGCTTTTGTACCCATCGCAGTCCCCGATATTTGCTTGTAAGTATTGCCATCGAAATCAAAAAAGTTGTTCTGTAAGATGAATTTTAATCCCTCGGTGATGAAGCTTTTTTCTATTCTGTCAGGTATCCCATTGGGATATTTCTCTAGCCAGAATCCTATTGCTTCTAGTCCGTATTGGTGTGGGATCGTTGTGTAGAGATTCACTACATCGAAAGACACAATAATAGTGTCGTTGTTGACATGTTTGGGGAGGTGGTTTAAGAGGTCCAGATCGTCTCTTACAAGGCTTGGTATGTGTTTCAGTATTGGTTTCAGTAGTATGTCTATAAAGTTGCTCAGTCTGTGTGTTTCACATTGTGGGCCCGCTACAATTGGTCTTAATTTAAGGTCTGTGGGGTATTGTGTGTTCACGCAGGCTGTCCGCTTCCTTAATTATAATGTCCGTATTGTTTTTTAGTTCATGGATAATCTCCCATTCCCTTCGACTCGTGTTGGGTTTGGGTTTAGGTTGCGGTAGTTCATGGTATGGGAAGGTAGCTATGTGGTCACAAAATTTGTCCAGAACTCTGTTTCTACCTTTTGTTGGGTTGTAGCTGCTTTTATTCCGTACAATTGATTCGTCGTTATTCTCCTTGTCAAAGAATTCCTCTGTGAGACGTAATTTTCTACAGAAGTGTGAGATATCGTCATTTATCTCATTGGGGTTAGAGTATTGTGGTGTTGGTGTGAATTTCAGTCCTTTGGAGATAATGTTTACTTGTTGGGCTGAGAGGTTTGTATTTGAAAGGTTAATTATTTTCGGTTTTTCAAAATCGGTTTGTGCCACCGGGTGTCGTGAGTCCTGTTGCCTTGGTCTAAAAAATGATTTTTCTGGTATGTTTTTTCAATGGTATTATTATATCTAATGGTATTTCCCCTGTTGTTGTGTGGTCTTGTATAGAAGTTTCGGACGTATTGAGGTTCGGTTTGTTGATAGTCCGGGTTTTAGATTTTGTTCCTTTGTGTGGGTTGGGATCTACGGTTTTGGGACAGGCTCTGTGTGGGCAGGGGTCTACGGTTTTGGAATAGGTTTTGTGTGGTTTGTGATCTGCGAATCAGGTCCTGCCTTTTGTTCGGGGATCTTTGGTTTTTGTTAGTAGGGTTATAGTTTTGTCTATGGTTTCTGGGATTATCGTTATAGTTTTGCTGGGGGTATGTTGGACGTTTTATTCCTTTTTTTGTTATTTGTTGTGCATGTGGTGTGTGAGTTTTAGTTTGTTTTAAAAATGGGTTACCTGTATGTTGTTCATATATATATATATATATATATATATACGTGTGTGTGTGTGTGTTAAAAGAAATAGACCAGCCGTTAATCACATTACGACTACTAGTTCCAAAGTACTTGGTACATCTAGTAATCATATTAACTCATCATATTGCTATGAATCCTAGGAGAACAATGGAGAAGAAAGCTATGCATTAATGTATACATATCTATTCATACATACACATAAACACACACATACACGCACACATATATATATATAAATATACAAGGTGTCCCACAAAAATGAATACACACTTTGATTACTTGCACAGGCAATATTTATTAGAATGCGGTTGACATTGTTTTGGAACACGCTTGTATATTTGAAATGTGTGCGTCCCAATGCCAGATGTCTACCGTTACACTAAAGATCATCTGGCCACCAATTCCGTCTTTTTAGAAGATTTAAAACCTGTAGCTAGAAGTGTATAAAGCATGGGGAAAGTTTGATATTTGAAATGTCTACGTTCCAACACAAACAGCTATTAATAATTGTTGAAAACGTCGGAAAGTGAAGTGATTGAACGATTACCTGAATGCCCAGCAATAGTTTAGTTTCGTCTTTCTACTTCAAATAACTTGGTGGTCACATTACAATAGGGGTCGGACGCCATGCAAAGAGTTACGGCATGCAAAGAGTTACGGCCCTTTATAATATGAGTTGTACCAAAAGTTGAAATAATTATTTTATTTCCAATCCTCTTACCCTAAAGCAGTGTATATATATCTATTACCCCACGGCAATCTAAGAAATCGTTAGTCGTATATGTTGCACACACACACACACACACACACACACACACACACACACACACACACACACACACACACACACACACACACACACACACACACACACACACACACACATACACACACACACACACACACACACACACACACATATATATATATATATATATGATATATAACATTATATAATACAATATAATATAATATATATACATATATATGTATATACATATATATTTAGAAATTAGGTATTATGATTGGTGCTCTGAAATAGCGATGTATACATAAATGTATGTACAGTATATTTGGCAATATACCGTATGTTTAATTAAAAACATTTAGAAGACCATACGCTATCAGTTTTAAAGTAGTAACTATGTCACTTCTTCATGGTCTTCTAAATGTTTTTAATTAAACATACGGTATATTGCCAAATATACTGTACATGCATTCATGTATACATCGCTATTTCAGAGCACCAATCCTAATACCTAACTTTTAAATATATATGTATATACATATATATGTATATATATTATATTGTATTGTATTATATAATGTTATATATCGTATATAAATATATATATATATATATATCCTGATGATTTCTCCGGAATGAAACAGTTCTAGTCCTGAAGAAGCCTTTCTACATTACACACACACACACACACACACACACACACACACACACACACACACACACACACACACACACACACACATATATATATATATATATATATATATATATATATAACATGTAATAAAATAAGTCCCTCATCAGTGATTTGCCGACGATCATAGATATTTCATTGCATTGAAAATCATATACCTCACGTCGGTGCAATAATAACTAAATTAAGTTATTAGGACAATTAAAACGCGTAAAGCGAGTGAAACAAGATAACAACAAAGAGGATAGCTAACCGTAGAATGAAGGGAACAAGCTTCATAGTTATTCTGTTAGCATAAGCTAGGTGAATATATGAGCGCTTAGAAAAAAGACCTTTCAGGAGCGAATTCAAATGTGAGAAAGAGAGAAAATGATTTCGTCGCGAACGGGGTGAAGTGAGAAGAGGAGAAACAGTGAGTGAGTGAGTGGAAGTGTGAGGAAGAGTTAACTGACATGACAGAGGGGGCGAAAGAAAGTAGGAGAAACAGAGAGAGCGAGGGAGCAGTAAGAGAGAGAGAGAGAGAGAGAGAGAGAGAGAAAAAAAACAGAATCGCAATTTAGGTAAATATATGTGAACAAATGGGGAGAAGAATACTGCTGGTTGCACATTGATAACATGTAATAAAATAAGTTAAATATTATATCCTCAATAAGAAAATACCCAGAGAACATCAAAATTGCTCCTGTAGAGTCAAAAGTGAATGCCCATTACAAGGTAAATGCAACACCAAAGCCATTGTATATGCGGCTAAAGTGACAACCACCAGCAACAACCTACCAGCCAGCAGCGAACGATATGTGGGTATGACACAAGACAAATTCAAAACGCGTTATTACTCACATGTCGCATCTTTCCGACATCATTAAAAAAAATTTACAACAGCTCTGGCTAGCAGAATATGGGATTTGAAAGACCAAGGTATCCAATATAAATTAGATTGGTCAATTTTGAACCAATCTAAAGAATATGCAAGAGGAACAAGAAGATGCGCACTCTGCATAAGTGAAAAATATTGGATTTTACAAAACATTAAATCACCAAAAACTTGCCTAAATGCAAAAACAGAAATTTTCACCAGTTGCCCACACATGAAATCACACTTGCTTTCCAACTCATATAAACTTAACACACTTTCAGATACGTACCCTCCATAAACTCTTGTTCTTCACTTTCCTTAACTTACCTTCTATACAGACTTCTCTTTCTGATTTACTTTTATTTTTATTTTTAACTTTATTTTTAATTCACATCCACCAGTGACCCCCCGCCCTGCTTTTTGATTCACTTACCATATATCTTCACAATTTTACATATTTTACTTCCCCCTTTTCTTTCACTACCCCATATGACATGTCACTTGCGTTTTCAACTCCAGATATATTCGTATGTGCGCGTGTATGTGTATATCTGTGTGTGTATGTGTGTTTTTATATCTATGTTTTTTACATACTTATATATATGTGTGTGTGTATATGTATATGTATATATATATATATATATATATATATATATGTGTGTATATATATATATATGTATATATATATATGGTCGCGTACGTGCGTGTGATTAGATGTACATGTATGTATATATATATATGTGCTTCGTGTGTATGTATGCGCGCTTTTGTATGTATGTACGCATGTATGTGCTTTTGTCTGTACGTATTTATATATATATTTATACATATATATGTACGAACATCTATATGTCTTCTATTTTTTCTAGTGTTACTTTATAATTGATAACCCCTCCCTCTTACTTTCTCTTTGATTTAATTTTTTTATTCTCATATATTTTTCCATTTTTTCATTTTCTTATTTCATATTTATATATGTATTGACCTTCAGGCTGACACTGCTTTGACTGATTCACTCCCTTCCCTGTATATATCACATGCATGTATGTGGTTGCGCGTGTGTGTGTTTATACGCGTGCTTTCATACGTGTATGTGTATATATTTCAATTCTTAGTCCCTGAGCCTGTATGTACGCTAACTTATCTTACAATTTCTTTTTTAAACATATATTATATACGTATTTGTGGTCACACATACACTGATATGCTTGCCCTCATGTATGTACTTACGCACACATTTTTTCACTATACACATGCATTTGTACATACACACATATGTACATTTGTAGGTGCATATACACACATTTTTACACATACCCTTACTATATTTCCTTATTTTATTTTTATATATCTCTTGCATTACTTTTATTTATATATTTTTTTGCCCGTTAAACTTTTGCCTTTCTTGAGGAGATTTTTCAAATATTTCACTATGTTTTAAATTGCCTTGTCTGACGAACGAATGAGGACGTTTTTTGTATTCGTCTTATTCGGGAATTATATTGTATATATAGGTAATTATATTGTATATATATATATATATATATATATATATATATATATATATATATATATAATATAAGATCAAAAGATGGTTAAAGGAGTTCCATGTATTTTATTATGCGCATTTCAAAAACAAACATCATCATGCAATAATATTTGTGTTTTCATCAGATAAAACAGGAGAACATGATATGAAGGCTAAAAAACACTTGTGAATAGTGCAGTTTTAAATCAACATATGAAAAGTGGTTTTAGATTGATGTGTGATATTGGGAAAAATATTTTATTTAGAGAGAGAGGGGGGGGGGGGGAGGATGAAAAGGGAAGGAGATGAGAGGGAGAGATGGGTGATAGAGAGAAAGAGATAGTTTTTATAACTGAGAGGAGATATATTGTTTTACATAGAGAGGTTGAAAACCGTTGGAAGATAATGTATAAATTAAAAATTTTGAAAATTAACGAAGGGAGGATATGTGCGAGGAAAAAATATTTTATTTAGGGAGGGGGGGGGGGGGGGTGGAAAGGATGAAAAAAAGGGGGAGGAGATGAGAGTGAAGGTGATAGAGAGAAAGAGATAGTTTTTATAACTGAGAAAAAGATATATTGTTTTAACATAGAGAGGTTGGGAACCGTTGGAAGATAATGTATAAATTAAAGGAATTTGAAAATTAACGAAGGGAAATTATGTATGAAGATAGAGAGAAAAAAATAATAATTGTGGATGAATATTCTAACGTCAAAAAAAGAAATGTATGTATTGTGGCAATTTCAAAATTAACGAAGAGAAAAATTATTAAGGTTTGTGTGTAGAAGGATTTGAGAAAAATAATGTGAAGTTAAAGTTTGTATATTTAAGGAATTGATAATATATGCGAATAAAGAGTTGATATGTATTAATAATGAGTTCGTTGATGGGGAGAAAAAAATAATAATAAATTAAGGATGAAATAGAGATTAAAAAGATTTATGATAGAGAGAAAAAATAATAATGATTGCGGATGAATATTCTTAATGTCAAAACAACAAATGTATATGTTATGATTTTACAAGGTGAAGATAGAATGAGGGTAATGAGTAAACAAGTATTATAGAGTGTATAATGCCCTTTAAAGTAAGGTAGATGGGTATATTTTAAAGAGGTGTATGTATATGTGCCTTTGAGAAAAGATTCTAAATTGATAAAGAATTGAATATTAACTGTATACTTTGTGAAAAGTTCTATGGAATTTATGCAGGCAGATAGAAAACAAATCTGTGCGTCTATTTATTATAGAATCTAGGTTAGAGATAATGGTAAATTTTTCATTTAGGCAGAGATTACAGATTTTAGATAGAGAGCTGTTCAAGTATGAGGATGCAGAAGAAATCTTCTTCCAAAAGATGGTATATTTAATGTTTTTGTCTTTTAAGGACCATATGAGTTCCGAGAGAGCAGTGTTAGTTCTTTTAAGTTTGTATTTGAAAGATGAATGATGATTATAGAGACGAGCTTTAAAAGAGGTGGAAGTGGAGCCAAAATAGGTGAAGGAATTGGTGCTAGTTATAATTTTACATTCATAAATTAAGTTTTTATCGAGACAATGGTTGTTGAGAGGACATTTATTTTTAATGCGGCAGTTGCAATTAGAGAGATTATTAATGAGTGATCTAGTGTTATCTATAGAAGGAATTGGATTGGAGAAGTTGTTTGCGATAGGAATAATAGGAATAATAGTTTCTTGATTTAGAGTTGGATTATGAACATTTAGCGAAGTTGTGTTTGACGTTGTATTTGGGTTTACAGAAGTTAGCCTAGGGTTTGAACCTAAATTTATGGTTTGGTACTTCTGAAGTGATTGGCTGGTTCAACAAATTGGATAATAAAAACAAACTAAAATTTGTTCAATTTGATATTGCCAGCTACTATTCCTCCATTTCGCCTTCACTTCTCAATAATGCTCTATCTTTCGCACTTAAATATTCTGACATCACCACAGATGAACTTCACATCATCCTCACCGCACGTAAAACCATCCTAGAGTTCAACAACGAATATTGGACCAGAGCCGATACCTCTAACAACTTCGACATCACAATGGGAGCATCCGATTCATCCCAATTGACTGATTTAATTGGTATCTTCATTTTGAACTCTTTGAGTCGGAAAATTTTTAATTTATACATTATCTTCCAACGGTTTTCAACCTCTCTATGTAAAACAATATATCTCCTCTCAGTTATAAAAACTATCTCTTTCTCTCTATCACCCATCTCTCCCTCTCATCTCCTTCCCTTTTCATCCCCCCCCTCTCTCTCTCTAAATAAAATATTTTTCCCAATATCACACATCAATCTAAAACCACTTTTCATATGTTGATTTAAAACTGCACTATCCACAAGTGTTTTTTAGCCTTCATATCATGTTCTCCTGTTTTATCTGATGAAAACACAAATATTATTGCATGATGATGTTTGTTTTTGAAATGCGCATAATAAAATACATGGAACTCCTTTAACCATCTTTTGATCTTATATTATGCATACTCCAGTCATACAAACTGTAGAGTGCTTCTTATCCGATATCTGCATTGCTTTATTGTACTACAATAAAACTCACCTCCTACATATATATATATATATATATATATATATATATATATATATATATATATATGTGTGTGTGTGTGTGTATATATATATACTAACTGATAAAATGAAACATTATCTAGATTCCCCAAAGAGAACTTCTCACATAGAGCCCGCCACCCCAGCCTAACCTCACCGAAATATTGGTTCCCGAAGAAATCAGAAACAGTTTTTGTATTAAAACATATATTCTGATATCAACTAATTGTTTATGAAAATTAATGTATTATTTTCTTTTTATCAACATGAACAGCTTTCATAATCTTTCAGAGAAATTTATTTCATTTCTTATTTATATACGGTAGCAGTATATTATTGCTGCAAACAAATTGTGATTCTTATAGAACATATCTGTTTGTTTTTTCTCCCCCCACCCCCATATATATATATGCATACATACACACACACACACGCACCTATATATATATACAGGGAAACGAAGGAGAGGAAAAAAAAATGTATATATGTATGTATCCATCTCTCTCTCTCTCTCTCTCTCTCTCTCTCTCTATATATATATATATATATATATATATATTTCGTTTCTGAATTTGTTTAGCAAGATTCTTTATCTATATATATGCATCTCTCTCTATCTCCCTCTCTGTATATATATATATATATATATATATTCCTGCATTCACTGATTGGAATTCTGATATAATGAATGATTTAATAAATGGTTTCCAAGTTATATATATAAATCATCTGTACCGAAGACATGTTGTCACCAACCATCAAATCTTGGATACTTCTCAACTAATTGGATTGCTTCAGAATGGGTAACAAAATTATGATTGTGCTACATAATGTTCCGAATAATAATTCTGTCATAATTTAATTAGAAACGTTATAAGTGAACACCCCCCCCGGAAAAAAATAGAGAACTCCTGAACAGGCGAAAAGGAAAGCTTTCAGATAATGGCATGTCATTCATGTGTGGAGGTATTAAAAAAAGGCAAATCAATCCCACACAGATACACACATTCACTCTTACACACAAATATACACTCATTCACTCTTACACACAAATATACACACATATACATATAGGTACTGAGTTCGATCCGATCGCGTGAGATATTGGACAAGTATCTTTACCATAAATTGGGTCGATCCAAGCCTTGTAATTGAAATGAAGTAGATGGAAACTGTGCAGAAGTCTATTGTATATATGTATGATACATTGTTGTATGTATGTGTGTTTCTCTGTTTACACATATCTAGTAATTCTCGATAGAGAGATCGATGAAATAAGTTTAAGACTTGAAAGATAAAGTACTTATGTTAACAGTACAATTAATATTCGTTGTATCTCGATATAAAGCTGTATTCTAGAAACACAAAGTTCCGTTTCAGTTACGTTAAAGTTTATTCTCCAGCCATTTAGAAGTATGTATTCAACACATTAGGATACAATTAACCATCTGCACAATATATATTACTTCAAGTAGGATCATAATCTTCTAGATTTATTAGAATGTTTGGGAAATATTTATTAAAATATATATATATACATATCCTGAAATTCAATTATACAAAAAGAAGGTTTATCAGCACAGGTGTAAATACAAACGGGACTTCATCTGGAATATATCAAGTACACTTTGTGAAGATTTAGTGAATAAAGTAACAGCTGCGGTCTTTTCTGTTTTATGCAAGAATACAAATGGAAGTTTGTATAACAGTGGAAAATGATTTATCGAAAAGTGAAAGCAAGATGGAGTTAAAGAAATAAAAGGAAAGAAACAAGGAAGTGAGGGATATTGAAGAGGGGGAAAGAAATATGGTGAGGGAGAGAGAATTTGAGAATATTTAACGTTATTTTATGGGTTAGACATTTTGCATATAGTAGGTATATCTACACATATACATACAAATATCTTCTTCTTCTTCTTCTTCTTCTTCTTCTTCTTCTAAATTTTATTCCTTCCGGGCAACACTCGGCATCAAACCTATCAAGTGCATGACGGAGACCACGTGACGAGTTAAGTAATACCATGTCAGCCGCAAACTCGAGCCGACTGATCTTACATTCACCAGTCTTGATACCACTTCCAGCCCGGCTGCGCATGTCAACCCTGTCCTTGAAGATTATGACAAACATGCCTAAATATTTATGCTACAATACAGCGTACATTTGAAGATTTAAAGGTAAACTCAAGGTAGATATGATTTCCATTTGAAAATTAAAAATCTGAGTTGTGAAAAAAAAGAGAGCAAAGTATAAATACTTTCAACAATTCCTTCGTACACAAAAAAACATAAGATATTATTTCGATGGATTTCAGACATTATTGCTTCTCTTGGAGAATAACTACTCCTATGATTCTGGATACGAAAAAGTATGGTTATAGCAAAGTTATATATGTCATACAGAATATAGAATGAACCTGAGGTGTTCAATCTAGGTTGCATGGTGCACATACATCTGGTGATGTAATTAAATATATACTAAGTAATTATGCTAGAACACAGGTAAACTTAAGAAAGAAAAGCTACCGTTTTTTAATTAGTGATTTTTATAGCTGGAAAAAGAATCATGTGTGAAATGACGGCATTTACCGATTTGGTGGCTCAATAGTGGTGGCAGAGTGGTATTACACACACACACACACACACACACACACACACACATACACACACACACACACACACACACACACACACACACACACACACATACATATATATACATGTACATATATATATATATATATGGACACATAGGAGTTTAAGACCTGGTCCTTATAGTTGAATCCATAAAAGAATTAGAGAATAAGTTCCGATTATGGAATCAAAAGGTCTGAGAGTAAACTTAGTCAAATCTAAAGTGCTTGTAAGTAGGAAAGAACATAGGACCCTGATCCCCTCCGAGAAGTGGCCCTACTCTATACGATGTACATAATGTAAATCCTGGGTACACAAGAAATGTCGTGAGATAACAGGTAGACTAACCGGAAGGGAAGACTTTGTATGTAGAAGATGCATAGGGGTAACCGAGGGGATGAGTGTCAATGATATAAACCTTTTTCAATCACAAGAAGGACCCATAGAAGTGGTTGAGAGCATCTGATACCTAGGTGACTTAATTAGCAGCGGAGAAGCGTGCTCTGAGAGCATAATAGCTAGAATAAGGATAGGGTGGAAGAAGTTTAGAGAGCTACTCCTACTGTTGACTACGTACCAAAGGATGAATGTGTGCGAAGTGCGATGCTGCTTGGTAGTGAAACACGGGCAGTGACTGCAGAACACATGTGTAAACTGGAGAGAAATGATGCAACCATACTTCATTGGATGTCCAATGTAAATGTGAGAGAAAGGCAGAGCTTGGATGAACTGAGGGAGAAACTGGGTTTAGACGTGGTGTGTAATAGAGAAGACTGCGTTGGTACAAACATGTAATGCGCAGGGATAATGATCGCTGGGTGAAGAAATGCCAGGAAATCCCAGTGGAGGGAAGCGGCAGTAGAGGTAGACCAGAGAAGACTTCTGCGGAGGTGGTGAGATCTGATCTCAAATCGCTGAAATTCACAGACGAGATGACAAAGGAACGCGGCAAGTGGAGATATGTGTTGCACAGGACCCGTACAACCAATGAACGTGTGGAAAATCGAACACAAAACGATGATGATGATGATACTGACAGGAAAATACTCAAACATTCACATATATATGCATGTGCCTGAGTGTGCTTGTCTGAAGGAAGAAGGACATGTTCCATCATGGATATGGCAGACATATGTAAAACAATAACACCAAAAGTGGAGACCAAGTAGTAATTCAAAATAAGTGTTGCTTGGCTGAAGTTGTTACAGCTTAATCAGGCTGGTGTAGTGGTGGCACGGATAATAGAAAGACAAAGCGTGCTTCAATGTAGGCCCAAAGAATTCAAACATTCCCTGATATCATCAATGCTGTTCGGCACTACTGGTGGAAGTGATACTGTAAGAATGTATCATCAAAATCGTTGTTGTCCAGCTGAAAGCTGATATAGGATATCTCGCATTTAAATTTGCATATGTATATAACTCCAATATTGTTTCTACTGGTACTTTATTTTATCGACCCCGTAAGGATGAAAGGCAAAGTTAACCTCGGTGGGATTCGAACTCAGACTGTAAAGGGGCGTAACTATATGCGTCAATGCATGGTATCCGACCCTCTACCGATACGAGGTAGCTGTGACATAATCACAGCATAAAATACTCATAGCGAGACATATGTTTATTATACATAATCATATACACATAGAATCTGAATCACGCTGTGTAATTACTATCGTTAATTAATTGTTTCTACTTTAGACACAAGGCCAGCAATTACCCAGTGCATTACTGGTACTTAACTATCGTTAATTAATACTAGCTAGTTAAGCTTGCGGTATATGTAAATAAAACATCGAGAAAGAATAGTTTTTTTTACAAAATCTATAAGACCCTATTGTCTTTCATACCTCGGCTTCTGGGTGTAATTGAGTAAATGGTGATAAACGGTAATGACAGTGGAATACATGTATCCATATCACTTACCCCAATACTGAGGTAGCTGTGAAATGATCACAGTTATAAACCAATCACAAGATTGAATACATGTTTATTATATATAAACATATTGTATGTGTTCATATAGGCCCTTATGTCGATGTTCGTGGATCCTTAATCCTTAATAGAGTCGTGGGGTCGCTTGCGTGATATTAGACATTAAAACCTGGTGGAGGTGAAACCTTCAGGTTTGAAAACAGCTGATTTATTTCGGAGAGAGAGAGGAAGAGAGAAAGATAGAGATATATATATAGAGAGATAGGGAGAGAGAGCGAGAGAGATAGGAGATAGAGAGTGAGAGAGAGCGAGAGAGATAGGGAGAGAGAGAGCGTGAGAGAGAAAGAGAGGGAGAGAGAGAGAGAGAGAGAGAGAGAGAGAGAGAGAGAGAGAGAGAGAGAGATGTAAAAGAGGTATCGACTTTGAAAGGATGAAAGTGAAAGTTGACCCGGTAGGATTTGAGCTCAAAGCGTAGAAAGCCGCCGAACTGAATATCGTAATAGATTCTATCTAAGTTCTTATGACTGTCACATTTCACCACCTTACTCTTAACACCGTGTAATGATTTAACAGATATCTAGAATATTTAGAAACAGGCTTATTAGTAAAAAATATTTTTAGTAACTACCAATTGAAAGACGTTTGTGAAAAATTGTAATATTAGAGTAAAGACTTCCATTTTATTGTAACACTTTCATTGTGTTGTTTTGTTATCTTCAAGAATATCTTGTTAATGGGGTTTCATCGGGTAGAGGGCATTGGAATTTAAATATCTATTCATCAGTCTTAATTGTTAGATTGTTTAAACCGAATATTTCTTTCGGTGACATTTGTGTGTGGGAAAGTTGAAGTGTCATCTATATTGAAATATATCAAACAGCTTTTTGTTTTGTTTTTGTAAAGGAGTGAATAAACATCTACAGCTGCTTTCTTCCGAATGTATTTTATTAATTCTCAACATTTTAATTTATTTACACAGAAACAATTTTTCTTTTATCCACACAAGAAAACAAATAATGTGGGTGGAAATATTTTACCAAATGTTAGAGTGAGAGAAAGTGATGGAGGAAAGTGATAGAAATGTCGATGGAAAGAGTGGGTGAAAATAGAGGGAGAGAGGGTGTGTGAGAAATAGAAAGGAAATGTGGGGGAGTGAGTGAGAGATAATATTAAGTAATACGGCTGCTTTTATTTCACTAGCTTCTCCAAGCTGGTGCTACACATCTGACAAAAATAATATGAAACAAGCTGTTTTAAAGTCATATGTCATTTGTTCTCTTTAATCAATTTCTTCCATAGTGTCACACATCAGATTTCTTATTATATATCAAGTTTAGTTTGAAAGGTCAGCGATAAAATAAAAGTGATGTAAAACAAATTCCAAACGACATCCATTGTACTTTGATATTTTTCAAGGCATTGATCACTATTTGGGGCAACGTAGAACAAGTGGTACATTATACAGAATCCATGACTAAGAAGCGGTTTCAATATTCGGCTGAAATCTTTATATTTCCATTAATTGAAACAAAAAAACTACGACTGCCACACATTAAACTACGACATGGTAGTATTTTCTATGCTTTTCCTAAGGGTTTAAGGTGTTCATGCAGTTGTGAGCAAACAAAGACTCTCTCAAATATTTATCTGTTGTCACAGTGGAACATCCAGGATGTAACGACCGGATGAAGAGGGAGGCTGCACTAGCTGGGGGGCTGGTACATTTTGTAACCACCTAAAAAGGATAGAAAGCAAAATGGATCTAGACGGAATTTGAATTCAGAGTATACGAAACAAAAACGAATATTCAGCGCTCAAACAATTCTTCCATATCAACCCCCATATAAATATATTAATGGAAAGTGCATAATATAGTTGTTAGAGCATTTGGTTCATGACTATAAGGTTGTTTCGATTCTCAGACCATGTGACGCGTTACCCTCGAGTAATTTCCCATATAACCTCTTCACTCAACTATAAATGAGTTTCAGCAGCAACCGGGGGTTCATTCTTTGACGACTTTCAGTCACTTAACGCTGATGATACCAGGATAAGCTCCGAGCTTCGTCCAACCCATTCAAGCATAGGAAAACGGACGTAAAACAACTCTAAATTTTAACTCGATATTTCCCAGGCTAGTATATAGACTATCGCGTTCAAGGAAAAAATAAACCCTCGTTTTTATACCCATTCATTCATAGGTCATAAACTCCTGAGAAAATCGATGGACGATGTCGTGACATATGTCTTGGGACTTTCAAAATTGGTGAAGCCCATTCCTTTCCAGGTCGACCACAGATGACTTCTTCCAAAGAAAGGGAGAGAGAAAGAAAGAAAAAGAGAGAGACAGTGTGTGTGTGTGTGAGAGGGAGTGTGTGTGTGTGTGTGAGGGAGTGTATGTGTCTGTGTGTGTGAAAGAGAAAGAGGGTAAGAGAGAGAGAGAGAGAAAGAGAGAGAGAGAGGGAGAGAGAGAGAGAGAGAGAGAGAGAGAGAGAGAGAGAGAGAGAGAGAGAGAGAGAGAGAGAGGGAGAGAAAAAAAATATATATAGAGACAGATCAGAATCTCTTATCTTATTTTCGACTTCGAAAGGATGAAAGACAGACTTCAGCGGGATGTAAACTCAGAGTGAATAGCGTAAATCATTCACTCGACTTTCTAACGATTCTGTCAATTTGCCACATTAGTTGATAAATCTACTATTGGATTGGATTTCAAATTTCCCGACTATTTCTCATAATATTACATCCTAGAAGAATTTATCCACACGAAGTTTAGAATTAGCAAACGTGATGACATTAGCTTGATGCCGTCAATGTCTTGTGTTGTATCGTTCCCTGCTAATGAATATGTCAATCATACACAAGAAACAAAGAACTCAGGAATCTGTATTGATTTATTATATAAATACAAACAATGACATCGCAGAAGAAACATTTTAGCCATTCAAAATACACATGTCTAGGGCGGGTAAAATTCCCGACATCTATGGACGAGTTCTCTCCAGCGGTCTCTGTCCCTAATTATCGCTGCCATGTCCTGCGTCTCCAACAGACCAGTGTATGTCCTTAGGGCATCAACATATGTTAACCTCGGTCTTCCTCTTCAAGGGTGTCTATGCAGGGGTTCCCACAGGAGCACTGGAAGCAGTGTCAACTCTGGATGTCGGAGAGCATGTCCAGCTAACTTCAGTCTCCTCTGGGCTACTCTCGAGCTGACTGTTTTGTTTACTTTATATTTACTATGCAATAGGTGGATAGTATCAGCAATGTAAAGACCGATGGAAACAGTTTTCTTAGTCCGACCTGACTATCAGTTCCTTTCCTTACCTTATACCATATTTCATGGTGCTAACATTTTCATCGCACTGTTAGTGACCTGGTCACTGAGATATTCTCACTGAAACTCATATCACTTTCCAAACAAATAGAATTCCTAAATATATGTTTTTCAATAAGTACTTTAGCAAAGAACACAACTTAATGAATAACATAATATTAAACAAATTAATTTTCGTATATTTTTATATAAAAAATTTTGCAAACAGACATCTTCCAACGTGAAACCACCTTATAACATATTAATATGCTCTCCTATACTTATTTGACACGAGAAAATCCCACGCAGACATATATACATACATATGAACACATGCAAACACTCGTATATGCATATGTACACACGAAAACACATATATAGTTACTTGCGTGGGATTTCATATTAAAAATAATGAGTACTCGATATATAAATATAACGGAAATTATATATTTTGATACATAGTATTAACTGGATTTTCAAGGAACTAGTCTTCCATTGACTATGTTGATGAAGGCGCCTATTCTCCATTACTTACATATACTTACACATATAAATGCCCTCAAATGTTTATATTCCATCCTACGCCTATAAAATTATTCCATCTCCTACCAGCTATATCATATATTTATATAAACATTTTCATTTGTATAAATATCCCACGATTCTCACACCCTCAGTAGTAAATATTGCTCCGACTGGTGTAATGTGGATCTATTTGAAAATGGATATCACTTCTCTGATCACAGAATTACCCCCCTTGCACGAGGCTTTGTTTGTAATTCCTAAGCACCTAATTACCGGGAGTAGCCAATGTTTACGGATTTTAACATGCATGATAAGTAGTGTTTGTGGCTCGTGCAAGCAGCTTCACATAATAGAGAATACATACCTTTATCAAAAAAATTCGAAATTATTATTTCCTTGATATATGCTTTCATATGCTTTCAGTTCCTTAGAGGACTAGCACCACACTCTGGATATGAATATATCAACGAATTAACAAGGTAAAATCTATTACAACATTATGTTTTCCTGTTTTTTCTGTTCAAGTTCCAATTGCCTGATGAGGTCATAGCTGTTGCATAATGGCTATCACTGAAATATATATAGCAGCGAATATGAATAAACGAAGCTAATTTTTACCTGTTGACTTACACTTCTTGTTTATACACACACACACACACATATATCTATATATATATATATACATACATATATGTGTATGTGTATATATATATACATATATATATACACATACACACACACACACACATATATATATATATATAAAGCACATATTCAATCAAATAGTGAGTGTATATATTATTAGGCACCGAAGACTCTTGAATCACAACCATGGGTTTCGCCTTACTGATTATCAAAATCACCGAAGTAGGGAAACCACTGTCAGTATATTGGCAAAAATATTCGCCAACACATTATATATGATACGTAAACAGTATATCGAGATTTGATGACCTAAAACCCTTATAAAATGTGTACCAAACCGGAGAAGCTTGTGAAGCGAACCTTAAACTCTTAGCCATTCCGGCATCCAGTCCTGTTAGTTTATAATATCTGGTCGCTAGCTATAAACATCCTGTCGAAACAACAAGAAACATATAAAATGGATTACCCGGCTTACAGGAATTTGATATGAAAAATAATCGTAACAGAATGAATAGTTTTCCTGTTTTCGTTTAATCATTCACGTTACTGAAGGGTACCACCAGTTCGATTTTATAACGTGACTATATCGTGGACAAAAGTAATTTTTTCTTTGGCTCTTTCACAAATTACCAGTGGCATAGATAATCATATTCACAATATTTTCATGTTCTCATTGATTTAAAATGGAGCAGTTCCTCTTATGATTGAAAATATTATGACAGATCTAAATAGATTTCCGTTAAGCGGATACTTTATAACGAATCTCACACAATGGCTGTTTATGGATCTATGAATTTTTAGTTTCTGTCTTTAAATTCCATATAATAATGATATTCCTAGGTTGTTTCTGCTGAATGTTCTAAACAAAGCGTAGAATACGTTTATATTACTTAATTGATAAGGGACGAACAGTATGTTTATCCAATAAACATGTTAATGAGAATAGTACTAGAGCGATCCATAGTAGCAGCCATTAACATTATATATATATAATGAGTTCAAATCCCACCAGAGTTAGCTTTACCTTCCATCCTTACAGGGTCGATAACATAAAATACCACTAACGCACTTGTTTCCATATAATCGACTTTCCCCTTCCCTTCAAATTGTTGGCCTTGTGCCTAATGTAAAAACATGTGTTATAACACAGCAACAATGGACTACACATGTATTTCTCTCCTCTTTGTGTAGTTTCCTTTATATATATATATATATATGAAAATGTTTAACCCCGACGGCAGAGTTCAAGCCGTTTCGACGGCTATTTCTGGACTCGTCGAAACGGCTTGAGCTCTGCCGTCGGGGTTAAACATTTTCCTATTACCCACTCTACTACCATAAGTATTAGTACTCTGGTGCGTTATAGTCCAACTGGTCCCGTACCACACTTCCTTCGTTATATATATATATATATATATAGGAAAATGTTTAACCCTGACGGCAGAGCTCAAGCCGTTTCGACGAGTCCAGAAATAGCCGTCTAAACTGCTTGAGCTCTGCCGTCGGGGTTAAACATTTTCATATATATATATAAAGGAAACTACACAAAGAGGAGAGAAATACATGTGTAGTCCATTGTTGGTGTGTTATAACACATGTTTTTACATTTGGCTCAAGGCCAACAATTTGAAGGGAAGGGGAAAGTCGATTCTATGGAAACAAGTGCGTTAGTGGTATTTTATGTTATCGACCCTGTAAGGATGGAAGGTAAAGCTAACTTTGGTGGGATTTGAACTCAGAACAGAAAGGGTCGTAACTATATGCAACAAAATATGCTGTCCGACACACTACCAAAACTGCCAGTTCATCACCCTAATAATAATTGCTTCTCATTTAGGCACAAGGCCAACAATTGTTGGGGAGGGGAAAGTCGATTAAATCGACCCTACTGCATTACTGGTACTTTATATTATCTACATCATAAGCATGAAAGGCAAAGCAACCCTCGGTGGGATTTGAATACAAAACGTCAAGGGCCATAACTATAAGCCGCAAAGCATGTTGTCCGATGCCCTACCGATACTTCCAATCCACCGTCCTCATAATAATGGTTTATGATTTACGCACAAGCCAACCATTTTGGGGGAGGGAAAGTCGATTAAATCGACCCCAGTGCATTACTGGTACTTTATTTTATCGACTTCGTAAGGATGAAAGGCAAAGATAACCTCGGCGAAATATGAACTCAGACCCCCCTGAAACAAGGCTCTTGGATCTAAGCAACAGCATCTAGCTAGACTCAGTCTAGCTCCATGTATCATATGAACAGTCAGTAACGACACATGCACACTTAGCTTTGAACAAATATCAATCTACTCTAACTGTATTGAGTAGTTTCTTTCTCTCTTCTTCCCCATCACCCTTCACTAAGACACTGCAAATATCACAAGTCTTATCCTTATCTCCACTGACTAAAGGATTAAAAAATTGCTATATTTCTATATATGTCCCTTAAGAGTTATATATTCCTAAGAGTTATATATTGCCAATAGTAGTCGATCAACAAAACTTATTATATCGGCTCCTTTCGATCACGAGTGACCATGAATTTACCCTGGAAAGTTTCTCCTCGAGGTACAAGATATAGCAATGTGATTTGTGGAAGATTGTCAGTCTCTAAAATTTGCAAAGGAAGCCAGTCCACAACAAGGATTTTCCTCGCTGCTGGTAGTAGTTTTTTTTTCCAGCTGAGTGGATTGGAGTAATATGAAATAAAGTGTCTTGCTCAAGGATTTGACGTACTTCTCGGTCCGGGAATCGAATTCACGAGCATATGTTCGTGAGCTTAGCACCCTAATCAGTAGGCAACACATCTTCACTATTATATGGTACAGAACTTAGCTATTCAATACCATTTATCAATCATATACAGTGTTTTTATGAAAGAAACTTTATATAGAGGCAGACGTTGGTATTGATGTACAAAAAACAAAAAAACAAAAAAAAACAACAAAAAAAAACAAAAAAAACAAAAAAAACAAAAAACAAATAACAAAATAAAAAGCACAAAAATAATAAAGAAAACAAAAATAAAACAAGATACAAAAAACAAAACAAAACTAAAAACACACCATAAAACAACAACAACAAACAAAAAACACTAAACATTAATAGTAAAACGTAAACGCTAGAACATCTTTTTCAGAGAGACTTTGTCAAGTATTTCCAGACATTGATTAAATGTAAGAAATGTAAATAACCGGAAGCTCTATTGTGGAAAGTAATTATGAGAAACAAGTATTTCAATGTTTACAAACCTTTGTACAATTATCGAATCTGATCGGAGCTTTACATATAATGTAATGATGAATAACTAGATTTGTATTTTCTTCTATTTCTGCTGCCATGATTCATTCATCTCGTCAACTTGAAATAATTATCAAAATATATTTTAAATTAATAAACCATCTGGATATGATATTTGATAAAATTGTTAAAATAAAAAAAAATAAAAAATTCTGCTACACGTGTTTGTAAAAAATTTCTAGATGATAATATTTTTTCTTTTTTAATTTTTTTTTCTTTTACAAAAGTTGCGTTATCGTTCATTTATACAATTATATGAGTGACATTATCAGACTTTTCTGTATCATATATGTGTATAAAATGCAAATATATGTCTGCTTCCTATTCACCAAATGTATAATAATTGTTTCTACTTTTGGCACAAGGCCAGCAATTACTCAGTACATTACTGGTACTCTATTTTATAGACCCCGTAAGGATGAAAGGCAAAGTAAACCTCGGCGGGATTTGAACTCAGACCGTAAAGGGACGTAACTATGCTGGAAAGCATGGCGTCCGACTTTCTACCGATACTGCCAATCCACCAATAATTATTACTAACATAGGCACAAGACCAGCAAATCTTTTTTAGAAGGTTAAGTCAATTAAATCGACCCCCAGTACTTGAATAAGGATAAAGATCCCATAACTCCTTGCGGAGCTGTAGAAGCACTGTCATACGGTGTGTCTAGGGCAGTTTTAAACCTGCGGAGCCCAACCCTCTCCAGGTCTGAACACAGTCAATTTTTTTCTATAGAGGAAGAACCGACCCCAGTACTGGACTGGTACGTTTTTATCGACCTCGAAAGGATGAAAGGCAAAGTCGACCACGGTAGGATTTGAACTCAGAATGAGCAATGAGGTGGGACGAATACCATAAAGCATTCTATCCGACGTCTTAACGACTCTGCCAATCCACCGCATTGACAGCTACTTTATTTTATTGACCCTGGAAGAGTAAAAGACAAAAGTAACCTCGGCGAGTTTTGGACTCAAAACGCAAAGTGTTGTAACTAAATGTCACAAAACATTTTCTCCGACTCTCTAACGATTCTGATAATCCTCAGCTCTATTCAAGGAATCCAGGACTGGTTGGAGGAAAGGAAGAAGTGAAGAAGGTAACCTCTTACCGAAGACCTCACCTGAATGCTGGTAACAGAGTGAACTCTTCTCTACGGCATACCAATGTGCCAGGTTGGGGAGCTAAACCAACCGAATGCAGAATTAAGTCTACTACATCAAGGCTTATACACAGATTACGTTTATCACATTTTACACAAATTATTGATCAACACGAAGGCTATGCTAGAAGAAGTTCACCTAAGTTACCGTGGAGTGGAATGGATTGAACTGGAAACCATTAAAGTATGTCTGTTGCATTTCTAACTTGAAACAAAAGTTATGTACTTATGATACAAAAGTTTAGTATAGGCGCAGACATGGTTATGTGGTTAAATAATTTGCATTAAGATCACGTATTTCAGCTTTAGTTCAGCTTTGTGACACCTTGGGCAAGTATATTTCACTCTACCGCAGATTGACTGTCTTACGAACGAAATTTGGTAGATGGAAATTAAAGCGGTACAATGTAAAAAAAAAAAGGTTTTTAAAATTTCATTCAGAAAAGATCGATCACCTAAAGGCCATGATTGACAAAAGTCATTTGCCGCGGATTAGGATTAAACCGGAGATCATAATGTTGCGAAGTAAACACCGTAACCAAGATCTAAGTATACGTTTGTCTCTGAGCCTGTGTTTATGTCCTGTAATTCAGTGGTTTGAGAAAAACGAATTTGATAAAATAATTACACAGCTTAAGAAATAAATTACTGGGGTCGATATGATCGAATAAATATAGGCGGTGCTCTAGCATGGCCGCATTCTAATAATTGAAATCTTTAAAAATTAGTAGATCGGCATTATAAGAAAAATATTTTCTTCTTCTTCTTCTTCTTCTTCTTCTTCTTCTTCTTCTTCTTCTTCTTAAGAAGAAGAAGAAGAAGATGAAGAAGAAGAAAAATAATAATAAGAGGAAGAATAAGAAGAAAGAAAAAGAAGAAAATGATGAAAGTAAAGATAAGACTGACTGGTACTCCGTCGGTTACGACGACGAGTGTCCCAGTCGATCAACAGAACAGCCTGCTCGTGGAATTAACGTGTAAGTGGCTGAGTATTTCCACATAGTTCTGCGGAAGATTCAGCATGACACAGTGTGACAAGGATGGCCCTTCAAATTACAGTTAGAACTAATTTTTGTCAGCAGTGGACTGGAGCAACGTGAAATAAAGTGTTTTGCTCAAGGACACGATGCGCCGCTGGGAATCGATCATGAGCCGAATACCCCAAACACAAAGCCACGCGCCCTGTGAAAGGTATAATTGAGGAAGGACCGACTATAGTAATGCTATATATTTATTCCTCTCGAGGGGTGAAAAGCAACGTTGATAACAGTTCGAGACGACTCAATTCTCCGGTTTCAGCTTGTGATATAAAGGTTTCTAAAGAAAAGATTAAAGTGGTACATCAATAAAAAGAAGACGGCAAAATGATAAATAGAAAGGAACGTGTAGCAGTGTGTGGGACAAATCACTCCTAAGCTAAATACTTGGCAGTATCGGTAGATGGTCGGACGCTATGCTTTGCAGCAAAAAGTTACGGCCCTTTATGGTCTGAGTTCAAATCCCGCCGAGGTTAACTTTGCCTTTCATCCATACGGGGTCGATAAAATAAAGACTTCTCTCTCCCGACCCAAAGGCTATTGCAAATCTCCCCGCCGGACGGGGAGAGTTGACAGTTCTGATATATACATAAAACACACGGTGTCTGTGTATATTTGTCTGTCCTGTAGAGAATAAACATTGTTGAATTGAATTGAAAAACAAATCCTTCAAAATCAAATATTTTGGTGCATATTCATTCGTATCTTTCGCAGGTGAAAAATTTCATTTTCTCTTTTTGTACGTATGTATACATTGATTAGTGTGAACAGCGCCCAGAGATCGCTATTTCTGCTAGTTGTGACACAAAAGTTTACAGATAAAGAACAGATTACAATAGCACGATAGCAAAACGAAGATGAAAAAAAAAAAAAAAATAGCGAAATAGATAGAAATAAATAGTAGTGTATGCGAGGGGGGTGGGAGGAGAAATCATTTCCAAACTAAACTAAATGTATAATTATACATGTATGTATACATATCAAAGTTTCCAAGTTTGTCGTACTTGTCTGGTTACATAAAAGCTATACGACACAGAGAATTAACTTCTTTCTTTGGTAGGAAAATAGAAAATAAACGGAATGGGCAGATGTCAGATCTATGTCTTTGAAACGTAACATTCTGTTTCCCTATTTCTTTATCTTTCAGGAATGCAAAGAATCAAATAATGTATGACAAAATATTCATTATGTATGTAAGGATATATGTATATTTGTATTTGAATACGAAAATACATTATATGTATGTAAGTATGCTCATTCACACATCTACATATATATATGTGTGCATATATGTTTGTATGCATATGTTTTAACAAATCTATATGTATATATATATGCAAACACACACATTTATATATACAAACACACACATGTATATATCTACATACAACCCATATATATATATATATATATATATATATATATATATATACGTTTGTATGTCTGCCTGTTTATATATATGTGTGTGCCGGTATATATATATATATATATATATATATATAACACAACACACACATATATATATATACATTCTACACATAATATATATATACAAACACACACTCACACACACACCCACCCACACCCACACCCACACACACACACATATATATATATATAAACACACAGAGACACATACACACACACATATATATATATATATATATATATATGGTGGCTGCCAACTCGTTTTCGAGTACGGCCACTACTTTATATCCATGTAGAACCCCTAACGATGTGCTGAACGTGTGTGACTTTTTAGTCCAGCCAGCGACTTGAAAACTCTGGTACAAACACTACACTTGTGACAATTATTGACACATAGTGCTGGGCCCATGGTACCATGTGACGACAAGTGCAGAGAGATCTCCAGATATAAAGCAATGCCTGTGCTGTGAAGCTTTTATAGGGAGCAAAGGCACTGCACAAAGCCAGTCCCACTCTCTTAACCAAGATGATATTTACCAAAAAGAAGAACAAGTCAACATCATTGGATACCATCAGGGTTGCAGGTGTTATATCAGAGTTTTCCTTCTCCTAGAATTCTGCCTTGACAAAGGCTAAGGGGTCATCTCTCCCAGTGATTTTGGATGGCCATTGACTCTTAAGAGCTCCTTTGCCCTTTGACAGGTTTTGTTTTTAGTCCTGCAGGATGTCCAAAGTCACCCTCCTCACCAAGAAACCTTGGTGGGGTTGCTAGTTTAGTCGCCAACGACCCGACCATGGGACAGGTTGTACTGGGATACATGTTACCAGTAGCACCAACTGGTGACCTGATATATATATATATATATATATATACAAATACATATATCTATATATATCTATACACACCCCACATAATATGTATCTACAAACACACATACATATATCTATACACCCCCCCCCCCCACACATATATATATATATATATATATATATATATATATATATATACACACACCCCACACACATATATATATATAAACAGGCAGACACACACGTATATGGTAAAACATAGCACCGTTAATATGATGAGTATGACATGAACACTAACAACAGAAGCAGCAACATTGTCTCCTAGTGTTTACCATAGGAGGAGGAGGAGGGGGAGGAGGGAGGAGGAGGCGGAGGTTGAAAGACAGGAAGACAATATATTTTGAACATTTCAGAAGTTAGGATATAAACTACGACAGTGACAAACAGACACACACACAGACACAGACACACACACACACACACAGACACAGACACACACACAGACCAACACACACAGACACACACACACACACACACACACACACACACACACACACACAGACACATACAGACAGACAGACACACACACAGACACACACAGACACACACACTGACACACAGAGACACACACACAGACACACAGACACACACACACACACATAGGCAGACACACACATACATACATACAGACACACACATACAGACACACACACACGGACACACACAGACACACACAGACTCACACAGACACACACAGACCACACACACACACACCACAGACACACAGACACACACACACACACACACACACACACACACACACACACACACACACACACACACACACACACATGCACAGACACACAGACACACACATACACACGCACACACCACATACACACCACACACACAAACACAAACACGATTTATCTATTTATTTATTTATCTATCTCCGGATGGTATAGACGTTCTTCACATCGGCTCCTCGATTATTGGAGATATTACGTGTTAACAGTAAGTGTTTGTCTGTATTCTTGCGTTATTGTGTTAATTAACCCCCTTGCCTGGGTCTTCGGACATTAGTGTTAATTTATTTCACCCCTTTTGGGGTGAAATTTTTCATCCTAAAAATCTTGTAATTGTCTCTACGCTAGTGGTAATGGAAGCCATAACCACAGGTAACGATGACACGCCAACTAAACAAATTGAAGGAGAGGCGTAGTCTCGTTAGTGAGGAAGGACGAGAACAACGGGGATGAAATAAGTAATTTTAGGCCCATAATACTGCTAAATTCAGAGTTAAAGATTTTGGCCAAGGTGTTAGTAAAGAGGTTGGCGCTTGTCGTGGGCAACCTGGTGGGAGATGCGCAGACATGCGCCATCCCGTCCAGGTCCATTCACAACAACCTCCATCTCATGCGATACATCATAGAGAGGGATGGGGACGAACCCGGCTTTGGTGGGGCCCTGATCAACTTGAATCAATCTAAGTCGTTCGATAGGGTCGACCATCGTTACCTGGATGCGGTGCTAGTGGCGGCAGGTTTCGGACCCGTTTTCAGGGGCTGGATCACTGCCATGCACAGCAGCCGCATCTGCTCTAGGGTCAAGGTGAACGGCTACCTCTCGGATCGTTCAAAATCATGCGGTCCATCCGACAGGGATGCCCTCTCTCCTCCCTTCTGTATGTATTGGCCCTAGAGCCACTGCTGGGGAAGTTGGAGTTGTTGCAGGGCATCCCGTTGGAACCGGGATTGCGGAAAGCGGTGTCGGCCTACGCCGACGACGTAACAGTAATGGTGTCGACAGCCTCGGAAATCAGGGCGATCGGCATCTTACTGGAGGAGTACGAAAGGTTTACAGGAGCTAAGCTGAACCGGGACAAGTCGATCGGTCTGCAACTCGGTACGTGGAGGGGCAGATCGATGCCCTCCGATGGCGTCGTCGGGCGCTGGACGGAGGGCCCGGTGAAGTTGGTCTGGTTCGGACCAGACCTCCAGGTGGAGAAGAACTGGGGTGAGGTAACGAACAGGGTGTTTGCACTGACCCAGAAGTGGGCCGAGTGCAAACTGTCCCTGAAAGGTCGGGCGGAGGGGGCGAACACTTATATAGCGTCCGTTATCTACTACCGTCTGACCGTCGTGCCTTGCCTAAGGGAAACGCTCACCAAAATGGAACGCGCACTCTTCCAATTCCTCTGGAAGAAGCGGGCTCCTATGGTGTGGAAATCCATCTGCTGTCAACACCCTTCGAAAGGAGGGCTGGGGATGCCGTGGCTAATGATACGTAAACACGCATTAAGGCTACGGCACCTCCAGGTATTCCTCACCGGTCAACCGGTGTGGGCCCCGTTTGTGAGGCGAGCCTTTTCCACACTCGTCTCACTCACCGAGCTGCAATCCTGGGTCAAGCAAAGACCGAGAAAACTAGGCGCCTGGCACACCGAGTGTGCCCAGGCGCTCACGGCTCTCTGGCAGGCGGACCCGGCTGTCAGTGGAGAATCCACCTCGTCATTCTATAGAGGGCTGGTGGTTAGCAGGTGCGACGACGCCCTCGGAGAAGCCCTAGGCATGGAGGAAGACGAACTGGCCAACCTGTTCGGTAGGACATTCAGCCCGGGACCCATGGATAACTTCCAGAAGTCCCTGGCCTGGCAGTGCTACCGAGGGGCTCTGCCCGTTCGAGAAAGGCTCTACAGACACGGGCGCCCGGGTAGGGACCCCTCGAAAAAGATCTGTCCCAGATGCGTGTGCGACGAGGAAACCGTTGCACACGCATTGGTACACTGCTCGGGCATTGCCGATCTGTGGGGCTATGTCGAACAACTGCTGTCAAGGGTGGGACCGATCCGGTTGACCACCGAGTCTATTGTAACGATCAAGCCGCCTCCCCTCTTCAAAAACGAAGGAGAGGCGGTGTTTCTGTGCGTAATAGCCATGGCGAAAGAGGTTGTATGGTGGACGCGTCTGAAAGGACTGAGGTCAGACACCTTTCTCTCTGGCCAACAACTGGTCCGTTTATTCCGATATCATTTCGGAAGAAGGATCAGGATGGAGAGAGAGGTGTTGCACCCCAGCCGTTTTTATGGAAGATGGGTGAAAGTGGAGAGAATGGCCCGTGTGAATGGGCCTTCACTCTACATTAGACTATAGGTGAGGAAGATGAAAGACCAAGGGAGCACCCCCTCTCTGTGCTCCCGAGGAGAAGGGTTGCACACTTTTTTTGAGGGGTGTGTGCGACCCCCCAAGGCGCCTCCTCTCTATTGAGGATTTTGTTATAAATTTTATTTTGTTATATTTTATTTTATTTTAATATTTTGTTATTGCTTCCTCCTTATTGAGGACGCCTTGTTATGTAAACTCCCCCCATTGTACTTGTCCCACTTTTTGATGCCCTGGTGGCAAATAAAAAGAAAATTATCTATCTATCTATCTATCTATATATCTATCTATCTACCCTTTATGGTAAATAAAGAAATATATCTATCTATCTATCTATCTATCTATCTATCTATCTATCTATCTATCTTGATAGATAATCTAGCTGTCGTCTGTTCTACAGCGTAGATGTAATTCACTTCGCGCAGAAGTTTTGTTCAAATTTATTGCGGAAATTTTGTAAGTTCAATTTTAATTTTGATACTATTGTGTAGCTTGACCCCCCGTCTGAACTGTCAGGCTGTGGGTCAGCTCATCTTTACCCCTCCTAGGGGTGAAAAACCTGTTTTTAAAAATTTTGTGGCATAAAAAAATTTCAATCGTCTGACAGAAATGTTAAACGAAGATAACGAAAATAGTGGTGGGGGTCAGCGGTAAGAGTTGTAAGCTCGCACGTTTAGTCCCCCCTTCCTTCCCAACTAACGTCATAGAGAAGGAAGGAAAATATAAAATAAAAACAGACGAATCTGCGGAGAAAAATGACGAAAACACAAATCTGGACATGGATTCCAACAACGAAAAAAAAAAATTTGAAAAATTGCATGACAATATTAATACCACAAGCAAAGACACGACAAACACAAAAATAACATTTGAAAACAACATCATAACAGAAAGCAAAGCAGACGACAACGTCAACACCAATAAGATTTCATTTGCACAAACAACAAAGAAATCTTTAACATATATACCTGAAAATATTTCAGATGTGGCACAAAGAATTGAAGACGCCAAACAATATATAACTGAAGGAGAGAATGGTATTTTATCGGTAAAAATGCCTCAAGAACTCACCAAAGACATTGAAAGTCGAACGGTCGTTTTCCGCACCATCAACAACATTTCTAAAAAACCTGAACAGCCAACTCAAACAGAAATCAAAACAGTACTTACAGAAGTACTTAATGAAACCACTTTCATAAGAAAAGACAGACTGTATGGAAGCCTAGCGATTATTATGAAGAACGAATCGGCGGAAAAAAAATGTTCTTTGTCACCGATTCGTTCGAAAAATTTTACCTTTTATCCATCTTATATGGGTAAAAGAACTCAACGCATATGGCTGGATGCAATGATGCCAGATGTGGACTACAGCTGGCTCATAGCTGGCTTCATCGATCCAGCGAATGACAACGTGATTTCCATTGGGAAAACCACAGGCAATGCGTTCAGTGGAACAGGTATAGAACTTGTAGTGCAAATGAAGCCTGAACGCATCGCCCAAATACCCGACAGAATCCTATTAGAGGGCCACGGGTATATAAACATTAGCGTGGAGGGGAGAAGGCCGTCCTGTCATATCTGTGCAGGCAGAGGGCACCTGAAGGCGGCTTGTCCCCAACTCAACAAAAAGAAAACCCTGCTACCAACACCAGCTCCACCACCACCACCACAACAGATAAACAAACAACAAAACTCAGTCCCACCCAACCCGTCCCTCAGTAAAACTACACCACCACCACAACACAAACAGTCACAACACATTACCCCAAAACAAAATACAGGCCCACCCAACCCCTCATTCAATAAAACAACACAACCACCGCAGCCACAACACACAACACAGTCTAACATAGTGACATCCATCTCCCCCACAAAGAAAACCAACACGGAAACATTACCAGCAAACATACCTCTTCCCTCCAACACTGAAGATAACCCAACGAATTCGGAGGAAGAAACGGAGTCCTTCAGACAGATTAAAAGGAAAAAAGAAAACATGTGCAAAACACACAAGGCCAAACAACCCCCACCCAAATGTCAACACAATCCAACAAAACCCAAAACACCCCCCCAGCAACAAACAAAACCAAACCTGCCCCTCCCCTCTTCGAAACACTCACACCATCCGAAAAAAAGACATTACACTATACTTACATCAACAGAAACAATAATAAATTAAATGAACTCATAAACAATAATCCTTCGGTACAAACCGAAGGTGTAAACTTTGTTTCTTCAGAAAACTACCCACATTTAAAATTAATAAAGATCCCAATGAACCTCTACCAAAAACTAAAAAAAAGGATTTTAAGGAGGACGTAGGACCACCCTCTGTCAAACCCATAAACCGCGTCCTACTAAAAAGCTTTCCCCCTCCCCTTCCCCTCCCCAACACAACTCTAAACACCCCAACCCCACCACACACTGACGACCCCACAATACCACAAGACACCCCTTCACCCAACACCCCCGACCCCATGGAAGTCGTGCGACCCGAACCCCGGGAAGCAGAAAGGTAGGTCTCTACACTCTCCTTTGGCTCTGCCGCCCACATGGATGTGTTAAGAGTAGGATGTTTGAATGCACGTGGCCTGGGCTCAACTTGGAAGCAAGCAAAGCTTCTAAATGACCTCAGGTCATGTGGTATAAATGTAATGGTTATCTGTGAGACTCGGATCAGCGTCGTGCGTTAGCTGGCCCCTACCTTCAATGACTTTGAGGTGCATGCATCTCTCTGTCAACCTGGAGGTGGGGGTGGGGTTGTCGTACTGCTGCAAAAACACCTCGGTCTTGCCGTACAGGTTGTTCACTCGGACCCGGAGGGTCGTTTGTTGGTGCTAGACGTTGGCAGTAGTGAAGGTGCGGCCTTGAGACTGGTCGCCGTCTACTCCCCTTTCGGAGCTGAACGGCCCGACTTCTTCCAGCGTTTGGAGACTTTTCTGGGAACGTCGCGTTCCCTGCTTCTAGCGGGGGATTGGAATGACATCCTAGATGCACGTTGGGACTATGCAGGAGCATGTCCTAATAGAGGCGGTGTAACAGCCTCAAGAGGTTACTCGACCGTTTTAACTTGGTCGATAGATATCGACTATATTTTCCAACTGTGCCTACCTGGACTTGGACGAACCACAGTGGTCAATCTAGATCGTACTTAGATAGATTCTTAGTTAGAAGTAAGGATAGGGACATATTAAGCTGTCCAGAAATGCGCACGGTTGGCTATACGGATCACAAATTAGTGACCTGCGTAGTCAATCTCGAGAAAACACATAAACAGGGTCCCGGTTACTGGAAACTTAATTTGTCTTTACCGGCAAAAGAGACTTACAGAAACCGGATTAGCAGATTAGTTAAGGAGAGGTTGACGGGTGCAATCGTCAACAACCGATGGTGGGCATCTCTCAAAAGAGAGATTAGAACAGAATCAATAAGTTATAGCAAGATGTTAGCTGCCGATAGGAATAGAAACGAGAAAGAATTAACAGGTAAATTAGAAGAGGCAATCAAGAGCGAAGATATGGCCAGAGTGCTGGCATCGAGGACGGCCTTGAACCAGTTTTTCGATGCAAAGCACGAAGGCTGCGTCATTCGAAGTAAAATACGTGCTCTAGGTAATGAGGGGGCCAAAGTCGTTGGCTGGGCCCGCGTGACAGAAGCTAAGAGTGGAAATCGATCCACCATCCGGTCGTTGCAAGACGAGGATGGACGGGTGATCCGGGAGCCTAAGCAGATGTGCGAGGCCTTTCAAAGGCACTTTGCCCGATAATTCGGGGGAGGCGAGGGTCCGGGCGGGGACGTGAATTTAGGTCCATACCTCGACGGCCTGCCGCGTCTCTCGAGCGAAGAGGCAGAGTCCTGCGAGGGACCAATCTCGGCTGATGAGATCGGGGATGCGCTGAGCCAATGCAGCAGACGCAAATCTCCAGGTCTCGATGGTATACCTTACGAACTTTATTTAGCAATGCCGGTCTTCTTCTCCGAACTCCTCGAAGCGGTCTACTGCAATTGGCAGCAGAACGGGAGAATTCCTTGTTCTGTAGCCAAGGGCGTAGTCTCGCTGGTGAGGAAGGACGAGAACAAGGGGGATAGTATAAATAATTTTCGGCCCATAACCCTGCTAAACACAGAGTTAAAGATTTTGGCCAAGGTGTTAGCAAAGAGGTTGGCGCTTGTCGTGGATAGCCTGGTGGGAGATGCGCAGACATGTGCTATCCCATCCAGGTCCATTCACGATAACCTCTACCTCATGCGATACATCATAGAGAGGGTTGGCAACAAACCCGGCTTCGGTGGGACCCTGATCAACTTGGATCAGTCTAAGGCCTTCGATAGGGTCGACCATGGTTACCTGGATGCGGTGCTAGCGGCGGCTGGGTTCGGTCCTGTTTTCAGAGGCTGGATCACTGCCTTACATAGCAACCACATCTGTTCTAGGATCAAGGTGAACGGCTACCTTTCGAAGCCGTTCGAAATCACACGATCCATTCGACAGGGGTGCCCTCTCTCCTCCCTTCTGTACGTATTGACTCTCGAGCCTTTACTGAGGAAGTTGGAGTTGTTGCAGGGTATCCCCCTGGAACCAGGATTGAGCAAAGCGGTGTCGGCCTACGCCGATGACGTAACAGTAATGGTATCGACCGACTCGGAGATCGAGGCGATCGGTACCTTACTGGAGGATTACGAAAGGTTGTCAGGAGCGAAACTGAACCGGGAAAAATCCATCGGGCTGCAACTCGGAACGTGGAGAGGCAGACCGATGCCTCCCGACGGTGTCGTCGGACACTGGACGGAGGGCCCGGTAAAGTTGCTTGGGGTCTGGTTTGGACCGGACCTCCAGGTGGAAAAGAACTGGGACGAGGTTACGAACAAGGTGTTTGCACTAACCCAGAAATGGGCCAAGTGTAAGCTGTCCCTAAAAGGCCGGGCGGAGGTGGCGAACATTTACATAGCGTCCGTCACTTACTACCGCCTGACTGTCGTGCCTTGCCCTAAGGAAACACTCACCACCATGGAACGCATGTTCTTCCAATTTCTTTGGAAGAAGCGCCCTCCTATGGTGAGAAGATCCATCTGCTGCCAACAACCTTCGAAAGGAGGGCTGGGGATGCCGTGGTTGATGATGCGTAGGCACGCATTAAGGCTACGGCACCTACAGGTATTCCTCACTGGTCAACCGGTGTGGGCTCCGTTCGTGAAACGAGCCTTTCCGAGACTCGTCTCGCTCACGGAGCTGCAGTCCTGGGTCAAGCAAAGATCCGGAAAACTGGGAGACTGGCACACTGAGTGTGCTCAGGCGCTCAGGGCTCTCTGGCAAGCAGGCCAGGCCATCGGTGGAGAATCCACCTCATCATTCTATAGAGGGCTGGTGGCTAGCAGGGGCGATGACACCCTTGGAGAGTCGCTGGACATGGAAGAGGACGAACTGGCCAGCCTGTTCGGTAGGACTTTCGGCCCGGGACCAATGGACAACTTGCAGAAGTCACTAGCCTGGCAGTGCTACCGGGGGGCTCTACCCGTTCGAGAGAGGCTCTACAGACACGGGCGCCCGGGCAGGGATCCCTCGAAAAAGATTTGCCCTAGATGCGTGCGTCACGAAGAAACCGTTGCGCACGCATTGGTGCAATGTCCGGGCGTGGCTGATCTGTGGGGCTACGCCGAACGACTGCTGTCGCGGATGGCGCCGATTCGATTGACCGTCGAATCCGTGATGACAATCAAACCGCCTCCCCTCTTCACAAAGGAAGCAAAGGCGTTTTTTCTGTGCGTAATAGCCATGTTAAAAGAGGTTGTTTGGTGGACACGATTGAAAGGTCTGAGGTCAGGCAACTTCCTCTCTGGCCATAGTCTGGTCTACTTCTTTCGATATCACTTCGGAAGAAGGATAAGAATAGAGCGAGAGGTGCTTGGCCACAGCCAGTTTCATGAAAGGTGGGTGATAGTGGCGAGAATGGCTCGTGTAAATGGGCCTTCTCTGTATACCATCCTGTAGGTAAAGAAGTGAAGGAGAGGGGAGCACCTCCTCCATGTGCTCCCTGGGCAAAGGATTGCACACTTTTTCGGGGGTGTGTGCAACCCCCATCACGTCCCCTCCCTTTTGAGGTTGTTTTCGATTATTTTCATTTTATACCCTTTTTACTCGATTGTATGTAAACTCCCCCTTTGTATTTGTCCCTTCTTTTTATGCCTTTATGGTAAATAAAGAAATATATCTATCTATCTTGATAGAGTGAGACACGCTTCACATCGGCTCCGCTATTCTATCGGAATTAACCCTTACTATAGTAAGTACCAGTGAATTTTTTCAGTGCAACACATTTGGAACACTTACCCCTGTTATTTAGGGAAACATTTTTACATTTACCCCCTTTTTAGGGGGTAAAATAAATAACTATTTTTCTGTAAAACTTCTTTCTTAGCAGCATGGCGGGAAAGATGGCAGACATGTCTGCCATTAGCTCTGCCACGCCCCCTAAGTCTGAAGAACAAAAAATGGATACAACAAAACTAGACAACGAAACAAACAAGGAAAATGAAAAAACAAATGTTACGGAAAATGAGCAAACGGAAAACAAACAAACAGAAAATAAGAATACAAACGACAAGGCAACTTTCGCCCAGACAACAAAAAAATCTATAATATATACACCTATAGACTTAACTGCCGCCAGAGAAAAACTGGCAGAAGCAAAAAAACACATAGTCTTGGGGGAGAACGGAATGTTTTCCATTAATCCCCCCCCCCCTCCCCCCCGAATTCAAGAAAACGAGAAATGAAAGCACTGTTCTGTTCAGAACAATCCTAAACCAAACGAGAAAGCCAGCACAACCCAGCCAAATGGAGATAGAGTTGGTCCTAAAAGACTATATGAAGAATATTCTCTTCATACGAAAGGACCGACTCTATGGCAGCATTTCGGTCTTAACAAAAGACAGGGAAACAGCGCAGAGGCTTTCCCTAAGCCCACTCTCATCAACAGCATACAGCTTCTATCCCTCCTACATGGGTAGAAGAACACAGAGAGTCAAAATTCAGACAATGCTGCCCACAATGGACTTCTGGTGGGCTATTGCTGGCTTCATAGACATGGGCGAGGACACAGTGCTGTCAATGGGGAAGGCATCTGGAGATGCGTTCCTGGGAATGGGCCTCGACCTACTAGTCCAAATGAGGCCCGAAAGAATAGCGCAAATCCCGGATCGCATCTGGCTGGATGACCTCACCCCAATATATATAATTGTAGAGGGGAGAAGACCAGCATGCTATTCATGCACGGAAAGGGGACACGTTAAGGCTAACTGCCCGAATCGTATCCCCCAAAAAGGACTATTGCCCACACCCACCACAAACAGTACACCAACACCACCCACCTCCAAAAATACACTAATACCACACACAGCAAACAAAATACAGACACCACCAACCACAAGCACAACACAAACATCACCACCACCAGCACCAAACACAAGCACGACACAAAAATCACCACCACCATCACCAACCACAACACAAACATCACCACCACCATCACCAACCACAAGCACGACACAAACATCACCACCACCACCACAAAACGCATTCCAAACAAATAATAAAAAAACCAGCAACAAATCTACCCCTCCCGCAAAAAAAAACAACCAGACACCACGTCCCTCCCACCTAGCGCTGAAGAGTTTCCCCCAACTTCTGAAGAAGAAGGAGGAGAAGCCTTCAGACAAGTTAAAAGAAAAAAACGAAAGCACACACCCAGCACACCTCAAAACAAATAACCCACACACAAACACCAATTCCAATCAAAAACACCCCACCCTCGACAAACAAAAATAAATCTGCGCCTCCCCTCTTCGAAACATTGACAGCATCACAAAAAAAGACTTTGCAATACACATATATAAATAAAGAAAACAAAAAAACTGTTTAAATTAATAAACAATAGCCCTTTGGTGCAGACCGAAGGGCCAAACTTTATCTCAACAGAGAACTTCACCCATTTAAAAATGATAAAGGTCCCTCTGGACCTTTATCGTTCCTTAAAAGAACAATTTAAACAGGACGTGAGCCCCCCCCCTGTTTAAAATCGTTAAATCGCGTCCTCTTGAAAGATTTCCCCATAACCTTCCCTCTCCCTGACACAACTCCAAATACCCCAACCCCACCACACTCGGATACCCCCACACCACCACAAAACATCCCTCCACCCAACACACCCGACGCCATGGAAATTACACAACCCGGAGAGGTAAGGTGCTTTTCTTTCTTCACTTTCAACACCAAAATAGATCAATTGAGAGTTGGCTGTTTGAATGCGCGTGGCCTGGGCTCAGCTTGGAAGCTAGCAAAGCTTCTAAGTGACCTCAAGTCACGAAGTATAGATGTGATGGTTGTTTGCGAGAGTCGGATCAGCAGCGTGCGACAGCTGGCTCCCGCCTACGATGACTTTGAGATGCACGCATCTCTCTGTCAACCCGGAGGCGGGGTGGGGTTGCCGTACTGCTGGATAAACGTCTGGCTCTCGACGTACAGATTGTTCACTCGGACCCGGGGGGTCGATTACTGGTGCTGGACGTCGGAGGCGGTGAAGGCGGGGCTTTCAGACTGGTCGGTCTTTATGCCCCCTTCGGGGCTGAAAGAGCTGACTTCTTCCAGCGTCTGGAGACTTTTCTAGGAACGTCGCGTTCCCTGCTTTTAGTGGGGGACTGGAATGGAATCCTAGATGCGCGTTGGGACTATGCAGGGGCATGTCCCGATAGAGGGGGGGTGTAGCAGCCTCAAGGGGTTACTCGATCGATTCGACCTGGTCGATAGATTTCGACTAGATTTTCCAACTGTGCCAACCTGGACCTGGGCAAACCGCAGTGGTCAATCTAGATCGTACCTAGATAGGTTTTTGGTTAGGAGTAAGGATAGGGACGTATTTAGTTGTCCAGAATTGCTCATGATTGGCTATTCAGATCACAAATTAGTGACCTGCGTGGTCAACCTTGATAGAACGCATAGACAGGGTCCCGGTTACTGGAAGATGAACTTGTCCTTGCCGGCAAAGGAAGCTTACAGGAACCGGATGAGTAGCTTAGTTAAGATGCGGTTGACGGGAGCGATCGTCAACAGCAGGTGGTGGGTATCTCTAAAGAGAGAGATTAGAGTAAGTTCGATAGGTTACAGTAAGGAACTAGCGGCGAATAGAAATAGGAGGGAAAGGGAGTTAACAGATAAATTAGAAGAGGCGATTAGGAGCGGAGACGTGGCCAGAGTGTTAGCGTCGAGAACGGCATTGAGCCAGTTCTTTGACGCGAAGCACGAAGGCTGCGTTGTCCGAAGTAAAATACGTGCTTTAGGAAACGAGGGGACCAAAGCTGTTAGCTGGGCCCGCGTGACAGAAGCCAAGAGTGGGATTAAATCCACCATTCGGTCTTTGCGAGACCAGGATGGACGGGTCATCCTTGAACTTGAGCGGATGTGGGAGGCCTTTCAAAGGCACTTTGCTCGACTGTTCGGAGGGGACGGGGGGCCGGACGGGGATGTGGACTTCGGTCCATACCTCGACGGTCTACCGCGTCTTTCGAGCGGCGAAGCGGAGTGCTGCGAAAGGCCAATCACAGCCACTGAAATCGGGGAAGCGCTCAGCCAATGCAGCAGACGCAAATCTCCGGGTCTCGATGGTCTACCATACGAACTTTATTTAGCTATGCCGGTCTTGTTCTCCGAACTCCTCGTGGCTGTCTATTGCAACTGGCAACAGAACAGGAGAATTCCCTGTTCTGTGACCAAGGGCGTAGTCATGCTAGTGAGGAAGGACGAGAGCAAGGGGGACGACTTAAGTAACTTTAGGCCCATAACTCTGCTGAATGCAGAGTTACAGATTTTGGCCAAGGTGTTGGCGAATAGGTTGGCGCTTGTGGTGGGTGGTTTGGTGGGAGACGCGCAGACATGCGCTATCCCGTCCAGGTCCATTCACGACAACTTCCACCTCATGCGATACATCGTAGAGAGGGTTGGGAACGAACCCGGCTTTGGTGGGCCCCTGATCAACTTGGATCAATCTAAGGCGTTCGATAGGGTCGACCATGGTTACCTGGATGAGGTGCTAGCGGCGGCGGGCTTCGGACCCGTTTTCAGGGGCTGGATTTCTGCCATGCACAGTGGCAACGTCTGCTCTAGGATTAAAGTAAACGGCTACCTCTCGGAGCCGTTTCAAATCCCCCGGTCCATCAGGCAGGGGTGCCCCCTCTCCTCCCTTCTGTACGTATTGATTCTCGAGCCACTGCTGCGGAAGTTGGAGTTGCTGCGGGGCATACCCCTGGAACCGGGATTGCACAAAGCGGTCTCGGCCTATTCCGACGACGTAACAGTAATGGTGGCGGACGCCTCGGAAATCGGGGCGATCGCCACCCTACTGGAGGAATACGAAAGGCTGGCGGGGGCTAGGCTGAACCGGGACAAGTCAGTCAGTTTGCAACTCGGAACGTGGAGGGGCAAACCGATGCCGTTAGACGGTGTTGTCGGGCGGTGGACGGAGGGCCCGGTGAAGCTGCTCGGGGTCTGGTTCGGACCGGACCTCCAGGTGGAGAAGAATTGGGGCGAGGTGACGAGCAGGGTGTTTGCGTTGACCTAGAAGTGGGCCAAGTGCAAACTATCACTGAAAGGTCGGGCGGAGGTGACGAACGCTTACATAGCGTCCGTCATCTACTACCGCCTGACCGTCGTGCCTTGTCCCAAGGAAACGCTCACCATCATGGAGCGCATGCTCTTCCAGTTCCTCTGGAAGAAGCGGCCTCCCATGTTGAGGAGATCCATCTGCTGCCAGCACCCTTTGAAAGGAGGGCTGGGTATGCCGTGGCTGTTGATGCGTAGGCACGCATTGAGGCTACGGCATCTACAGGTATTCCTCACCGGTCAGCCGGTGTGAGCCCCGTTTGTGAGGCGAGCCTTCCCACAGCTCGTTTCGCTCACCGAGCTGCAGTCCTGGGTCAAGCAAAGACCGAGAAAACTGGGCAACTGGCACACCGAGTGTGCCCAGGCGCTCACGGCTCTCTGGCAAGCGGATCCGACTATCAGTGGAGAATCCACCTCGACATTCTATAGAGGGCTGGTGGCTAGCAGGGGCGACGACACCCTTGGAGAGTCGCTAGGCATGGAGGAGGACGAACTGGCCAGCCTGTTCGGTAGAACTTTCGGCCCGGGACCCATGGACAACTTCCAGAGGTCCCTAGCCTGGCAGTGCTACCGGGGGGCTCTGCCCGTTCGAGAAAAGCTCTACAGACACGGGCACCCGGGCAGGGATCCCGCGAAAAATATCTGTCCCAGATGCGTGCGCGACGAGGAAACCGTTGCGCACGCACTGGTACACTGCCCGGGCGTTGCCGATCTGTGGTGAACATCAAGCCGCCTCCTCCCTTCAGAAATGAAGCAGAGGCGGTCTTTCTGTGCGTAATAGCCATGATGAAAGAGGTTGTGTGGTGGACGCGCCTGAAAGGTCTGAGGTCGGGTGACTTTCTCTCCGGCCAACACCTGGTTTACTTCTTCCGATACCACTTCGGAAGAAGGATCAGGATGGAGAGAGAAGTGCTTGGTCCCAGACAGTTTTATGAAAGGTGGGTGAAAGAAGCGAGAATGGCTCGTGTAAATGGGCCTTCTCTCTACATTGTTCTGTAGGTGAAGAAGTGAAGAGGAAAGGGGGAGCGCCTCCTCTCTGGGCTTCCCCCGCGAAAAGGGTTGCACACTTTTCGGGGGTATGTGCAATCCCCAACACGCCCCCTCCCTTTTGAGGACTTTTTTATTATTATATTATTCTTATTGTTATGCCTTTTTTTTACTCGCATTTATGTAAACTCCCCCCTGTGTATTTGTCCCTTTCTCTTGTGCCCTAGTGGCAAATAAAGAAATCTATCTATCTATCTATCTATCTATCTATCTATCTATCTATCTATCTATCTATCTATCTATCTATTATATGGTGGACGAGGTTGAGAGGACTGAGGACAGATGCCTTTCTCTCCGGACAACAATTGATTCCCTTCTTTAAGTATCACTTTAGAAGGAGAATCAGGGTGGAGAGAGAGGCACTGCATCCCAGTAAATTTACTGAAAGGTGGGTGAATGAAGCGAAAATGGCCCGAATGATTGGGCCTTCTCTGTTTATAAGCCTGTAGGTTGAAGAAGAGAGCAAAAGGAAGAAAGGAGCACTTGCACAACACGCTCCTGGAGTTGAGGGTTGTTCTATCGACGGTGTATTAAACAACCCATTTCTGGCGCCTCCCCCCTATTGGGGATTTCGATTGTTGTAATTGTTTGTTTTTATATTTTTTTCACGATTGTATGTAAAATCCCCGGCATGTCTTTGTATTGTCCCTTTTTCTTGTGCGCCCTTGTGGTTAATAAAGAAATATATCTATCTTCTATCTTGCATTCAGCCATGGACGCTGCGTTCAGTCCTAGAAGTGGTGGAGAGGCGGTAAGAGTGTTAAGCTCGCAGTTACCCCCTCTCACCACCTCATTGAAAGACATCGAAAATGTCGTCAGTTTTGAAAACACGATGTCGGACGTTGATTGTAACATCAATACTAACACAAACACCAATAACATGCAAAATATAAACAACACCAACCAGAACAACAACAACAACAACAACAACAACAATAATGACAACAAGAACAACAACAGCAACAATGATAACAACAACACCACCAACAACAACAGCAACACGAACAACTCCACGAACAAGGAAAAGATTTCCTTTGCTCAAAGCGTCCAAAAGACGGAACTGTTCACATACCTTGACATTTCCAATGCTAGGGAAATGTTAAGCGATGCAAAGCAGTATGTAACTTTTGGTGAGAGTGGTGCTTTCGGCACACTTCTCCTCAACAGTTACGCAGAGAAACTGTTCTAAAAACAGTAATTTTTAGGATGGTTTCAAATGTGTCGAAAAAACCATTTCAATTATCCCAAACGACATTGAACTGGTTCTGAAGAATTCCATGAAGGATATTGCCTTCATCCAAAAAGGGAAACTTTTTGGAAGCATTTCGATGTTGTTGAAAGACCAATTGACGGCACAAAAATATTCTGTATCGCCGATCGTGTCCCCCCTTTACACCTTTTTCCCCACATATATGGGAAAAAGGACACAAAAGATAAAAATTTCGAACATTGCACCAAATGTAAACGTCTGGTGGATTTTAACTGGCTTCTTCGATTTCGACGAAGACACCATCATTTCGGTGGGAAAGTCCTCCAGAGGTACATTCAATAGTACAAGCATGGAAGTTCTGGTCCAAATGAGGCCAGAACGGATAGCTAAAATACCCCCAACGTGTGCCCCTGGATGGAATTTCACACAAACATTTCTGTTGAGGGTAGGCAGCCTTCATGTTACCACTGTTTAAGCAGTGGTCACCTGAAGGCTTACTGTCCTCAGTTAACTACAAAATAAGAGGAACTACTACACCCAAAACAACAACACAACCACCACCACCACCACCACCACCACCACAGCAACAACAAAAACAACACGCAAACATAACCAAAACAAGAACAACAAACCAACCTGCAAGCACAGTCCCACCCAACCCCACTCCACCTCAAACCACTGCAAAAACACCCACAAACACAACAGCTCCCCAAAACATACCCCTTCCAAATAACACAGACACCACAACGGACGAGGCCCCCTCATCATCACCAAGTGACGATGAGGGAGAGCCTCTCCGTTCGAAAAGAAAGAAGAAAAGACACCACAAGAACAAAAAACAACAAACATCACTACAAACATACAACCACCAACACAAACAACACAAACATTACAAACAAAAAATCCCCGTCCCGAAAACAAAACCACGACATCACTCCAAACACAAACTACTACAACAAAACGAAAGCTCCCACAAGAACAACAGACAAAAACCACCGCAACAAGAACCTTACACTTACATAAATGGTAAACAGTAAAAACAAGTAAAAACAAAACTTAAATGGATGTCATCTCCAACGAGCCTTCGGTGAAAACCGAAGGGAACATTTTTTCGAACTGTGTAGACAAACCTAATTTAAAGATGATTAGGGTCCCTACGGACACCTATAAGTCTTTAAAGGAAAACTTTCCTAAGGACGTAGGTAATGCTTGTGTTAAACCCATTAACCGCGTCCTTTTAAAAAGTTTCCCCACCCTCACCCCAACACCACCACCCCATAAGACACCCCCTCCCCACCAAACTTCTCCGTCCCCACCCCACCGGAAACCACCACCCACCCAGACAACCCCTCTAACACCCCCATGGAAATCGTGCAGCATGATCCCCGGGAGACGAAGAGGTGAGTGTTTTCTTTTCCTCTTCTTTTAACTTTTCAGAAACAACATGGCCAACATAAGAGTTGGATGTGTGAATATACGCGGCCTGAGGATGCCCTGGAAACAGGGGAAACTCTTAAACGACCCCAGGTCGCACAATATGGATGTAGTAGCCATTTTAGAGTCCAGGATCCACAGCGAGCGACAGCTGGCCCCCATCTTCGATGACTTTGAGATCTACGCATCTCTCTGTCAGCCGGGAGGTGGGGGCGTGGTTGCCGTTTTGCTGCGGAAACACCTGGGCCTCGTAACACAGACGGTACATCTGGACCCGGAGGGCCGAGTGGTGGTCCTAGACGTTGACGGTAGTGAAGGTGGAGCCTTCAGGCTGGTGGCCGCATATGCCCCATCCGGGACACCGCGGCCAGACTTCTTCAAACGTCTAAAGACTTTTCTGGGAACGTCCCGCTCCTTGCCTTTAGTGGGGGACTGGAATGGAATCCTAGATGCACGTTGGGACTATGTGGGAGCATGTCCCGATAAAAGGGGGTGTAACAGCCTCAAACAGTTAATCGGCCGATTTGACCTGGCCGATAGATATCGACTAGATTTTCCGACTGTGACACTGTGGACGTGGACTAATCTCAGCGGAACATCTAGATCGTACCTAGATAGGGTTCTAGTTAGAAATAAGGATAGGGACATGTTAAGCTGTCAGCGTTAGATAGAAATAGGACCGAGAAGGAACTGGTAGATAAAGTATAAGAGGCAATTAGAAGTGGCAACGTAGCCAGCGTGCTAGCAACGAAAACGGCTTTGGACCAGTTCTTCGACGCAAAGCACGAGGACTGCATTGTCAGAAGCAAAATAGGTGCTCTGGGAAACGAGGGAGCCAAAGCTGTTAGCTGGGCCCGAGTGACGGAGGGAAAAAGTGGCAACAAGTCCACAAAAAAAAGTGGCAACAAGTCCACAAGGACCAATACGGACGCGTGACACATGAGCCGAAGCAGATGTGTGCGGCCTTTCAGCGGCACTTTGCGCAACTGTTCGGGCAGGGCGGCGCGCCGGGAGGGGCTTTGGATTTCGGTCCATACCTCGACGACCTACCGCGACTCTCGGACAGCGAGGCGAAGTTCTGCGAAAAGCTGATTTCAGCCGCTGAGATAGGGGACGCGCTGAGCCAATGCGGCAAACGCAAATCTCCAGGTCTCGGAGGTCTACCCTACGAATTTTACGTAGCAATGCCGGACTTATTCGCCGGTCTCCTGGAAGCGGTCTACTGCAACTGGCAGCAGAACGGGAGAATTCCCAGTTCTGTGACCGGGGGCGTAGTCACAATAGTCAGGAAGGACGAGAATAAGGGGGATGACAGGCAACTTCCGGCCCATAACTCTGCTAAACTCAGAGTTACAGATTTTGGCCAAGGTGTTGGCAAAGAGGCTGGCGCTTGTCGTCCAGAACCTGGTGGGAGAAGCGCAGACACGCGCAATCCCGACCAGGTCCATACACGACAACCTCCACCTCAAGCGATACATCATAGAGAGGGTTGGGTGTAACCACGGCTTCGGTGAGGCCCTGATCAACTTGGATCAGTCTAAGGCTTTCGATAGGCAACATCTGCTCAAGAGTCAAGGTGAACGGCTACCTCTCGGAGCCGTTCCATATTACGCGATCCATTCGACAAGGATGCCCTATCTCCTCCCTTCTGAACGTACTGACTATCGAGCCACTACTGCCGAACTTGGAGCTATTGCAGGGCATTCCCTCTGGAACCGGGACTGCGGAAAGCAGTGACAGTAATGGTGTCGAGCACCTCGCAAATCGAGGAAGTCGGCACCTTACTGAAGGAATACGAAAGGTTCACAGGAGCGAAGCTGAACCGGGACAAGTCCATCGGTTTGCAACTCGGATCGTGGAGAGGCAAACCGATGCCTTCTGATGGCGTCGTCGGACGCTGGACGGAAGGACCGGTAAAGCTGCTCGGGGTCTGGTTTGGTCCGGACCTCCAGGTGGAGAAGAACTGGAACGAGGTGATGGCCAAGGTGTTTGCACTCCCCCAGAAGTGGGCCGAGTGCAAACTATCCTTGAAAGGTCGAGCGGAGGTGGCGAACACTTTTATAGCGTCCGCCATCTACTACCGCTACACCGCTGTGCCTTGTCCAGCCAAAACGCTCACCAAACCGTATTCCTCACCGAACAACCGATGTGGGCCCCGTTCGTGAGGCGAGCCTTCCCACCACTCGTTTCGCTCACCGAGCTGCAGTCCTGGGTCAAGCAAAGACCGAGGAAAATTGGCGACTGGCACATCGAATGTGCTCAGGCGCTCACAGCCCTCTGGCAGGCGGACCCAGCAATCAGTGGAGACTCCACTTCGTCATTCTATAGAGGGTTAATCTGCAGCAACTGCGATGACGCGCTCGGTGAAACTCTAGGCGTAGAGGAAGACGAACTGGCCAATCTGTTCGGTAGGACCTTCTGCGTGGACCGATGTACAACTTCCAAAGGTCCCTGGCCTGGCAGTGCTACCGAGGAGCTCTACCAGTTCGAGACAAGCTCTACAGACATGTGCGCCCGGGCAGGGACCCTTCGAAAAAGATCTGTCCGAGGTGCGTGCGAGACGAAGAAACCGTCGCGCACGCATTCATACACTGCCCGGGCGTCACTGACCTGTGGGGCTATGTAGAACGACTATTGTCGCGAGTGGGACCAATCCGGTTGACCTCCAAGTCCATTGTCATGATCAAACCGCCACCCTCCTTCAAAAACGAAGGAGAGGCGGTTTTCCTTTGTGTGATAGCTATGGCGAATGAGGTTGTATGGTGGACAAGGCTGAAAGGGTTGAGGTCAGACACCTTTCTCTCCGGTCAACAACTGATTCTTTTTTTCAAATACCACTTTAGAAGAATAATCAGGATGGAGAGAGAGGTGCTGTACCCCAGAAAGTTTTATGACAGGTGGGTGAAAGTGGCGAGAATGACCCGAGTGAATGGGCCTTCTCTCTATATCAGCCTGTAGGTTGAGGAAAAAGAGGAGGAGAGGAAAGGAGTACAAACTTTTCGTACCCCTGGAGATGAGGGTTGCACATTTTTTCGGGGGTATGTGTTACCCATATGTAATGTCTTCCCCTATTGGGGAAAATCGATTAACTTTTAAATTGTATTTGTGATAGTATTTTACACGTTTTTATTGTATGTAAACTTCCCCCTTTGTATTTGTCCCCTTATGTTGTGCTCCTGTGGCTAATAAAGAAACATATCTATCTATCTGCACCTCAAATGCCTTCAAGCGCTCACAGCCCTCTACCAAGCGGAAACGGCAATCAGCGGAGACTCCACTCCGACATTCTATAGGGGATTAGAGGAGGATAAGTGCGACTACGTCCTCGGGGAAACTCTAAGCATCGAGGAGGACGAACTGACCAGTCTGTTCGGGAGGACTTTCCGTCCAGGGCCTATGGATAACTTCCAGAGGTCTCTGACCTGGAAGTGCTACCGAGGAGCTCTACCAGTTCTAGACAAAATCTACAGGCACGGACGCCCTGGCAGAGATCCTGCCAAAAGGACCTGTCCAAGATGCGAGCAGGACATCGAAACTGTTCTGCACGTAATTGTTCAGTGCCCAGGGGTGAACGACCTGTGGAATTATGTCGAACAGCTACTGTCACGTGTGGGACGCATCCAGTTGTTAGCCGAGTCCATCGTGAGGATCAACCCGCCGCCTTCATTTAAGAATGAAGGAGAGGCAGTTTTCCTCTGTCTGATGGCTATGGCGAAAGAGGGAATATGGTGGACGAGGTTAAAAGGACTGAGGGAAAACACTTTTCTCTGCGGACAACAACTTATCCCCTTCTTTAAGTACCACTTCAGAAGGAAGGTGAGAGTGGAGAGAGAGGTGCTACACCCCAGTAAATTCGCTGAAAGATGGGTGAATGTGGCGAAAATGGCCCGAGTGAATGAGCCTTCTCTGTATATAAACCTGTAGGTTGAGGAAGATGAACGGAGGGAAGACGGGAACGCCTACAAAACGTGTTCCTGGTGTTGAGGGTTGTTCTATCCACGGGGTGTAAAACAACCCTGCAGTAACGTTCCCCCTATTGGGGATTTCAATTGTTATTTCATTATATACTAGCAGTGGTACCCGGTGTTGCATGGGATAAGCTATTTTGGAACGCGGGCTGCCAACAGACCTAATGGTGGAAAAACTGCATGTCTGGATAATCTTTAAGATTTTCCTCGATGAAGCAAGAAAAATGCAGGTTTTCACCTAGGGGATCAAGAAAATGAATTTTTTTATGTGCATTATATACCTTGAAATTTCGGGAAAATCGGCTAGACGTAACGCCTCCAAAAAGCCCTAAACATCTGAAAAAATGAAGTTTTTCACCTAATGCGGGCCCTAGGCCATAAAAACGTTGGATTTTCTTTGCTCACGGTATGAAGAAGAGACTGACTAATACATAGTTACAATTTCAAGAAAATCGGTCTGACGTAACGCCTCAAAAAACCCCTAAAAAGCTGAAAAAACGCAGTTTTTCACCTAATGTGGGCCTTAGGGAACAAAAAGTTGAATTTTTTAATGTGCATAATACTCCCTGAAACATAAGTAATACATATGGAAAGTTTGAAAAAGATCGGTTGGGTACTTCTCGAGTTTTAGGGATTCAAACTCACACACACACACACACACACACACAGACATACATCCTCAGTTTTATATATATAGATAGTTTGTTGCTATTTATTAATGTTAAAGTTATATGATTTTTATGTAAAACCCCCGCCGTCACGTCTTGTAATGTCCCATTTTTGTACACCCCTGTGGCAAATAAAGAAAAATATCTATCTATCTGCCTGTCTGTCTGACTCTCTCTATAGCTATATATATTTAACTATATTTACCAGTGTATCTTTCTTTGGTTAAGAAACAACAACAAAGCACAGTTCGAAATATAATAATTCAATAAGTGGCCGGTTCATACACTACAAGTTTCACCAAATGACTGATAACTACTAGGAGGAATTGAAACAGAAATGAACAAGTAAATTATTGATATTAAATAAATTATCTCACACTACTCTTCGTCATATCTCAATGGAAATTAAATAGGAAAATATCGTATTCCAGAGCATAATCATACAATAGTATTACAGAAACAACAATAATTATATTTTGTAATACATATAACAAAGAAGAAACTAAGCAGAATATAAAATCATAACTAACATATATAGTTAATTGTTTCTACTTTTGGCACAAGGCCAGCAAATACCTAGTACATTACTGGTACTTTATTTTATCGACCCCGTAAGGATGAAAGGCAAAGTTAACCTCGACGGGATTTGAACTTACATATATAGTTTATGTGAACAGTTTATGCGATAATTATTCTTAAAAGTGTTCAGTGTGTAGTTGTTATTCCATCCATCTTACTATGTTAGACCCCCGTTGGTTTCGACAACGTATGTTCCAATTGTTTGATCAACGGAACTCCCTACTCGGGAAATTAACGTTTAAGCGACCGGAGTGTTCCCTAGACACACTTATCTTTAATTTAATTCTCAGAGTGATTCAGCATGACACAGGGTGTGACATGCTATGACCCTTTGAATTACAGGTACCACTCATGTTTGCCAGCTGGATGGTGACTAGAGCAACGTGAAATAAAGTATCTTGTTGAAGTACATAACACGCTAGAGGAAATCAAATTCACGACCTTACGATCGCGAGCCGATGATCCTAACCATTAAGCGACGCCCCTTCAGCTGGTGACCAATAGTCAGTCGTTTTCTCCGTATTTTGGGACTAGTTACTCATTGACCTCATGAAAATCTCACGTCGCTCTCTTCAACTATCATCAAATAGAAAATCGACAGAAAAAAGAATTTGTGTCTAACATTAAAGTATATAAAAACAATTGAAAATGGCGGACTTCATTTAGAGTTAAAATATTCAGTTCAACTTGTTGAGACATCCTTCCAATAACATCTGCACATTTATTAAAACATATATATATATGAGGTGAGGGGTTACTCAACGAGTTACAAAAGAACAGTTAAAGAAACTTGGTTTCCGATTCTTCTATATTCCGGAGTGCATATAAAGAATGATTAATAAAACAGGTAGACATCACAAAAAGGTAATTTATTCCAAGTGTTTACAAATGTTTCTTTAGTAGTTACACAGCCTAGTTATGCTATATGCAAATTGGTAGTTATTAATTTGCAGATACTCAATTTTCAAATGCTGTTCGCACCACCAATTCTTCAGAACGAATGGCTGAATTATGGTTTCTTTATATTTCTTAAAGGGAGTAATTGGGGATAATAGAGTAGAAAAGTAAGAGAGAAAGAAAGAAAGAAGAGATAGAGAGAGAGATAGATAGATATGTAGGGGTAGGATAATTGGGAGAGAGTGGTTTGAAGAATACAGATAGATTAATCTAAATGCTATGACAGGGGTCCAACAAGTGGTTTTATTATACTGCTTACTCTCAAAGAGACAACTTAGGCATTGTATTGATAGTATCAAGTTTGGAATATTTATTGCCACAGAGAGCAGGTTAATAGATGTGGAGAAGGAGGGAGATATACAGAGAGCGAGAGAGAGAGAGAAAGAGGGAGATATACAGAGAGCGAGAGAGAGAGCAAGGGAAAGAGAGAGAGAGAGAGAGAGAGAGAGAGAGAGAGAGAGAGAGAGAGAGAGAGAGAGAGGGGACAGAAAAAAGTTAAGAGAAGTGGAAGGAAAGGCGATATACACCGAGTTGATAGTTGTAGTTTGCTGATTATACTTAAGTATCCATTTATTACGATAAGCAAGGTACTGATTAGTAGTGTGGGTGGGGGTGGGGTGGGGGCATATAGTTAGGAAGTAAGTAATGAGTTAAATTAGTTAACGAGAAAGTGGTGTAATAGTCTCGGGTTCAAATTATGCTAAGTTACTTTTATAGTGAGAACATTTAGCCTCAGTTTGTGGTTGCAGTATAACGATCGTTCGATTCTGTCATTTAGTAAATTGTTTTTAGATTTCAAGATATAAAAAAGTTCAAGGTTGCATAATCTGCAGTATTTTAATCCACTCCGATATGCACTAGCGCTGGATAATTTATCCCATTTTAGGGTGAACTTCTGGTTGTATTCACGGAGTTGCCAGGTCTTATTAGCGAGTGTAGTTACATAACGGTGATCAGGCTGTTTAATCGAAAATCGATGACGATACCAGCGTGATTTAAAGGAGGTAGTGGTAGACCCGACTTAATACCATTTCTGGTCGTTTGATTCGACCGTGCGTTGATAAACAATGCTGGACTCCAGGCATTTATTCTACAATGGGCATCTCTCGGGTAGGTGGCAATTACAGTTTTTGCTATGGGTAACAACTGTACCATTTACTAAATGACAGAATCGAACGATCGTTATACTGCAATCACAAACTGAAGGCTAAATTTTCTCACTATAAAAGTAACTTAGCATAATTTGAACCCGAGACTATTACACCACTTTCTCGCTAAGTAATTTCACTCAATACTTACTTCCTAACTAAATCCCCCCTCCACACTACTAACCAGTACTTTGCTTATCGTAATAAATGGATACTTAAGTACGATCAGCAAACTACAACTATCAACTCGGTGTATATCGCTTTTCCTTCCCATTCTCTTAACCTTTTTTGTCCCCTCCCCCTTTCTCTCTCTCACTTTCTCTCTCTCTCTCTCTCTCTCTCTCTCTCTCTCTCTCTCTGTCTATATCCCCCCTTCTCTACATCTATTAACCTGCTCTCTGTGGCAATAAATAAGTCCAAACTTGATAATATCAACACAATGCCTAAGTTGTCACTTTGAGAGTAAGCAGTATAATAAAACCACTTGTTGGACCCCTATCACAACATTTAGATTAAGCTATCTGTATTCTTCAAACCACTCTCTCCCATTTCTCCTACCCCTACATCTCTCTCTCTCTCCCTCTCCCTTTCTTTCTCTCTTACTTTTCTACTCTATTATCCCCAATTACTCCCTTTAAGAAATACAAAGAAACCATAATTCAGCCATTCGTTCTGAAGGTGGTGCGAACAGCATTTGAAAATTGAGTATCTGTAAATTAATAACTACCAATTTGAATATAGCATAACTAGGCTGGGTAGCTACTAAAGAAACATTTGTAAACACTTGGAATAAATCACCTTTTTATGATGTCTACCTGTTTTATTAATCATTCATTATATACATATATATATATATATATAAGTATGAAATATCGTTTCATTTTTTCCGTTTATATATATATATATATATATATATATTATATATATATATATTATATATATATATATATATTATATATATATATATATATATATATATATATATATATTATATATATATATTATATATATTATATATATATATATATTATATATATATATATATATATTATATATATATATATAGGTGTGTGTGTATGAAACATGATTTACTTATATTCTCATATTATGATTGCGAATTACGACCTGAGTTCAAATCTTGCTGAGGTCAATTTTGCTCTTCATCCTTTTGGGGGTCAATAAAAAAACTACTACCCCAGTGGCAGTGGATTGACAGTATCGTAAAAAATTAACATCGAAAGGGTATCATTTTGCGGTATCTGTTCCAGCACCGTACATTCAAATCCCACTTTTTGACACAAAGAATGCGGTGACATTTTTGCGAAAAATTATGACTGGCATATACTATCAGCAATAGAAAGACCAATGGAAACATAATTTCACTGGTCTGATCTGACCATCAGCTCCTTTTTCATATTTATGGTAATTACTATGAACTTAGTTAATTATCTTAAAATTTCTTTAAATAAAAATGAAATGTATTTAAATTTTGGTTTCATTAATTCCACTGCAAAACAAAACAAGAAATAAGAAAAAGTCCTTAACAAGTTCTAGATGTTGTATGAAATAAATGTTGGTCATTCAACTGCAATGTAATTGTTCGATTGTATTTATAAGCTCCATCATATATGTTGCTACTTCCTGTCAATTACACACATTGCAAACTATTAGCTTTTGTCTGTAAGAGAGATGCGCTGAAATAAAATATGTATTCTAATGTGGCCAACAACACATATGGCGCTGGATTCTATCAATGGTTTTGATGAATTTAAAGGTTGGAATAATTAATAGATTGTAAATATTGTTTTATTGTTTAGATTTGAAAAATAAAAGAAGGTTGTTGCTGTTGTTGTTGAATTTTAATGAATTCTACACTATTTCTTCCCAGCATTCCATCGTTTGTTTTCCTTTTCTTTCCTTTCTGCAATACGACAATTCATCTTCCGGTCTATCAACCCCATTGGAATAATTGGTTGTTGATCAAACCATTATAATATGAAATACGGCATCCAATTTCTCATTACATTAAGTTTTGTTAATGTGGATATTAATTGAAAATAATGCATTCATTCACTATCATGTGACTAGTAGTTTCTTTTTCTTTCATTGAAATGAAAATTTAGTTGTTATTTACAGATAGCATGTCTATTCATTTTGCAGCTCATCAATATATAAGATACAAGTTGTTAAATGTTCATATCCCCCTCACTATCGTCCGAGGCAACGCATTCGTAATTCTGTCCACTGAGACCTACCAGTTAATTCTTTCTTAGCATACAAAGAATCAGTTTTCTAAAACATCTGACCCTTGATCGCAAGATAATACTGAATTTATATAGGTGAAAGTCTGTTCGGTAGCCTGATCAAATATTACTAAAATCACACTCTTTATAAAATGCGTAAGTCTATATTATATTCATTACCTTTAAACAGTCTTGTCAACTCTCCCCGACCGACGGGGAGATCTCCCACCCATTTTGGGGTGGGTGAGAGATGTCTTATCTTGTGAAAATGGGTATAGCTTTCATTATGTAAAATCTTCCCATTTTGCCTCATTTTTCCTCGTTTGGGGGCACTGTTTTCATGGCACTCCCCGTTTAGGCGTTTAGTGGTGGGCAGGTCTGCTTTAAATTATACTTTCTACCTCTTAGATGTGATGATGCGCGGCTTTCAGTTTAGCGTGTTCGGCTAACAATCGTGAGTTCGATTTCCGATAGCGTGCATGTTCTTAGGTAAGATATTATTTCACGTTATTTCAGTCCACTTAGTAGGCAAAAATATGTTGTATCTGTATTTCAAAAGACCAGTCATGACACACACTGCATCGCGCTGAATCTCCCTGGGAACTACTTTAATGATACACGCGTCTGTGGAATGCTTAACCACATGCACGTTGTTAACCACGTACAAGCTCTTCCGTTGATCGTAACCGACACACCTCTTAAATATTGATATTTCATCTTTTTTCTTATTCATACCTTTAAATAATATTGTCGACAGTTAGTTCGCTTACTAATGCCTTGCTCCTTATTATACTTAGAGGAATCTGTCTCACATATTCGCAAGTTTCGTTTCAAATAAACACAAATCAGGTTTGAGTGTTTCAAAGCCATTTCAAATAAGCAAGAAAATTGATATAAGCTATTAGTTTTAAAACCTGTCATTCTAGGAATATAGTACAGCATTACTTACTAGGATATATGTTATTCTTCAAATTCATCATGGAAAAAATAACTTCAGCTATTATAAATATAAAAACTTAAATATATATTTATCATGTATTTATCGGACATGGCCAGTGACACCAATCCTATTGGATTAGATTCCAAGTTTCCCGACTATTCAATACTTCACGTTCTAGAAGACTTTAAAGTTCACATTATGCAAGTATCGTCAAATTATTGTGTTGTTTTCTTTTTGTCGTTTTCTACTAATGAATATGCTACTCATACACAAGGAACGAAGAACTTATGAATCTGTTAATATCTATTATATAAATACAAGCAATTGCAGTTAAATTATGTGCTATGGAATATTTATCTGACAATAAAGTGCGGCTTGGTTGCTAGGATGTTGAACTTACGATCGTAATGCCGCGGGTTCGATTCCTGAGCCGAGTGGTGCGATATGTTCTTGAGCAAAACACTTCATTTCTTGTTACTCCAGGCAATTCAGGATTATCAGCAACATCTTGTGATAGACTGGCACCCTTGTACTCTCAGTCGTTTAACACAAATGAAACCGGGATAAGCTCCCGCCTCATCAGCCTCTGGGCTTGGAACAGACTTATACAAACTTAAATAGCTTTTAGCAACAATGAAAAAAGGAAATTATATTTGAGTGCATCTAATGAAAATGATAGTACGGCTATATTAAAAGAATTATTAATATAAGGTAATATAGCAGCTAAACAAATAAAAGTAGATTCTAATAACGTAAATAACAAACCACTAAACACCCCTAATATATCTACCCAGCATGACAGCCTAGAATAACCAGAAACACCAGATTAGTTACTGTTAAGTGTAATTGTAGAATCCCTGATAATTGCCTATTCCAAAGGCAATGTCTAAATGAGAATGTAGTGTGTAGATGGCTGCAAATGTTATATGAATGTAATTCTATAACTTTATATAGTAGCATATTCGTTTAAGTAAAAGTGTTAATAGCATCTACATTCTTTTATAAATGAAAGCAGAAACACACTACAACCCTCGTACAATTTATTTGGTCTCCGCACAATTCTAAGATAGGATACAGTTGAAGCTGGTCGATTATTAATTCTGATAGTCCATATAAATAAAGTGAATGTGAATGTGATATTTGTTCGATCGAAACTCTTGTAATGTCTAATGAATGTCTTTTAAATCATAAAGAAAAAAACAATTAATTTGCTGTTCACGCAAAACACTTCTTAGATTTTTAAGAATGGTTTATGATAAAATACTTTACTTGTTTTAGGGAATTATCACAATATTTAAATCCTTTTTAATTAAATACCTTCCACACCTATAATTTGGTTTATCCTTAGTCAACAAATATTAAATGGAATACTCTTACATCAAACGTATATATTCGTTTTACCTGAGTAATAATTACAAAAAATATTAACCTTAGAATTTATACTTTTGATTAACAAGATATTATTTGCTTTATATTTGTTATATTTATACAAAATAATAATTTGTTAGCAATGATTTATCTCTGATTACCTCTGATATATCCGTAACAAAGTTAAACTTTCTATGTATTAGATATGTTTATACTTGATAATAATCTATTAGTAGTGATTTTAAATATACGTCTTTGTTATTCTCGCGAACATAATTTTTAATATTATATCTTAATAATTTCTTTTTTCTCTTCTTTTACTTTGAAATTTAAGTTTATGAGCTTTTCCTTTATATTGATATTAAATGATCTGTTTTTCTTGTTGTTGCAATATAACGTTTATATATATATATGGTAAGTGTGTATGCATTTCTTCTAACTTTAATTTTATACCTAATTGTGTATGGTTGACGGTATATTTAGTCGATTTCCACGTGCTGTTGAAATGTTGGGTAAATATTCTATGGCAGTCGGCCGCGAAGAGATTGCTGTCGTTTATTTATCTACTATTTCTTCATAGGTGCCTTTTAATCTTATAGCCTGGTCTAATTGATTTTTTATGTGGTTAATTATGCTAATTGGGAGAGTAAATGGTGTATATATATATTATCAAATGATTCTATGGACATACTTTATATATATATATATATATATATATATATATATATATATATATATATATATATATATATATATTGTGTGTGTGTATATATATATATATATGTGTATATATATATATATGTATATATATATACATATATATATATATACATACACACACACACACACATATATATATATATACACCATTTACTCTCCCAATTAGCATAATTAACCACATAAAAAATCAATTAGACCAGGCTATAAGATTAAAAGGCACCTATGAAGAAATAGTAGATAAATAAACGACAGCAATCTCTTCGCAGCCGACCGCCATGGAATCTTTACCCAACATTTCAACAGCACGTGTAAATCGACTAAATATATATATTAATAACAGGAATTCCAACTTTGTCTGATTTACTCGTTTTATTTACAATCCTTTAACATTTATAATGGTATTAGAATTAAATAGTATGGTAGAATATTAAATGTTAAGTGTTAATTGAACAAGTACTTTCATGCTTTCGCAATCTTCAGGTTCATGATGTGTGGTGACAGTCAAGTTTGCAATTTTCAACTGTAAGGAGATGGGTACATTTTGTGCATTATATACAGTGAAAAGTGGCTCCAGAATGCTAAATCTTGCAAACTGTATTTCGACCAATCGGTGTGTAGTTTCACTGGATTACTAAAGCTGATTGGTTTAGGCGTCACGGTTGGTTGAGCATGTCTAACGACTACTAATTGACCCTATCCAAAGCATCAATTGTTTTGCTATTTTTAGAAATGATGAAAATAGCATTTTCTAGTAATCATCACCATCAACATCACTTTTATTATTATTATTATTGTTGTTGTTGTTGTTAGTGGTCGTAGTCATAGTAGGAGACTCCATTATTATTGTTCATTTAGCTTGGGTTTGAATTTATCAATAAAATTCTTTTCTTTGATTTTTCTCTTGATTTCACTTGGGCTGTGTAATTTGTAGAATGGGAATATTATAAATATTCCCTGACCACATGTTGTTAGATGGTTACTTAGGGGTATCTGACGGACATTTGGGTCTCTGATTTACTGTCGGTGTACCCGTGCACGTTCCGATAGTGCATTTCCAGTTTGACCGACATATAGTTCTTCACAATTCGGGCATTTAATGCAGTAAATTAGATTTCTGGTTTTGCAGAATCACTAGTAAAGAATAAATCAAATTTCACTCCGCCAAAAGGAAGAAATATCTATCTCGACCAATACATTGACATCCCGTCTAAATTTCATCACTTTCATTACTTTTATCAGCGAAGAGGTAATTTTCGACAGAATTCTTGGGTATCCTCCTTCAGTTCTTGGTGATTGACTGTTGGAGTCGGTGTGAATTTTAGTCCTTTTGACAGAATTTGCATTTCATCATTGTCAAGATCTCTTTTGGATAAATTAATTATTTTAGGATCTACGTGTACAGTTGTTTTGGGTATGTTTCCTCCTGGAGTTTTTCTTTTTCCGGTTTTTGTTGTCCTGACGTTAAAAAATGGATTTTTCTCTGTTCAGTATTCATATGCCTGTTGGTGTTTGCTTGATGAACCTTTGGTCGTGATATTATATTTGGTTTCGTTATGTATTTTGTCCTATTTTTGGTATTATGTATATTATTTTTCCATTTCTTGTTAGCATTATTTTTAACAATCTGGGGAAATGACCTAGGTTTGCTTTCGACAATGATGAAATGCAAATTCTGTCAAAAGGACTGATATTCACAACGACTCCAACAATCAACCACCATGAACCGAAGGAGGATACCCAAGAATTCTGTCGAAAATTACGTCTTGTAGAATCCTTCGCTGATAAAAGTAATGAGAGTGATGAATCACTAGTAAAGAATAAATCAAATTTCACTCCGCCAAAAGGAAGAAATATCTATCTCGACCAATACATTGACATCCTGTCTAAATTTCCTCTTAGACGTAATACTAATGTCAGGCCAAACATTAACAAATCAGAAATGTCTGCACTTAAACGTATACAAAATGATAAAAAAATAATAATTAAACAAGCAGATAAAGGGGGTGCAGTTGTTATAATGGATGCTGAATACTACAAAGATTTGGTTGAGGAACAACTGAAAGACACAACATTCTATCATGAAATACCGTCAAATATAGACCACAACATCATGAAGAAAATCAACAACCATGCTTCAAAATACTACAACTCACTTACTGATAAGGAAAGAGACTACATCACCAATTTTGAGCCAAACCCCAGCAACCTGTATGGCCTACCAAAAGTTCATAAGTCAAAAGAAATACAACTGGCAGTAAGAGAACAAAACAGTGAGTACATTAAATTACTACACCCAAAAGACTTAAAACTTAGACCTATTATAGCTGGTCCAATATACCGCACCCACCGTCTAAGCAATTTTGTTGACATTATTTTGAAACCACTATGTATTCACATACCCAGTTTCATCCGGGATGATATCGACTTCCTGTCCCATCTTCCCAAAACCACGGAAACGAATTCACTTCTACTTAGTTTTGATGTGGTAAGCCTTTACACCAACATTACACATGATTTAGGAATAAAGGCGGTTAAATACTGGGTGGAAAAACATAGAGAAGTGATTCCCATCAGATTCACAACGTCATTTATATTAGACGCAGTTAAACTTATTCTGGAAAACAACACTTTCTTCTTCAATGGAAAGAATTACATCCAAATTAGAGGCACAGCGATGGGAACAAAGTTTGCTCCCGTTTACGCGAACTCTGTAATGGGATACTTAGAACAACAACTCTACCAAGAAATAGAGGAAAGATATAGTACTGACTTTAGAAAGTACATTGAAATATCTTGGAAGAGATACCTTGACGACTGTTTCATCATCTGGACAGAATCTCTAGATACTCTGGATGAGTTCAATATCCTCCTGAATAACCTACACCCATCTCTCCAATTCACAAAAGAGATGAGTAGTACCAAATTACCATTCCTAGATATAATGATAATCAAAAACGACACCACCATTACCACGGATATATATTATAAACACACAGACACCCATCAATATCTGAATTTTAAGTTGTGCGATCCACCTCATACAAAACGCAACATCCCATATTGCCTAGCCAGAAGAATTTGTACCATTGTAGAAGATACGAATACCAGTTACAAACGCCTAACAGAACTAAGAGAATTTTTGCTCAAACAAAAATACCCATCTCTACTTATAGAAAATGGCATACAGCGGGCTATAAAAATACCTATACAACAACTTAGGACAACCAAAGGAAGAAGAAACCAAGAACTGGTCATACCATTTATAATGACACACAACCCATGTCACCAGAATATCTTCAACACTGCCAAAGCAAACCTACCGATCATTGCTCAAAGTAATGAATTAAAAGGTTTAATCACAGATCGATCTTTGACTCTTAGTAAAAGACAGCCGAAAAATATGAAGCAATTACTAACAAAAGCAAAGTTTGACCTTAACAACAAAAAACAATCATTCACTGTATCTAAATGCAATGATAGTCGATGTGGCACATGTCAATCCATACACGCCGGTCAATATATGAAAACAAAAACTGGAAAAATATTCCCAAATGCAAATATGAACTGCAAAACCAGAAATCTAATTTACTGCATTAAATACCCGAATTCTGAAGAACTCTATTTCGGTCAAACTGGAAATGCACTATCGGAACGTGCACGGGTACACCGACAGTAAATCAGAGACCCAAATGTCCGTCAGATACCCCTAAGTAACCATCTAACAACATGTGGTCAGGGAATATTTATAATATTCCCATTCTACAAATTACACAGCCCAAGCGAAATCAAGAGAAAAATCAAAGAAAAGAATTTTATTGTTAAATTCAAACCCAAGCTAAATGAACAATAATAATGGAGTCTCCTACTATGACTACGACCACTAACAACAACAACAACAATAATAATAATAATAAAAGTGATGTTGATGGTGATGATTACTAGAAAATGCTATTTTCATCATTTCTAAAAATAGCAAAACAATTGATGCTTTGGATAGGGTCAATTAGTAGTCGTTAGACATGCTCAACCAACCGTGACGCCTAAACCAATCAGCTTTAGTAATCCAGTGAAACTACACACCGATTGGTCGAAATACAGTTTGCAAGATTTAGCATTCTGGAGCCATTTTTCACTGTATATAATGCACAAAATGTACCCATCTCCTTACAGTTGAAAATTACAAACTTGACTGTCACCACACATTATGAACCTGAAGATTGCGAAAGCATGAAAGTACTTGTTCAATTAACACTTAACATTTAATATTCTACCATACTATTTAATTCTAATACCATTATAAATTTTAAAGGATTGTAAATAAAACGAGTAAATCAGAGAAAGTTGGAATTCCTTTTATTAATATAATCTTCTACACACAATCATACACACCCGTGTATATTTATATATATATATATATATATATATATATATATATATAGAGAGAGAGAGAGAGATA
>OZ024743.1:45764285-45791785 GCA_964016885.1 Eledone cirrhosa | reverse complement strand
TGACTATATCAGATGAAACAATACAATTTACATATATAAGTTTAAAGGGTGGTGTGCCCAAGCACATAGATACGATATAAAATAGCTTATATAATAAGGTGAAGACCCCTAAAAGAGGGAAAACTGATCTGGCTGGATCCTCAAGCGAGACAAGCCAAGTTCAGAGATATTATCCAACCCCTTTGCTCGGGGTCTACACCTACATAATAGAGAGTCCATTGCTATAACAGAAGTGTAATGAGGGCTCTCCATTCGTATTTAGATCGTTGTCACCATTCCTTCCAATCACTCCTTTCCATGTCAGCTGGTCAGTGTCAACATGTGCATTGAAGTCTCTCATTAGGATATATGATTTAGTTTTTACATCTAACTCTGCAGTGATTTCATCAAGGAAGGATCTGTATTCGGACTCCTTGTTTGGTACATAAACTTACACCATCCACAGAAACCTATCTTTCAGCCTAAGCTTCAAGAGGAAAATCCTCCCTCCTAACAAGATCCCGTCCATAACACATTCTGACAGATGGAGAGTTGTGAGTATCCCCACTCCCACCTCTGCAGTAATTTCTGGCACCACACCTGAATAGTGGAATTTCCATCCTCCATCCAAATCTACAGTATCAGATCCACGGAACTTTGTTGAGGAAACTCCGATTATCTAGCCTCCTCCATTAGTTCCTGCTCATTACCTGTAAGCGTTGTGATGTTCCAGGTTCCAACTGTTACAGTTTTCTCCCTTCCGAACCCTCTTTGGGTTCTGGAGATACGCAATCTTTGTTCGTCCATTCTATACGCCCCAGGACAAGTCGCAGGCTCACGGCTAGTTTTTGGAGCATGAATGTAGACTGCAATATATCTTTTGATCAGGCCCCTCTACCTAAGGCCTGAACGCATCCCTTATTAACCCGCGAAAAGGATGATGCGGTATGGTTCTCATTATATTGCAGTTTTTCAATTTTAGTGGTTTTATTCGCGCCAGTCACCATCCTAGTACTTTGTCAAACCCGCGGAGTCTGGCCCTTTTTTAGAGGCAGCTTTTACTCGTCTCGTAGTAGCTACGTCACTGGGTTGTGAGAGTTTACTTGGGAGCTCTCTCTCTCTCTCCCTCTATGTATATATATATATATATATATATACATAGAGGGAGAGAGAGAGAGAGCTCCCAAGTAATATATATATATATATATATATATATATATACAATGATATTAAATAAATGGAAACTATATTTATAAAACCATATTTATTCTATTATATATATTTCAAGGGTACCAACATTTTGGTACTCTTGAAATATATATAATATAATAAATATGGTTTTATAAATATAGTTTCCATTTATTTAATATCATTGTATATTATACTCCAGAAAACATGTCGAGTGCTCTGAATCAGTTATAAACATTTATATTTGTTGAATTACCAACAAATTGAATATCCCTTTTGCTATATATATATATATATATATATATATATATATATATATATATATATATATATATATATATATATATATCCCTATAAATATATATATATATATTCTCACCGCTTAAAAATTCGAGAATTCGGCCTATGTACATTGTTTGAAAACCATTTACGTTAATTACTTTGATCAAGTAAGATGTAACTTATTCCAAAGCTGCCAATCAATTCTTTTGGTATTGGAGTAATTTTGTAATTTGTAATTCTGTGATGGTATGGTAAGGCATTGAAGTGTCAGAATTGTTTTAACGTTGGATAGAATGTTTTGCGGCATTCGTTCAGAATCACTGCTTTCTAAGTTCAAATCTAGTCGGGATCAGTTTTGCATTTCATTCCTTAAGGATCAATAAGTAAAGTGCCAGTCTAGTACTGGGGTTGATTCTTCTTCATGTCTCTATCTGTGCCACTCACTCTAACTCTGTCAATATTGGAGCGAGATGGGCTTCACTAAATTTTGATAGTCAAGAAACGATATATGTCGTGATAATGCTCCTACGGTTCCAACAGCAGCTCAGGGTTCATAACTAGATGGATAGTCGTAATATATTACATGGGGTTTTGTTCAGCTTGTGATCGGCGTTCGTCAAGTTCCCTACAAACATAGGCAATGAATTGACAGAGTCGTTAGACCTTGGGGAAATTATCTTGTTCTATTTGATCTTTGGGTTCTGAGTTCAAATTCAACAGAACTCGTCTTTACTTCTAACGTTTCGAGGTGGGGGAGGGGGGTCGATAAAATATAATACCTGCCCAGAATGATGGATTGACGGAATTGTGAGAAATTTAGACGAGGTGAGGTGTTATGGTGAAAATGCTATTTCGATAAAAACATAAGATAAAACACGGTAAGACACTGCAAATATTAAACATCAAATATTCATTCACCATGATAATGATATGTTGATAATAATATCATTTTAAATAGCCATTGAAAAATCATCATTATCTTTGCAAATAACTGCCTAGAAGAATAGCTCAAGGAAAAACATCAACGTGTATTCCTGTGTATTCCAGTGGTTTCCCGTGGCTTTAAATCCCCATATATAAATGAAGTATCATGTTTATTAATTCACTTAAACGTCTGAGAAATAGTCTACGAGTACATTTTTGGAATCGTTCAGATAATGAAGATAAATTAATAGTTATACGAATATTAAAAATAATTAAACTCATTAAGAAGAGAGTAGAATACATACGATTTTAATAATTTATAAAAAAAAATGTATATTTATGAACACACACACACACACGCACACATACACACACACACATATATATATTCTATTAGGGCTAAGTGGTGAGTCTTGTTACTCTGAAGTTTCACCTGTGTTCGCGCTGGATCAGCAGACAAGACTCTTATGTTACTATGAGTGCCCAGGTGAAACTCCAGAGTAATAAAACTCCCCACTCAGCTATAATAAAGAATATTTAAACTTTACTTCAGTATTGAGTACTCACTCTTACGCCCGTCAATAAAACACGGACATATATCCCCAGCTACTTGTAGTCAGTAGAGCACACTAGACACACGGAGATCAGGCTAAGACAATAGATATATCTCTCTCTCTCTGTATATATATATATATATAAATCACTGATGAAGGACTATTTTTATCATATGTAACCCATGTGCAACCACGCAGTATTCTTATATATATATATATATATATATATATATATATATATATATATATATATATATATATATATATATATATTTATATATATATATATATATATATATATAGGGGAGGGTCACATTTGTGTAATAATATTGCCAGAATTAATAACAGAACACACTCACTGCTTGGTTGGTTTTCGCTTCTGTGTCTTTTATATCGGTTAATTTAATTTATTCGGTCCTCAATGTTACCATTGACTGACCAACGGTCAAAAATACAGATACAATATAGACACAAACACATATAGATAGTCTAACAAAGTTCTTTCGTTGCACATCTGCAACATCGTCAGTGGTGCTATTATGTTTCCTCCTGTTGTATTGTATGCCTACGCCATCTTTATTTAGTCTGTTTATTTATTATTTGTTTTTGTCTTCTCTGCGCATGCGTTTGCGCGTGTGTGAAGTGTTTGATGTGTGTTCGTGTTTGGGTGACTGTGTATTGGTTACTGTATTCTATCTTAGTTTACTAGTGTGTGTTTATATGTGTTTGTTGTTATTGTGCTTGTGTATGTATTTATTTATTTATTTATACTTCTCTTAGGTCAGTATTGTTTGTTTGGGTGTTGTTATTCCATTCATTTTTTCTGTTTAGCCTTGGCCTTCTAAGTTCTATTTCACTGGCCTCTCTGCTGGGTCATTTCTATGTTTAGATATTATTCTAATTTCTATGTTGTCTATGTTACCGTCGTGTTGTTGTCTGGTATGTTCATATAGTACTATACGAACATAGTAATATACAAATGTGATATACAAATGTGATATATAAATGTGATTGGAAATGTGATATACAAATTAAAATGAAGAATTAGAAATAAAAGCCAGGACTATCCATCATCAGTGGTTGCGAAGAAATACCTATGATAGCTAGTAGACCACTGATGATGGATAGTCCTGGCTTCTATTTCTAATTCTTCATTTTAATTTGTATATATATATATATATATATATATATATATATCCAGGGAGTGTAACTTGGAGTTACTGTAGGTTCACCCGGGTGAGCACTCGATGTTTAGGTTCACTTCAGTGTCGAGGTGTAGAGTTAGACAGAGTGTATTATAGTGAAATAAAATAACATTACCATTCTGACGAACCGCGGATTAAGAGTCGGAATAGATCGATACAGATCAAACCTTGACCTGATCAGTGGCGAAACGTGCGTCACCAACCAATAAACGTATTGAAGGAGTAAATAATCGTCCTTGTTATTTTATTTCAATATAAATATATATATATATATATGTAGGAGGTGAGTTTTATTGTAGTACAATAAAGCAATGCAGATATCGGATAAGAAGCACTCTACAGTTTGTGGGACTGGAGTATGCATAATATAAGATCAAAAGATGGTTAAAGGAGTTCAATATATTTTATTATGCGCATTTCAAAAACAAACATCATCAAACAATAATATTTGTGTTTTCATCAGATAAAACAGGAGAACATGATATGAAGGCTAAAAAAAAAAAAAAAAAAAAAAAAACACTTGTTGATAGTGCAGTTTTAAATCAACATATGAAAAGTTGTTTTAGATTGATGTGTGATATTGGGAAAAATATTTTATTTAGAGAGGGGGGGAGAGAAAAGGATGAAAAGGGAAGGAGATGAGAGGGAGAGATGGGTGATAGAGAGAAAGAGATAGTTTTTATAACAGAGAGGAGATATATTTTATATAGAGGGGTTGAAAGCCGTTGGAAGATACTGTATAAATTAAAAATTTTTGAAAATTAACGAAGGGAGGATATGTGCGAGGAAAAAAAAAAAAAATATTATATTTAGGGAGGGGTGGGGGTGGAAAGGATGAAAAAAAGGGGAGGAGATGAGAGTGAAGGTGGAAAGGGAGAGATGGGTGATAGAGAGAAAGAGATAGTTTTTATAACTGAGAAAAAGATATAATGTTTTAATATAGAGAGGTTGGGAACCGTTGGAAGATAATGTATAAATTAAAGGAATTTGAAAATTAACGAAGGGAAATTATGTATGGAGATAGAGAGAAAAAAATAACGAAGGGAGATTATGTATGGAGATAGAGAGAAAAAAAAATAATAATTGTGGGTGAATATTCAAAAGGAGAAATGTAGGAATCTTAAAATTAGCAAAGAGAAAATGTTTATGTATAGGATTTGAGAAAAATAATGTAAAGTTAAAGTTTTTATATTGAATTCATATGTATTAATAATGAGTTCGTTGATGGGGAGAAAAAAATAATAATAAATTAAGGATGAAATTGAGATTAAAAAGATTTATGATAGAGAGAAAAAAATAATAATGATTGCGGATGAATACTCAAAATGTCAAAAACAAATGTTATTGTTTTACGAAGAGATATAATGAGGGTGATGAGTAAACGGGTATTATAGAGTGTATAATGCCCTTTAAAGTAAGGTAGATGGGTATATTTTAAAGAATATATGAGTATATATTAAAAAAATATATAATAATAAATTAAGGATGAAATTGAGATTAAAAAGATTTATGATAGAGGGAAAAAAAATAATGATTGCGGATGAATATTCAAAATGTCAAAAACAAATGTTATTGTTTTACGAGAAGATAGGATGAGGTAAATGAATAAACGAGTACTATAGAGTGTATAATGCCCTTTAAAGTAAGGTAGATGGGTATATTTTAAAGAGGTGTATGTATATGTGCCTTTGAGAAAAGATTCTAAATTGATAAAGAATTGAATATTAACTGTATACTTTGTGAAAAGTTCTATGGAATTTATATCTTTTTAATTCCAGACGAAATCCTCCTTCCAACAAAAATCTAGCACAATTCGAGGAAGAATTAACTAAAATTATAAAAAATCTTAAATTCAAGAGATACCCTTACAAAGGACAAGAGCACCTTGTAAATCTCAAGAACACAATCTCTAACCTAAATTCCTCAAAAAATGTTTTAGTCCACTCTGACAAAACCAATAACCTATATGGTATTTCCAAGGATAATTATAACAACCTTATCCTAAAGGAACTTAGGAAAAAGTATCGTAAAACCAACCATGAAAATTTAGAATGCATAAACCTTGAAGCCTATGAGATTATGTCAAAACTTGGCATTGAAAAAAAGACCGAACCATTCCTCCCAAGAACTCCGAGGATAAATCTCAAGGATCACAAAAACAATTTTCGCACTGAACTACCTGTTAGATTAATCGCCCCCTCTAAATCTGATCTGGGGGTTGTTAGTAAAGCCATCTTGGATAGGATTATCCCACAGGTTAGTTCTAATTGCTCTTCTTTAAACCTAAATTTATGGTTTGGTACTTCTGAAGTGATTGGCTGGTTCAACAAATTGGATAATAAAAACAAACTAAAATTTATTCAATTCGATATTGCCAGCTACTATTCCTCCATTTCGCCTTCACTTCTCAATAATGCTCTATCTTTCGCACTTAAATATTCTGACATCACCACAGATGAACTTCACATCATCCTCACCGCACGTAAAACCATCCTAGAGTTCAACAACGAATATTGGACCAGAGCCGATACCTCTAACAACTTCGACATCACAATGGGAGCATCCGATTCATCCCAATTGACTGATTTAATTGGTATCTTCATTTTGAACTCTTTGAGTCGGAAAATTCCTCAACTTCGCGGTGGAATTTATCGTGACGATGGACTCTTTACTATCCTAAATTGCAATATAGTTAAACTTAATATTATTAAGAACAATATACGTAATCTCTTTAACCAACATAACCTAAAAATTGAATTTGATAATAGTACCAAACTAGCTAATTTCTTGGATGTATCTCTTAATCTTGACACTGGCCTATATTACCCTTACCATAAAAACAATGAGAATCTTAATTATGTTAACTTTAAATCTAACCATCCTACCAATATCAAGAATGCTATAGTTAATAATATTGGAAATAGAATATCTAACATATCTTCTAATAAAAACATCTTTGATGCTAACGCCAATTACTATAATAACGCACTTTCTAAAGCTGGCTATCCAGATAAAATCAAATATAATAAAGAAACAAATTCTAGGAAAACTTACAGTAGAATATTTAATCATAACCATTCCAATAATTTTAATAAAAGACCTAGATACAAAAACATAATCTGGTATAATGCTCCTTTCTCCATCTCTATTAATAACAATATTCCTAAATTATTTTTTAGTGCCTTAAATAAATGCTTCCCTCCCTCACATATCTATAGTAAAATATTTAACAAACACACCATTAAATTTTCGTATTCTACATCCTCCAATATTTCCAACATCATTTCTAAACACAACAACAAAATATTAAATACTAAATCTCTTCCTTCCAATATTGAATCTCATAATAACAATAATAGTACTCCTGACGTCATTGTAAACCCTAGGCTAACTTCTGTAAACCCAAATGCAACGTCAAACACAACTTCGCTAAATGTTCATAATCCAACTCTAAATCAAGAAACTATTATTCCTATTATTCCTATCGCAAACAACTTCTCCAATCCAATTCCTTCTATAGATAACACTAGATCACTCATTAATAATCTCTCTAATTGCAACTGCCGCATTAAAAATAAATGTCCTCTCAACAACCATTGCCTCGATAAAAACTTAATTTATGAATGTAAAATTATAACTAGCACCAACTCCTTCACCTATTTTGGCTCCACTTCCACCTCTTTTAAAGCTCGTCTCTATAATCATCATTCATCTTTCAAATACAAACTTAAAAGAACTAACACTGCTCTCTCAGAACTCATATGGTCCTTAAAAGACAAAAACATTAAATATAACATCTTTTGGAAAAAGATTTCTTCTGCATCCTCGTACTTGAACAGTTCTCTATCTAAAATCTGTAATCTCTGCCTAAATGAAAAATTTACCATTATCTCTAACCTAGAATCCATAATAAATAGACGCTCGGATTTGTTTTCCATCTGCCTCCATAAATTCCATAGAACTTTTCACAAAGTATACAGTTAATATTCAATTCTTTATCAATTTAGAATCTTTTCTCAAAGGCACATATACATACACCTCTTTAAAATATACCCATCTACCTTACTTTAAAGGGCATTATACACTCTATAGTACTCGTTTATTCATTTACCTCATCCTATCTTCTCGTAAAACAATAACATTTGTTTTTGACATTTTGAATATTCATCCGCAATCATTATTTTTTTTCCCTCTATCATAAATCTTTTTAATCTCAATTTCATCCTTAATTTATTATTATATATTTTTTTAATATATACTCATATATTCTTTAAAATATACCCATCTACCTTACTTTAAAGGGCATTATACACTCTATAATACCCGTTTACTCATCACCCTCATTATATCTCTTCGTAAAACAATAACATTTGTTTTTGACATTTTGAGTATTCATCCGCAATCATTATTATTTTTTTCTCTCTATCATAAATCTTTTTAATCTCAATTTCATCCTTAATTTATTATTATTTTTTTCTCCCCATCAACGAACTCATTATTAATACATATGAATTCAATATAAAAACTTTAACTTTACATTATTTTTCTCAAATCCTATACATAAACATTTTCTCTTTGCTAATTTTAAGATTCCTACATTTCTCCTTTTGAATATTCACCCACAATTATTATTTTTTTTCTCTCTATCTCCATACATAATCTCCCTTCGTTATTTTTTTCTCTCTATCTCCATACATAATTTCCCTTCGTTAATTTTCAAATTCCTTTAATTTATACATTATCTTCCAACGGTTCCCAACCTCTCTATATTAAAACATTATATCTTTTTCTCAGTTATAAAAACTATCTCTTTCTCTCTATCACCCATCTCTCCCTTTCCACCTTCACTCTCATCTCCTCCCCTTTTTTTCATCCTTTCCACCCCCACCCCTCCCTAAATATAATATATTTTTTTTTTTCCTCGCACATATCCTCCCTTCGTTAATTTTCAAAAATTTTTAATTTATACAGTATCTTCCAACGGCTTTCAACCCCTCTATATAAAATATATCTCCTCTCTGTTATAAAAACTATCTCTTTCTCTCTATCACCCATCTCTCCCTCTCATCTCCTTCCCTTTTCATCCTTTTCTCTCCCCCCCTCTCTAAATAAAATATTTTTCCCAATATCACACATCAATCTAAAACAACTTTTCATATGTTGATTTAAAACTGCACTATCAACAAGTGTTTTTTTTTTTTTTTTTTTTTTTTTTTTTAGCCTTCATATCATGTTCTCCTGTTTTATCTGATGAAAACACAAATATTATTGTTTGATGATGTTTGTTTTTGAAATGCGCATAATAAAATATATTGAACTCCTTTAACCATCTTTTGATCTTATATTATATATATATATATATATGTAGTAAGACGCCTCACGCTCCTTGATAGAACAACGCCGGTTAGGAACGCCAGAAAGAAAAGACAGACAGCCACTGAAAAACCGATGAACACACGCCAGAAACCAGCCTCTGTACAACACCATTGTTTGTGCTACATCAAAAAATAAACATATATTTCATCTCTAATTTCTGCTGTTGAAATAATTATTATGTCACTCGTATCTCGATAACATCTATAACTAATACTGCTAAAGTGGTGACCGACGTAAGAATTTAACGCAGCCCTTCGTTTTCATTCAGTTGAACTTTTATTGCCACATTGCTGGCCTTTTTTTTCGCAACTTGCGAAAATAAAAAATATTCCTTTTAAAATTATCGAAAAATTAGTAGTATTTCAAAAAACTTTTTGCTACACTCGACAACAACAACGACAGCAGCAGCAGCGACAACATTGTTTAACCACTGACCAAAACAGGGAATAGTGAGTGGCAGCTTCATAGCCTTACCGACGCAAACCACCACACATCGGAAATATTAAAACGATTCATTCGTGTCGATAATTTAGAGCAACTTTTTTTTATTCACTTGAATATTTCATTTCCGTTGCCAACTTTTTCGCAACTTACAGAAGAAAAAAGAAAAAAGTGTATTTTTCCAAGGTGGCGTTGCGTTCCTTCCCAGTTTTGAAACGGACACATTTTTTGAATTGCGTATGTGTTCCATGACTGATCAAGAGAGAAGAGACTAAACTTTTTTTGTGAACATAACTGCCCCGCATGGGGATATACATGCCTTACCTTTTTCTAAGGGATTTTTAGCCACTGGCTACCTTTGTTGATATCCAACGCGGATATATTTAAAAAAAACAAAAAAAAAAAAACATTTTTTTTCTTCCTCTTTTTTACCTTATTTGATTTGGCTGGTTCGTTGAAGCAACGCGAGGGGACAGACGTTGAAGGAAAATTTTTTTTTTAAAAGATATATATCTGTATTTTATGTATTTTGCATATTTCCTTATGTTTTGAATGTCTGTTTCTTTTTGCCCTTTAACTTTTTCTCAATATTGGCTGTTCTCTTTTTACTGTACAAGGGTACATTAATTGCTCTTTAGATATATAGGTATATATATTTGTTTTAATTTTAAAAGTTGACATGAATGTACCACATTTGCCCGCGTTTACTGGAAAACCTAAGATATGGTTTGCCCAGTTACAGGCGTATTTTACGGTCTGTAAGACCGAATCTGACCAGCGCCTCGCTGTACTGATTAGCGGCCTTCCCCCTAATCTAGCAGATTCGGTCCAAGACCTAATTACTTGACGTATGAGTTTTTGAAGGGCGAGATTTTGAGGAGGAATTGTAAGTCGGTAGAGAGTCATTTTCGGTCACTGATCGAGGACGAACGATTAGGTGACAGGACCCCTACCGCTTTTCTCCGGCATTTGCGGGATTTGAGCGATTCCCAAGATCAGGATAGCCCTTTCCTGAAGCAATTGTTCTTCTCTCGCCTACCTCAAGAAGTACAGGCGATCCTAGCCCATATGCTAGAGGTGAATACCCTGGATCACATTGCTGTCTCTGCTGACAAAATTGTAGAGGTGACGAAGAGAGACACTTCGAAGCCAAAGTACGTTGCTTCCTCTTCTCTTCCTCAATCACGCTCATCAGCGTCTGATGACAAATTAATCACCACTATGGAAGCCATGACTCGTCAAATGGCGGAGTTGTGCACGGAATTCAGGTCCTTTGGACGGCAGAGGAGCCGCTCACGACGTTATTCAACTTCTCGCCACCGTAGCCCTTCCAACACACCAGGAACACCATATTGTTATTACCATGAAAGATATGGTAAAAAAGCCGCCCGTTGTAGGCCTCCTTGTGCTTACGAGGGAAAAGACGACCAGAGTCACTAACGGCGGATAGTGCGCTCTGCGAAACAACATCTAACCGCCACTTTTTCATTGAGGACCTGCTGTCAGGTAGAGCTTTTCTGGTTGACACAGGTGCAGCTTGTTCCGTATGGCCTGTGTGTTGTATGAAGGAGACTCCCCCTGAGACGCCTATTGAGTTGCAGGCAGTAAATTGTTCGCCGATTCGAACTTTCGGACAAATCTCGTTACCTTTGCAGTTTCGTAATCTGCGGCGCGAGTGTAAATGGATATTTACTGTCGCTGCCTTGCCGTATCCGATTCTAGGCGCGGATTTTCTCCACCATTTTTCATTGACGGTGGACCTTCGTGGTAAACGCCTAATTGATGGCATCACGGGATTAACTGTTGTTGGCAAGGCAGCAGGAGTTCCAACGGTTAGCCCGACATTTTTTCTTGCTAACACCGGTGATCCTTTCCATGCGTTGTTGAACTCGTTCCCGCAACTGACACAGGGGAATTTTCGATTTGATGAACCTACTCATACCACGGAGCACTTCATATCTACAACTGGTGCTCCCGTTTTCTCTCGTCCTCGTCGCTTGCCTCCGGACAAACTCAAAGCAGCACGATCAGAATTTGATCATATGCTGCAAATGGGGATTATTCGTCCGTCCACGAGCCCGTGGGCGTCCCCATTGCACATGGTACCGAAAGCGAATGGCGATTGGAGACCTACTGGAGATTATCGACGCCTGAATTCGATAACGGTACCGGACCGTTATCCTATCCCTCATCTGCAAGACTTTGCGTCTTCGTTGCAGGGATGCAAGATATTCTCCAAACTGGATTTAATTCGTGCGTACCATCAAATTCCTGTCCATAAAAATGACATTCCAAAAACGGCTATAGTTACGCCATTTGGGTCTTTCAAGTTTTTGACTATGCCGTTCGGATTAAGGAATGCCGCTAGTACTTTTCAGCGGTTTATGGATGAGGTTACTCGCGGCCTCGATTTCGTCTATACCTATATTGACGATCTGCTCATTGCTAGTTCTTCTCCAGAGCAGCATACGCACCATTTGAATCTTCTTTTCCGCCGATTGAAGGCGTATAACGTGCAGCTTAATGCATCCAAATGTGTTTTTGGTGCTGAGTCACTGACTTTCTTGGGTCACGTCATCGATGCTGACGGTATTCGACCCCGGCCTGAGCGAGTTAAGGTCATAGAGGATTTGCCTCCACCGACCTCACTACGTCAGTTACGCCAGTTCTTAGGTCTGGTTAACTTTTATAGGCGTTTCGTGCCAAATTGTGCAAAATTGCTTTTCTCCCTGACAGAAATTTTGAAAAATTGTCAGAGGAAGAACAAAGATATTTCTTTGACAGACACTCAACTTGCTGATTTTCAGCACGCCAAAACTGTTTTGGCTAATGCTTCGTTACTGACTCACCCGGTACCCGGTGCAAAGCTAACGCTTTGTGTTGATGCATCGGATATCGCTGTGGGCGCAGTACTACAGCAAAACATCAATGGTCACCAGCAACCGCTGGAGTTTTTTTCCAAAAAGCTAAATCCTGCTGAGACGCGCTACAGCACCTTTGGAAGAGAGCTTTTAGCCATCTATTTGGCCGTGAAACATTTTTCACATGTGCTAGAGGGTAGACAATTTACTATCCTCACTGACCATAAACCATTGACTTTTGCTTTGAGAGCGAAGGCTGATAAATACTCGCCCAGAGAGACGAGACACCTTGATTTCATCTCGCAATATACGAGTGATATCCAGCACATTCCCGGTTCACTAAATACAGCGGCCGATGCTTTGTCCCGCTTACCCGTGACAGCGATCTCGTCATCCTCTGACATAGATCTGACTCGTTTGGCTGCGGATCAGCCTCCCCTTGAGTCATTGGATGTCACATCGCCCGAGTTTGCGAATTGCGAGATGAAATACTTGCCTCTGTCGACTGCAGTTGGCCAAATTCTCTGCGACGTCTCTTTGGACGTGCCTAGGCCCTTCGTTCCAGAGAATCATCGTCGGACCGTGTTTCTGGGATTACATTGTATCTCGCATCCAGGATCTTCTGCCACAGCAAAGCTCATATCAGCTAGATTTTTCTGGCCAAATATGAGGCGTGAAATTGCTGCTTGGTGCCGTTCCTGCGTCGCTTGCCAGAGATCAAAGGTCCATCGACACGTCAAGGCTCCCCTGGGTACCTTTGCTAACCCAGATGCGCGTTTTTCGCATATTCATATTGACATAGTGGGACCTTGGCCTGTCAGCGATGGTTTTTCTTATCTACTTACCGTCATTGACCGTTTTTCGAGATGGCCTGAGGCCATCCCCTTGAAAAACATCACCGCGGAGACAACAGCACGTGCTCTTGTGTCTGGATGGATCTCTCGTTATGGAGTTCCATCCACAATAACTACCGACCGTGGACGACAGTTCGAGTCGAGCCTTTTCCTCGAGCTGTCAAAATTAATTGGTGCTAAACGCATTAGAACTACGGCATACCATCCCGCTTCGAATGGTATGGTGGAGCGTTTTCACCGCCAACTGAAGGCCTCCTTAATGGCCTCAATGGACTCGGCGCATTGGAGCGAGTACCTCCCTATTATGCTACTAGGGATTCGGTCAACGGTGAAGGTCGACTTTGGATTTTCACCGGCCGAAGTACTGTACGGTGCCCCTCTGACGTTGCCCGGGCAAATGCTTGCCCCTATCGATCTTGATGCCCAAGATCACGCTTCCTACGTGTCCCGTTTGCGCTCCTATTTCCAGGATTTGCCGCCAATGGACACTAGGAAACAAACTGTCAAGACTGCTGTCCCGAGGGATATTGCCTCGTGGACGCATGTCTTTGTTAGGAAAGATTCTGTGAAGCCGCCGCTCACACAGCCTTACACTGGACCTTACCGTGCTCGGCTAAGCATTTCACGTTAGATATTAAGGGGTCCCGGGAGACAGTTACATTAGACAGGCTTAAGCAGGCGCACCTTGACACGAACGCTGTGGTTCCTGATCCACGAAGCCCTTCGTATTTGCCTGTTGAGCGAACGACTGTTCCTGAACCACCATCATCGCCTGTCCCTACACCACCACCATCGCCACGTTACAAGACCACGACCCGTTCAGGTCGTAGGGTCCACTGGCCCAAAAAACTTTGCAGCACTGTATATATTTAGACTATGTTAGCTGCACCTTTTTTTTGCCTCTGTGTTTCTGCTTTTTCTTTGCCTTGTTTTGTTATGCATGCATGTCGTTTTTTTTGTAACATTTTTCAAATCCTTATTCTGGATTCAATTTTTGCTAGAGCGGATAGGTCCCCCTTGTTGCATTGTTCGCCATCTTACTCCACATGTGAGTAATGACATCGATTTTCGATAATTTGAAAATCTGGCTCGAGGTACTGTAGTAAGACGCCTCACGCTCCTTGATAGAACAACGCCGGTTAGGAACGCCAGAAAGAAAAGACAGACAGCCACTGAAAAGCCGACTGAACACACGCCAGAAACCAGCCTCTGTACAACACCATTGTTTGTGCTACATCAAAAAATAAACGTATATTTCATCTCTAATTTCTGCTGTTGAAATAATTATTATGTCACTCGTATCTCGATAACATCTACAACTAATACTGCTAAATATATATATATATATATATATACAGACAGGTCAGAGAGAGAGAGAGATAGAGAGAGAGAGAGAGAGAGAGAGATAGATAGATAGATAGATAGAGAGAGAGAGAGAGAGAGAGAGAGAGAGAGAGAGAGAGAGAGAGAGAGAGAGAGAAAATAAAGTCCTTTCACTCGGCATTAGGTCGTTGTAAAAAGGCAACAACGAAGGCTGTGTGCGGTGGTGGTAATTTGCGGAAGTGACGAGTAGGAGCGGCGGATAGGAGAAGGGAAAAGGAAAGAAAAGAAGCAGTAAGAGGAAGGGAGAGGGAGAAAGAATGAAAGAAGGAGGGAAAAGGAAGAGGGAAGAAATATCTTACAAAGCTCAGGCATGGTATCCATCCGAAATAGAAAGCTACAATAGCTGTGATAAAGTATAAACAAAGTCATCTCGAATATCTAGTTAGGGATCAATAAATAAAATATCAATCAAGAGGTGGTGGATTAGAGGATTAGCCAAATTGTTAAAGAGTTAAAATGCTTTGTAGTATTTGTTTCGCCTCTGTGCTTTTTGAGTTTAAATTCTGCCTTTGGTCACCCGCAAAGCAGTGACGCTTCTGGTAGGAGCTTTGAGCGGCAGATAATATCGGCAATAGTAAGACCATATGCAATATATGTTCCTTGGTTAGATCGGATTCTTTCCTTTTGTGTAATGTTGAGATATCTATAATATTGTTGAATATAACTTTAAATATTCATGTGTAACCATGGAATTATTAAACTATTCGAAGAAAAAAAATTATTTGTAAATCTGATCAATACAAGCTGCAATACATTTTACGTAAATAGATATCTAAATATTGCAGGCCTTATAGCTTCATTTCAGCCTGGAGTTATGTTTTAAAAGAGGGGAAAATCACATATTTATTTTGATTATTTTCACGTTCTTTTTGAAAAAGAAATCCTGAATCAATATTTCCTTTTTAGCCTTTGGTTATTATTTTCAATACAATTACATTCAAAGTGATATGTTTGCTTTAATAAAAAAACCAAACGAAACCAAACACATTGCCTGGTATTATAAACCTACAGATCCCACTTAAGACTTGTATTATCTCTAGAAATTCACCAGTGTGACAACAGAAACTTTGGAATGGACCTTCATCGCATTCCATAATGAGTATTTCTCAACCTGCTTTGGAGATTAACGTGCAAGTGACTGAGAATTCAACAGACACGTGTACTTTTAACATAATTATCAGAGATATTCAACGTGCAATAATGTATGACAAAATTTCTCCCATTGAATTACCGATACAGCCCATCTGATGAGGTTCCAAACAGTTTTAGTGTACCTAATTTCTCTCGGAAGGATTAGGTCAATTCGAGTTTATGGTGTATGATACTTGCCTAAGATGTCAAGTAATGGGATCAAAATCGGGGCCCAATGACTGTGAAGTAAAAGTCTTACCTATTCGGCCATGCTACGCCCACAAGAGAAACCTTATATATGTAATACAGTTACGAGCATTATTTCTCTTATGGACATTACCGAACATTACAGGAACGATTTCAGTAAAGGAAAAGTTGTTTCCTCTGAGCGATGTCTGATATAGTCACCAGCCACCACTAATTATTGCTCCACATAGTGAAATTGGCAAATCTAGCTCGCAGTCCGATATGTTTCTCTGTGCCACTGCTAGAACAAACGGATGGCAGAAGTCATCGAAAAAAACAGCGTAATGAGGCTGCCTGCTTGCAACTGAATCAATTATTATTGGCAGTATTGGAGGTTAACTTTGCCTTTCATCCTTACGGGGTCGAAAAAATAAAGTACCAGTAATGCACTGAGATAATTGCTGGCCTTGTGCCAAAAGTAGAAACAATTATTATTATTTGATATAAAACTCATAAAAACATATTTTCATCTATGTGTATTCCTTTCGGCAAAGAGAACGAAGAAAAGGTGAAAAGTGAACCAAAACCCTGTACAATTGCCATAAGTATTCACAGCTGTCTCAGAAGATGACAATTATGGGTGTGTTTGTACGTACATATGTGTGTGTGTGTGTGTGTGTGTGTGTGTGTGTGTGTGTGTGTGTGTGTGTGTGTGTGTGTGTGTGTGTGTGTGTGTTGTGCGTGTGTGTGGGTTTGTACGTACATATGTATTTATTTGTGTGTGTGTATGTGTGTGTGTGTGTGTGTTTGTGCGTGTCCTCTCAAATCAGCGTTCGTTTGTTTCTCTATCTGCCCCACTCATTACCTGCCACTTCGGTCACTATGCATATTCCTTCTTCAGCCCCTAGGTTAACCCCCCCTCTCTCACTCTCTCTCTCTTTTCTTTACTCGACCTGTCCCTCCCTCCCTATGTTGTCAAACGTGACACCAAATCAACCAAACAACCAACCAAGAATTCGAGTATTATATGTTAGAGATATTGTATGATGAAGATGGTGAGAGAGATAAGTGGAAGTTTTGATATTTATTCAAATCATAAAGCATGATAGGAAAACGTTATGATTTGATGAATCTGTCTTGGATGATCAATGAACATGTATCTACATGTGTCTCCTACAGTTAAAATGATAGCTACAGTAGTAAAAGAGTAATCATATAGAATGATTGGAGATATATTAAAAAAACTCAGCTTGACTTAAATACATTGGCTTGTCATTTCTATTAATCGAGAAATAGAGGAATTATATATGTGGTGTGATCACTCAAGTAACGGAGAGCTATATTGATTTGTTTTACTATAAAACAAAATGTGTTTGTGTGTGTGTGTGTGTGTGTGTGTGTGTGTGTGTGTGTGTGTGTGTGTGTGTGTGTGTGTGTGTGTGTGTGTGTGTGTGTGTGTGTGTGTGTATAGCAGGAGCATTGTTGATTGAATTGTTAAATATCCATAACTTACAGCTATTATCAATACATCCCTCCATTGGCCCTGAATTCCCGATGAAGGCGGATGAGAACCGCTGTAACATTTTAAAACCCGGTGGAACCTATATCCTTCTTAGGTTTGAACATATCAGACTTCTTGCACGGAGGAAAAGGTGGAGAAAGAGAGTGCGAGAAGAAGAAAGGTCGAGACCTAGAGAAGAATCAGCAGAGAAGTGGGGAAGGGACAATGAGTAATAGATGAATAATTGACTGCAGTACACTAGGGGTAATATATTTACCGACCTCGAAAGGGTGAAAGGCAAACATTGCTCACTGTGGGATTTGAACTCAGACAGCCAGGATGGATACTGAAAGGATTTCTGTCCGACGCTCTAATGATTTTGCCAAATCACTTAACTTTTCTTTCTTAAAATCATTGATTTTTTTTATTTAAAACAGTCTATATTCTGTCTTCTACTACACACACTCTCCCTCATTTTCCCATCAGACTGTCGAATGTTTTCTAATGAACCCATTAGCATTTACATTACTCTATAAATACTATTGTATTGGGTTGTAACATAAATTCCCGTCGTTTTTTTTATTAAGAAGTTTTATAACAACGGCGGGAATTTATGTTACAACCCAATATTTTTGTAGTAAAGGCTTTATCTTACATAATTATCTCACATAATTTTAAGTCTATGAGATTTTGATGTTATTTATTTTGAGAACAATACTTTAATGTTAGTATGAGCGGCCAGTTATGGCCAGTTTGAACAGAAAGAGGTGGGCGAATTCTGGCCGGATACGGCCGGTTTACATGCTACAGGGTTAAGGCACAAGATAAGTAATTTACGGAGAGGAGAAAGTTAATTAAGTCGAACACAGTACTTGACAGGTGCGTTATTTTATTGGTTCTGGAAAAATGAAAGGTGAATTTGACCTCAGTAGGATTTGAACTCAGGTCATAAAGAGCCGGGAGGAAATCTGCAAAGAATTTGTCTGACGTTCTAAAAGTTCTGCTAATCCACTCGCTGTTATAATTGTTTCGAATTTTTGGCACAAGACCAGCAATCTGAGGGAAAGAGAAAGTCAATAAAACCGACTCCAGTAAATGACTGGTATTATATTTTATTTTTATTGGCAGTATCGGTAGAGGGTCGGCGCCATGCTTTCCAGCATAGTTACGTCCCTTCGTCCCTTTACGGTCTGAGTTCAAATCCCGTCGAGGTTAACTTTGCCTTTCATCCTTACGGGGTCGATAAAATAAAGTACCAGTAATGTATTAGGTAATTGCTGGACTTGTGCCAAAAGTAGAAACAATTATATTTTATTTTTATTCAGCCAGGAGGAATGAAAGGCAAAGTTGACTTCAGTTGGATTTGAACTCAGAATGTATCGAGCCAGAATAAATTCTCTCAAATCATTTTATTCAACGCCCTATCGAGTCTACCAAATCACATAAAAACTATTCTTTCAGTTGATATTCTCTCGCCCTTCTCACCCTCCTCTTCATCCCCCCTTCCTTCATCTAACTAACAAAAAAGAATGTTAGCAATACATGATTGATATTAAATATTTATTTACTATTATTATTTACTATTCATTGTGTCACGTAAGACATTAGAATAAGTGTTGATTTGACAAATACTTCAATATATAAAGCATGAAAAACGTGTGTTTCTTTTGAAAATTTTAATCAAGGTATTTTAAGTAAGTAACATACTCTACAGAACATCACAGACCTATTTTTTTACGTGATGTCATTATACACACTCACACACACACACGCGCACGCGCGTACACACACACACACACACACACACACACACACACACACACACACACACACACACATAGATACAGACACAGACACACACACACACACACACACACACACACACACACACACACACACATATATGTATGTAAAACGTAAACAGAAATAACAACACAATCAGTAGAGTATATGGAAGGGATATATTAGGTTAACACTTGATATAGCAGGAAGAGGGTCTTAACGTTTCGGACGCTAGTCCTTCATCAGAAGAAAGAATGAGAAATAAGATAGATTTAGGAGACGGGCGGGTTGGAATTGGAAAAAAATGTCTTCAGATAAAAATAACAGGTCCATTTATGTTGACATCTCTTGCAAAACTGTTGGTGCTAGCGTTTTGTGTATGATTTATTTTTTACTGTTTCATTCGAAGGAAATCATCAGGATGATTTCCTTCGAATGAAACAGTTCAATATTTCTATATTAAATATTTATACTCTGATTATATATATATATATAACAAAGGAATTGTGGTAAGGAACCAGATGGACCATAACGTACCAGAGTACTCAATACTTAGGATAGTAGAGTTGGAAATAGGAAAAAGTATGACCCCGACGGCAGAGCTCAAGCCGTTTCGACGGCTATTACTGGACTCAAGAAATCGCCGTCGAAACGGCTTGAGCTCTACCGTCGGGGTCATACTTTTTCCTATATATATATATATAAATATATAAATATATATATATATATATATTAGAAAAGGGAATTAAGGATCTATACAAAACAGTGGATATAGAGAAAAGGTTTCCAGCTTCACCCTCCCTCTCTCTCTCTCTCTCTCTCTCTCTCTCTCTCTATATATATATATATATATATATATATATATATATATATATGCCCGAAACGTTGCAACCACACCTCCACTCTCACTAAGCGTGAAACAAATAATATTTGTAACTTTTACTCCTGCGTTTGTCTTTTTTTTTGTTTTTTTTTTGTGTTTTGTTTTCTGATATTCCGAACTATATATATATATATATATATATATATATATATATATATATATATGCCCGAAACGTTGCAACCACACCTCCACTCTCACTAAGCGTGAAACAAATAATATTTGTAACTTTTACTCCTGCGTTTGTCTTTTTTTTTGTTTTTTTTTGTGTTTTGTTTTCTGATATTCCGAACTATATATATATATATATATATATATATATATATATATATATATAAAAAAGAGAAAACACAGGTAAGCATTAAGAGAAGGATTTTATCCAGGTATTTACGACCGTTTCATTGGTAAGTGCAACCTTATATTGCTATACTGCAAATAGCAGCTACTCAATTATAATTGTTGTTCACATCCAAATTTTCAAAATACCTTCCCTAACTATATATATATATATATATATATATATATATATATATATATATATATATATATATATATGGTGGCTGCCAACGCGTTTTCGAGTACGGCCACTACTTTATATCCATGTAGGAGAACCCCTACCGATGCGCTGAACGAGTGTGACTTTTTAGTCCAGCCTGCGACATGAAAACTCTGGTACAAACACTACACTTGTGACAATTATTGACACATAGTGCTGGGCCCATGGTACCATGTGACGACAAGTGCAGAGAGATCTCCAGATATAAAGCAATGCTTGTACCGTGAAGCTTTTATAGTGAGCAAAGGCACTGCACAAAGCCAGTCCCACTCTCTTAACCAAGCTGATATTTACCAAAAAGAACAAGTCAACATCATTGGATACCATCAGGGTTGCAGGTGTTATATCAGAGTTTATGTATGTATGTATGTGTATATATATATATATATATATATACACATACATACATACATACATATATATATATATATATATATATATATATATATATATATATATATACACACATACATATATTCTAGGGCGGGTAAAATTCCCGAGATCTATGGACGAGTTCTCTCCAGCGGTCTCTGACCCTCATTATCGCTGCCATGTCCTGTGTCTGTCCGTAGGGCATCAACATACGTTAACCTTGGTCTTCCTCTTCCAGTGTGTCCATGTAGGGGTTCCCACAGGAGTACTGAGTGCAATGTCAACTCTGGATGTCGGTGAGCATGTCCAGCTAACCTCAGTCTCCTCTGTGTCACTTTTGAGCTGTAGTGGAGTCTGTGCCGCTGCCAGTCGACTGAACGTTTGAAAGTATATACTTTCCTTATGCATATTAACGGCTGAGCAGCCTAATTTTCATATCGAGTGAGTTAGTCGGCCGGGCGTACCGAAAACGATAAATGGAACGATGAACTAGCTTATTAGCTGTCATCAGCACCGTATACCTTCCTGTCAGTCGATTGAACGTTTGACAGGAAGGTATACGGTGCTGATGACAGCCAATAAGCTAGAAACTAGTTCATCGTTCCTTTGTCAGTGTTGAACAAAATGACAACGATGGTTGCCGAACACTGTACGGCTTAACTCGGGCTGTTTGTTTACAAACAAACCGAACATTATAATAAAGGTTCAGTAAACCCATACGTACATATATATGTGTGTACATATATATATGTGTGCACCACAGCTACCACCAACACCTCCAGCACCACAGGCACCACCAATACCACCAACACCACAACCACCACCAATACTTCCAGCACCACCACCACGGTCAGCACAACTACTACCACCATCATTGTTACCACCAATACCAACAACACCTTCACCGCCAGTACCACCACCACAAGCAACACCACCACCAGCACCAACACCACCACCACCACCACCACCACAAGCAACACCACTATCACCACATACTACTGTACGTCTGTATACATATATGTATGTACGTATACATACTTATATTTAAGTATCAGCCGTACTAAGAGTGAGAAATGAAATTTCATTTTTTCCATTTATATATATATATAAATGGAAAAATGTGAAATTTCATTTCTCACTCTTAGTACGGCTGATACTTAAATATAAGTATGTATTCGTACATACATATATATATACAGATGTACAGTAGTATGTATATACATACATACATGCACACGTATATATATGTACGTATGGGTTTACTGAACATTTATTATAATGTATATATATATATATAAATAAAGACTAAATAAAGATGGCGTAGGCATACAATACAACAGGAGGAAACATAATAGCACCACTGATGATGTTGCAGATGTGCAACGAAAGAACTTTGTTAGACTATATATATGTGTTTGTGTCTATATTATATTTGTATTTTTGACCGTTGGTCAGTCAATGGTAACATTGAGGAGCGAATAAATTAAATTAACTGATATAAAAGACACAGAAGCGAAAACCAACCAAACAGTGAGTGTGTTGTGTTATTAATTCTGGCAATATTATTACACAAATATGACCCTCCCCAAGTATAACAATATATATATATATACTTATATATATACAATATATATATATATATATATACTTATATATATATATATTTATATATATATATACTTATATATATATATATTTATATATATATATATATATATATATATATATATATATATATATATATATATATATATACTTTTACACACACACACACACATATATATATATATATATATATATTATACACCTAAACAACATATGTACTTGTCTATACCATACTAATTCAAACTGCCTGAAGAGGTCACAGCCAAAGATGGCTGTCACTGAAATATATATAGCAGTAATAAACGAAGCTAAATTTTAATCATTTGACTTTTATTTAACTTTATTTTATATATATATATATATATATATATATATGTGTGTAAAAGTTCTATTTAAATTGTTGGGATACAACAAGCAAATATTTTTATAACTGATATAAAGCACTCAACAAATAATTGGAGTAAAAATACGATATTAACAAATGGAAACTATATTTATAAAACCATATTTATTTCATTATACATATTTCAAGGTGTCCTTGAAATATGTATAATGAAATAAATATGGTTTTATAAATATAGTTTCCATTTGTTAATATCGTATATATATATATATATATATATATATATATATATATATATATATATATATATATATATATATATATATACATATATATATATATATATATATATATATATATATATATATATATATATATATATATAAACTTATATTTACACACACACACACACATATATATATATATATATGTATACAATGACACTGTTACCTGCAGACATCATTAGAAAAGTCGAAATGCACTTGTTAATGCTCCTACTGTTCAGTTCGTTTTCATTATACTGATAGTTTATTACAGAGGATTCCATATTCCTTTTCCTGATTAATGATTTACAATATTATCAGATGTAGGCAGTAGTTTATCACTTATAAACATCTCACATTATGCTGCTTCATCATCTTTACACGCACACAATTCATTAAAACCTGGAATCAAATAATTTTTATTTATGTTGAAAACAGTATCACGTTTACACGAAGACATGCAAACATAAGTGCAGTGGATGTAATGTCTACTGAGGAATATATATTTCAATTCAGTTACCTGAATGTAATTGCAATACAATTTTGCAACGAAGTGGTATAATTCTCATTATCTCTATGCTTCTTTATTTCTGTAACCTCCCATCACTTTTTGTTTCATTTTTATTTTTTATATTTCAATTTGTTGCATTGCATTTAATGCAGCAAATTACATTTCTCGCAAGTACATTTAAGAGTTTGAGAATTTAAAAGAAAATAAATTAGAGACGAAGACTTCTAGTGATGCCTATCTAATAAGCAATGTCATACTTGATACCTTCGTTAACGGGAAATACGTTCTGTTAACCTACATAAAATTCCATAAAAAATATAAACCCTAGTTTAATTTGAGTTACATTACATCTTAGAACGAACTGCAGAATTGAATATGTTTATGAAGAAAAAAAAAAAAATGCTTACAAAATTCTACTACTGTGATGTAAATATTAGAAGTTAATTACATCTGTTTAAGTTTTGCAGCGATACAGACCTTTTACACAATTTGTAATTAGATTTAAATTGCTCCCGAAACTAATATTTCTTAAATTAATCAACAGCGAGTTCAACATTATAGTTTACAAGAAAAAAAAAAAAAAATTCAAAATCAAACATAATCAACTGTGCTGTTCCTTATATTTTTTTAACATCTTATTCTGATATTTAAGATTTATATGTGACTTTATTTGTATTGCAGGTTTCCCGCCCGAAGACAATATAAATTATATTCGAATCCGAAATAAAAATATCTACAAATTGAAAATGTTAATATTGTAGTAATTATACTGGCTAGATTTATTCTGAAAGTCTAACAGCGCGTCATGACATAACTGAAATTACCAAAGTTGGATTATTAGCACATACTAGGCGTGATTCTTCATCATAGGATGACAAAAATATTGGACCTTCGCCAGTTCCGACGACGCGTGTTTCAATTGTTCAAACAATGGACGATTCTGCTTGTGAAATTATCCTAGAAGTGGCTGAACATTCATAGACACGTGTACCCTAAACGTAGTTCTGAGAAAGATTCAGCAAGATACACTGTTTGTGATAAGATTGGTCTATTTTATTTTACAACTACAACTCATTTTTGTCAGCTGAGATGACTGGATCAACGTGAAATATAGCGTCGTACTCAAGGACAACGTGTCACCGAGAATTGACCTCACGACATTTCGATCGTAAGCCGAGCACCGTAATTTTTAAGTCACGAGCTTCACAGACCAACAAAATATAGATACAGATACAAAAGTAATTTAAGTGTCTTCTAACATTTATGTCTACTAATTTCAAGTTACCATCTCCTTTTTAAATAGTCTCTTAGAGTAAGATGAGTAAATACGTCTTAATGTTACTCTTCTATATTATATTTAGATTTGGTTTCCCTGTTGAGTCAGAGAAACTCACAGTTTTCATGGCCATACTTCTATGCTTGGGATGTTACTATAGATTGGTTGTTACTATAGAAGCCGTAACTAAAAGCATTTTTTTCGTTAGAGTTATCATTTTATAGATCAACTTTGCCTTTCATCCTTTCGAAGCCGATAAAATAAAGTACCTATTCAATAGTGGTTTCAATTATTTCCCTATATCGCTTTCTCTCCCTCTCACTGTCTCTCTGTACCCTCTTTTTCTGGAAGAAATTGCCTGTGTTTAGTCAGATCTAGAAAGGGATGGGCTTTACCAGACTTAAAAATGCCCACGTCGGAGTCCCTACGACTTCATCAGGAGTTAAGGGTTCATAGTATGGAATTATTTTATATCCGTTTTTCCATGCTTGCTTTTGGGTGAAAGCCCGAGCTTATCTCGGTTTCATGAGGTTTTAAGCAACTGAGAGCACAAACTCCCCCATGACGAGGAGGCCAGTCCGTTGCAGGGATAATACCCAGTTGCTACTTGTATTAATTTTCAGGCGAGGAAACCGGTGCGATGTGAAATGAAGTGCCTTGCTCATGGATCCAACACATTACCCAGTCTGAGAATCGAATGTTATGATCATAAGCACAACGTTATGGATATAAGCACAACGCCATAGCCACTAGGTCAAGCACATTCCCATATTAAATAATATATAAGTTTATATAAATATCAGTTAAGTGGTTTGGCAGTATTGGTAGAGAGTCGGACGCCATGCTTTCCAGCATAGTTACGTCCCTTTACGGTCTGAGTTCAAATCTCGCCGAGGTTAACTTTGCCTTTCAACCTTACGGGATCGATAAAATAAAGTATCAGTAATGTACTGGGTAATTTCTGGCCTTGTGCTAAAGGTAGAAACAATTATTTAAATATTTCTTATTCTACAAAGATGCTTCTCTAGATTTTACCTCAATAGTGTTGTCTACAGTATAAATATTCTGATTTCACATTGGGTTTTTTAAAATGTGGTGAGGACCCCCCTCTTCAGCTTTGGTCATAGTCTATGTCTTTCAGAAAGAAAGAAAGAACGATTGAAGAGAGAAAGAGAGAGAGAGTGTGTGCTTGTGAGGAATAATAATAATAATTGTTTCTACTTTAGGCACAAGGCCAGCAATTTGGGGGGGGGGAGGGGAAAGTCGATTAAATCGTCTTCAGTGTGTGACTGGTACATTATTTTATCGACCCCGTAAGGATGAAAGGCAAAGCTAACATCGGCAGGAATTGAACTCAGAACGCAAAGGGCCGTAACTCTCTGCCGCGAAACAGGGTGTCGACGCTCAACCGATACAGCCAATCCACCACCCACAGGAATAATAATTGTTTCTACTTTTGGCACAAGGCCAACAATTATTCCAGTGTATTACTGGTACTTTATTTTATCGACCCCGTAAGGATGAAAGGCAAAGTTAACCTTTGAACTCAGAATGGCAAGGGCCGTAACTCTATGCTGCAAAGCATGGCGTCAGACCCTGTACCGATACTTACAATCCAAACAATAATCTGGCAAACACTGGTACTTCATTTATCAAAATCTCAACAAGGCAAAATTGGGTTCGGAAGGAATTGAAGTCAGATCGTAGATCCCGAATACTACAAATCATTCTGCTCAATGTTATAATGACTCTGCTAATCTGTAGCTTTATGTGTATACATACATATTACCACATACTCAATCACACAACTTGTGGCGTGTTACAGCATGGGAGGAAGTGAAAGCAATTACCCACAATTGTGTTTTTGATCGGTAAATACTAGTATATCGAGTAAGAAAGATAAAAGAAGACAGCTGTTTTCTATTTACAATGTACAGATAATTGAAGGAAGTACTGTTATGTTTCCATCAGGAGAAGTAAATATATCGAAAATAACTGTCATAACTGTAGTTTGCTTTATACAGACACCAACCTACTTCAATAGATT